>CATQJL010000001.1:88471386-88694808 GCA_958299035.1 Cylicocyclus nassatus | reverse complement strand
AAGCAGTGGTATCAACGCAGAGTACTCAGTTGTTGGGAAATCAATTCCATCGTTACGCATAGTGCTGGCTGTCAATTTGTCAAGCTTTGCGTAACTGAGAGTGTTGTTAAAACGTAGTCCACGTTTGGTTATCGTCGCGACTATCAAACCATTTAATTCGATATCTAATTCATAATCGCATTCATTCTTGTGCAAAGAAGTTGCTTGAAAATTACCGATCTTACATGAAAGAGCTCAAGGAATGAGTAGTTGTTTACGACTCATTTGTAATAGTTAGCATTTTGCGGTGAGTTTCAGAGCGAAATGGTGGAAGAATAGAAGTGAATAGAAGGTGGAAGTGTAGATAGTAGAGCCAGTGCGAACCTCTGCAAGCAGAGGCGACGTACAGTTAGAATATTTTAGAAGCTAATTGACCAGAACATTGGAAGAGGAGATTCTTAAGCACTATTTCTAAATGTTAGTGGAAAGCGGATCAAAAGTGGATCCATTGCATGAGTATGAGTGCATTATCGTGCAAAGTATGAAGAGTTAGTAATTATATGAGGTCGCGCCCGAGCTCTGAACGGGGAGCGACTTAGTCGCCGCTTTCAATTCGCGCAGGTTGTGTGTTCACAAAAATAATTGCAACGACTTCGTCGCTCGAGTATGCCAAGCGCATGGCGATTGCGCTTTATTTAGCTGTCGATTGCAAGTCACAGCAGCTCCACTCAATTCCTTCCGTAAGGCCTAAGGCATACCTCACGCGATTTGGCCAAATCGCCACTTTCACGGGACTTGGCGATTTGCCAGATTTCTACAAATTTATCGTGCGCGCTTCTCGAACGCATAGGCGGGTAACTTGTTTGAGCTGTTGCAAATGGGTTAAGTTCTGACCAAAGGAAACGCATTAACGACGAATTACAGAGAGTCGCTGTTGTGCCAAATCGCGCAGCGACAGGAATCGCGCGAGGTATGTCTTAGGCCTAAATGAGTGATCAAAACAGTTTGTAGCAATCCCAGACGATCGCCAGTCGCTACTGTTTGCTATCGTACAGGGCTTATCAATTGCAAAGTCGGGTGCAACAGCATCTCCGCTCCCGGTACCCGTCCCTGCCTGTACTCTGCACCTCTTTCGCAGCATGCTCTCTTGTCGTTTTCGCACGCTCGCTTAACGACTGAAACTCCGCCTTTCCCACGCTCGTGGTGGAAAAGCGATAAAAATGTTCGCGAAAGAGGTGCAGAGTTCAAGCGAAGCAGCCGCGCGTGAGCGAAGATGCTGGCGCACTCGACTCAGCAATTGATAAGCCCTGTATTTTTGGATAAGTATAAGATAAGTGCTAATTTGGCGATCAATGTATGATGGACATCAGCCTATATTGGTGTCTGGCGATCGTTAGGTAACAGCGATTAACGATCACCAGATTTTTCAAAAATCAAATGTACCACTTTGAGTGCATAGCGCACCCCTTTTGCTGCAGTTGCGAGATTTGAACAATCCGTTGCTGAGCGCGCAATGTAAAGGATTCCTTCGAGGAACGCTTTCGTCCGCTTCTATAGGAAGGCTCAATCCGGATCTGAGATATCATGCATATATAGAAGAACAACGTGTTTTTCAACTCGCTGCAGTGAGCACCTTTAATGAAGGAGTAGAGAGGTACCATTCAGTAGCTCAAAGTTTTCACATCATCAACTTTTCGAAGGCCAGAATTAGACGAACTTGCTCGTGCTAAAAGTTAGCACGTGCAAAAAATTCACTCCCTTGATCTAGTAACATAAAAAACCTCTATAAGGACTTTTATCCACGGCTTGAAATCAAAAAAGGTTTCATGTTCCGTTGAACCGGTTTAAGAGAAGCGCCTGGCTTTGATGGTTGAGCTGACTTCTCGAAACACCCTCTGAGGTTGCCGACCATAGAAATGATGGCGTTTGTACGCCTCTTGACCTCAATTTCTTCCGCAGAAATCCTATGATGTTGTGCCGGATCATCATTTCGGGTTCCATCATACTACGCCGCGCACGCCGCGTAAGCCGCTGCAGCGCAATGGAAATATGCTCACGGCAGCAGAACTCCACTTTTTTTCATGTATCTCTATAACTGCTTATTATTACGAGCGTCATTTCATCATTTATTTCTGTACAGCTTTAACCCCAGACACTTAACATTGTGAACTGTGAAGTCAGCGCCGAAACTTAAATGGTGTTTTGTGAGCGAAGAAAACAAACTGCGGCAACAACGGCGCATCAAATTTGCAATTGCAGTCTAACAATATGAAGAAGAGAAGTCCTTTTTATCCAGTGATGTGTTTGTAAGGAGATGTTAACAGCGCAAATATATACAACCAGATACAACATACAACCATACAACCATATACTACCAATATACAACCAGATGACGCAATGTGCAGTCAGTTACAATACCATATGTGAAACTCGAAAGTAGAGGGAGCACAACAACCTAAGTCATTCCATCAATCATTGATATAGACAAAGGATAGACAGGATAAACAAAGCAAAAGAGAGGAAGAAATGAATAATGTGAAGGAACACTATTGAGGTACACGAATGTGCAGCAAGTATAGAGATACATCAAAAAAAGTGGAGCTCTGCTGCCGTGAGCATATTCCATTGCGCCATACCTTCGATAGTCAAGAGACAGAGGCTAGAAAGTGATAGTTGTTTGAGTTAATGCCCCCTATAAAAAGTGAAGGTTGTTTCAGAAAAATAGACGAAAATTTAGAGATACAAAATAAAATAGGAAACTCAAAATATTCATATAAAGCAGAGGTTAGCACATCACCAAATCTGAAACCTTAACTTGGTGGTTTCCTACGCAGTGTTTCGTCTCCAGGATTGCCGGTTAAATTGGGTGGCAACAACAACAAAGTTCTTTTCCAATCAAAAAAGCGCTGTTTAGCTGTGGCGTTAGTTGGGAGACCGAAAGAAGAAGAACTTGTGAACAACTGAATTGAACGTGTTAAACATGTCTGTAAAGTTGTGTTGCACATCGACGCCAATCTGATTTTTGATGCGTCCTTTGAATTTTCACCCCCGCATAGTCGTTTCGTACGCTGCGACGTTGTCTGGATTCTTCCGCTCATCATTCTGAGCAAGTAGCGTCCAAGCTGGAAAAAATTCGTTGCAAAAGCACAGAAAGAGAACAAGGTAAAGAAAAACGCACTTTTTTGTATTTTTCACCAAAACAACCGGCATAAGAAAGAAGTAAGCTCGGCGACGTTGTCTACATCATAGACAGAAACAAGACCTATCGAATGCACAAAAAAACTGAGTGAAAAAAGTTGAACTGTAGAAAAAACAAGAGGTTTTCGAAAACGCCGTTTTTCGAGGATTTCTCGTTTAAATCCTAAAAAGAAGTTCCGCGACGTTGTCAGCGTGAAAATAGAGATCAAGAGCTTTGATATGATATATAGATTATCGAAATTGGGCTCCGAACAACGAAGAAAAGGGTACCAGAGCCAAATGCCCCGCGCCCCGCATTTGAGGTAGCGAGGTAGCGCGCAGCGCGCGGAGACGCAGACGGGCAGCGGAGACAGACCAGAGCCGACGGGGCATTTGGCTCTGGTCGTGATCTTCGCGGGGTCTCAACGAAACCCTGCAACATTATATATCGTTGTGATCCTCATGAGACGGCCAGCAGCACTGACAACGTCGCGGGTCTTGAAAATCACTCCATAACGAGATAGACCAGCATTCATATGGCGACTCTTTGCGCAAGATTTGAGCGCAGTTTTTCGTTTTTATTAAACTCTGGCGGCTTTAATGAACTTCCAACATTCAACCGCAATTCATAGAAAGGTTAATTGAGAAATTTTGCCCTAGATTTTAATTGAATTTTCAAATAAAAACCTTCTTCTCAACAAAAAAGGCCATAAAAACGCAATTCTTCAGTTTTTTGAGCTTCTTTTGAATGTCACTGCTATATTTGCCTCATTCAAATTCATCCCTATACGGTTATGTCATTAGCTATGTCATAATTTCCGGGGCTTCGCTTCCCCGGATGACTTCTGTACTTCTCCCCAGGTGAAGGTTGTGTTTTATCATGACGCTCAAAGTGAAGGTTACCAGAGTACATGGCTCTATGTATCGAAGGTATGCATTGCGCTGCAGCGGCGTACGCGGCGTACGCTGCGTGCGTGGCGTACGCGGCATACGCGGCGTGCGCGGCGTAGTATGAAGAACTCTTCGTTTCGACAAGTGGTATGTACTCTAACCCAGGACTGTTGGATTCATTTCATGTCAGTTTCTTCCAGTATCTACTGTCACTGTTATTGCTCCATCTCTATATCCATCTTTCAGAATGCTACTGTTTTTAATAACATGTTTCCTTCGTTAAACCATCTTTGCAAAAGTAAAATAGCCTGTTCCGAAGTTTCGGAAGCTTAAGCCAACTTTCAAGGCCTTCAGACAACAATTCGTGCTATGCTTCTCTCCCACCCTCCAAGCGACAGTCGGTCTTCTTTTTTGTACCACAGGCAGGATACTCTCGTAAAAAGGTTGCTGATGTGATGCTTTGCCAGAAAATGGAACCATTTTGACATAGATCTAGCTCTATTATCTATTCAACACTACTTGTCCGTGTATATCGGAAATAGAAACATCCGTATTAGAAGTGATGTTCCGTCTTTCGAGGACATCTTTTCAAGAAAATCTTTCACAAACCGAATCTTAATTGATGATCCTGCTTTGATTTCTGCTACTCTTAAGTCGCGAGAATTAATAAGCTCTCACGTAAATTACGACTTCAAGTTCCTGAAGCTCTATCATGCTTCCCTTCAATCTAGGGCCAAAAGAAACAGTCCATAAAATCGTAAACTACCTGAAAAAATCAGTTCGTACTTATTCAGTGAGGGTGTAAGAGCCAGCAAAGGTGAGCGTACAAACATAAAGAAGAATACCCCCTGCCGTGAGGTTCGTATGTTAACAACCTTGTAACACCATTGTGTCACTGCTCTATCAGATCGAAATCCAAACGTTAGGACCAAGTCGTTTTTGAAGCAACAAAGACGCTTACATAAAAAAACTAAGAGAACGTGCTTGTGCGCTCTGCTAAACCAACACAACTTTCAGCGCACTGAATAGAACAGTCAGTTTTTTCTTTTAAACGTACAATTTGTCTTAATACTTCAACGATAACGATTTTGCTATTTATATACTTATTATTTATAAGATAACGATTTCGTTTGAACAGTCATCAAGTATATCAGTTTCAAACATATTGATTCATCCGCTAGCTTTTTAGAATTGAAAACAATTGCGTGAGCTGGAACCCGTTTATAAAGTGAATATTCTTCTACCGTTCTTTATAAAGTGAGATCTCGTACTCTTGAATATTGAAGATAAGCTGCAGCAGCAAAGCCAACTTAATCACGCATACTCATAGGCAAGCACACAGCACCGCTCATAAACAGTCAGAAAAGTCACAATTTCATTGGACTTCGTCGAAGTTCGGCCATATCGTGGTTCAGAGTGGATGAGTTCTAAAGACACTTCCCGTTCAAATCAGTTCGACAAGGAGCATTTTCTGATTTGAAGAAGGCAATGATGTAAACACACTGAGTAGCCTACCTTAAAGGCAGCGTACACCCAAAATTTCACCTTCTATGTTTTTGTCATTCTGGGGCCGTTCTGTGCCCCTGATTATAGTTATGACATAAAAATTCTCCAAAACCCCCGAAAAACCTCGATTCTTGGGGACCCTCTCTTCAGAGGGGGGACGAGTTTCGAATTGCTCGAACCCATCGGCATGCCAACGAGGAGCAGCTGCAACTGCAACTGCACCTTACGCTGTCGTGGATTTGTCCGAAGGAGGCGGACCGGAAAGAAAGGGGCGAAGCGCAAAGAGAGTCAGGAGGGTTTTAGAAGCAACTTTGGGAGAACCGGACCAACGCAGTTGGTCTTCTTCTGGGCCGCCCTACATATATACCGTATAAAGGATCGGATGACTTAGATTTTGGGTGTAAGCTGCCTTCAAGCAAGATCCAAAAAGATCCACGACAAACCGCTTGCCATATCTAAACGATTAATTCTATATATTAAAAGGTGCGACTTGTCCAGCTGACTCAAACGGCGCCACTGGATTTAGATATTTCGTCCATTATAACCGAAGTCTGGCGATGCGACGCTGGTTCAGTAAGGTTCTAGGACTTTTTTGACGGATTACGAGCGGTAGTGTTTGCTGCTCCGTGGCCGCTTCGTTGATCAGCTAGGATTCTGGCACGTATTTACACTTTTTATTTTGATTAGTGAGAATTTGAGATATTTACAGTTCAGATTCATGTTTGCAAAGCACATGCAAATTCACTTTTAGGTTTTGGCAAAGAGAGTGATTATGATGTGAGCGTAAAAACGGCAGAACTGCAGGTTACTTGCCTTTTTGGCCTCATTCATAATTCAGTTCTATGATTGCATTCCATATTTTCTAAGGAGAACGGTGAAAGTAGAACCGGTAGTAACTTTGCATCCCGCCTTCCAAAAAGACGTCAGAAGGAATCGGCTACAAAGGAGACGCTGCATGAAAAAACAAGCTCTTATGTTGAGATTAAGTTAGGTAAGTGAAAGCCGTGTAGGCTTACTTCCATAATATTCTGATCTACCAGATTCTGCAAAGGCCAAGTCGGCGCGAAGCAATTCGGTTGGGTTATATGAAGACGGCCAGTTGAGCGTTAAGGGAACGCTCATAACAAATCGTTCTGATGTCAAGCGGTCTTCAAATTGGTCAGATCCTTGGTCAATCAAATATGAGAGAAAGAAATTGGAGGCGCTAAAAAAACTTCTAAACAGAGATAAGCCTCGCAGAGAGTCTGAAAGGTCACGGATGCGCGGATACAGGGGTGTCGAAGTGCCACATTGGCAATGGAAAGGTGATGGTCACAAAACTACTACCAGAAGGCCTCCTCGAAAAACAACCACCAAGAAATTGACACGAAAAACGATACGAACAACCAAGCCGCCTAAAAGAACGACCAAGAAACTGACACCGAAACGGATACGACCAACCAAGCCGCCAAAAAGAACGACCAAGAAATTGAAACGAAAACGGATACGATCAACCAAGCCGCCAAAAAGAACGACAAAGAAATTGACAAAAAAACCGAAATTGCCACCCATAATGATTGAGACTGCAGAAACGCCACCGACAGTTGTTGTAAAATTACCACCCCCCGAAATGTTTGATAGCACAGAACCGCCAACAACCACTGAAGATCTGCCACCAGAAATTTTTGAGATTACAGAACCATCAGAGACAACCACTGAGGAATTGCCACCAGAAATTTTTGTGATTACAGAACCACCAGAGACAACCACTGAGGGATTGCCACCAGAAATTTTTGAGATTACAGAACCACCAGAGACAACCACTGAGGAATTGCCACCAGTAATAAGTGAGGTTTCAGAACCACCAGAGACGACCAGTGAGGAACTGCCAACTCCAACTGAGATTACGGAACCACCAGAGACAACCACTGAGGAATTGCCACACGTCATGATTACACAACCACCAACAACCACTAAAGAACTGCCACAAGAAATTTTTGAGATTACAGAACCACCAGAGACAACCACTGAGGAATTGCCACCAGAATATTTTGAGAGTACAGAACCACCAGAGACAACCACTGAGGAATTGCCACCAGAATATTTTGAGAGTACAGAACCACCAGAGACAACCACTGAGGAATTGCCACCAGAATATTTTGAGAGTACAGAACCACCAGAGACGACCACTGAGGAATTGTCACCAGAATATTTTGAGAGTACAGAACCACCAGAGACAACCACTGAGGAATTGCCACCAGAAATTTTTGAGATTACAGAACCACCAGAGACAACCACTGAGGAATTGCCACCAGAATATTTTGAGAGTACAGAACCACCAGAGACAACCACTGAGGAATTGCCACCAGAATATTTTGAGAGTAGAGAACCACCAGAGACAACCACTGAGGAATTGCCACCAGAATATTTTGAGAGTACAGAACCACCAGAGACAACCACTGAGGAATTGCCACCAAAATATTTTGAGAGTACAGAACCACCAGAGACAACCACTGGGGAATTGCCACCAGAATATTTTGAGAGTACAGAACCACCAGAGACAATCACTGAGGAATTGCCACCAGAATATTTTGAGAGTACAGAACCACCAGAGAGAACCACTGAGGAATTGCCACAAGAAATGTTTGAGAGTACAGAACCACCAGAGACAACCACTGAGGAATTGCCACCAGAATATTTTGAGAGTACAGAACCACCAGAGACAACCACTGAGGAATTGCCACCAGAATATTTTGAGAGTACAGAACCACCAGAGACAACCACTGAGGAATTGCCACCAGAATATTTTGAGAGTACAGAACCACCAGAGACAACCACTGAGGAATTGCCACCAGAATATTTTGAGAGTACAGAACCACCAGAGACAACCACTGAGGAATTGCCACCAGAATATTTTGAGAGTACAGAACCACCAGAGACAACCACTGAGGAATTGCCACCAGAAATTTTTGAGAGTACAGAACCACCAGAGACAACCACTGAGGAATTGCCACCAGAATATTTTGAGAGTACAGAACCACCAGAGACAACCACTGAGGAATTGCCACCAGAATATTTTGAGAGTACAGAACCACCAGAGACAACCACTGAGGAATTGCCACCAGAATATTTTGAGAGTACAGAACCACCAGAGACAACCACTGAGGTATTGCCACCAGAATATTTTGAGAGTACAGAACCACCAGAGACAACCACTGAGGAATTGCCACCAGAATATTTTGAGAGTACAGAACCACCAGAGACAACCACTGAGGAATTGCCACCAGAATATTTTGAGAGTACAGAACCACCAGAGACAACCACTAAGGTATTGCCACCAGAATATTTTGAGAGTACAGAACCACCAGAGAAAACCACTGAGGAATTGCCACCAGTAATGAGTGAGGTTTCAGAACCACCAGAGACGACCACTGAGGAACTGCCAACTCCAATTGAGATTAGAGAACCGCCGGAAACCCCTGAAGAAACTGAGCCGCCAAAGCCACCTCCGATCATAAAAATTAAGACCAAAAAGCCGATTAAACAAGTAGAAACCACAAAATGGGTGGACCCTTATAGACGTGCACCTTGGGAATATCGGAAGGACTTGCCGCCTAGAATAACTCATATAGGCGGGTCGCAAACTGCTTTATAATTAATATCGCAGCTCAATTGCTGAGTAACGATTAAAGCTTCCTCAGATTTTTCTGTCATAAAGAATGCACTTAATTCAATCACAAAAATATTACATAAAGTCACCAGTGGCGAGTTGTGAAGGGCGAGAAGGCTCCCTTTGGAGTCGAATTAAGTGTCCTACATGCGATATGAAAACGTGCAATTGAAATGTTCATATAAGTGTAAGGTAGAATAATTCAAAAAAATTCTCAAAAATTCAATTCGATCTAATAATTTTCAGTTGCTGCCCCTACCCTCTCTTCTCAAAATTTCGGAGTGCAGGGTCGGAGAAGTTTACAAAGTGTCTAAAAATTTTTTAGAAAGATGTAGCTCTCCGTTTCAACTGAAAAAGTTTTGTCGCCGAAAATTTCCTTTCCTACACTGAAAGTCACGAATCTCGAAGCCGTGGAAAAAAAACTATCGTTGGTCCTATGTCACTGCTATTTAAACATGATAAATGCACACGAGGGAATGGTCACAGCTTAGTCCAGCCATTCCAAACAAACTGTGGACCATGGCAACGCTGATAAATACTGTTTATAATCTGCCAAAGACTTTTTTGGGCTATAGAAAATAGTAATCAAGTGCTGAAAGAACTGCTAACAGCAAATGAAAAATTAGAAATATATTCAGCCGACTTTTCTAGTTTGTTCACCAATCTGCCACATAGCGTGGTCAGATGTAATCTCAGAAAACTTATAAGCTTATGCATGAGAGGATATAAATATATCGGAATATATAACAATAAAGTATCGTATGTTGATGCAGATACGGCACAGGGCAGATGTTATCAACTTGAAGACACAATTTATATAATAGATTCTATACTGGAGTCTAGCTACCTGTATTTTGGTGGAGTGATATATAAACAAAAAGGGTATACCTCAGGGAGCGTCGTGTAGCCCACAGATAGCAGACCTTACTCTATCATACATGGAATTTGAGTTCTTAAAAGGACAGACAAGAACTCTGAGTCATAGCACTAACTTGTACAATCACACTTACAGATATATAGATGACATATTACATGTCTCTAAAGATGCATCGCATTTCGAAAGAACTTTAAGAGAAATCTATCATCCTTCTTTACAAATAGAGAAAACTAACCTTAGCTTGACAAAAACAAATTTTCTAGACCTTACTCTCAAAATTTCCAATAATAAAATTGAGTTTAATATGTATAATAAGACAGATGACTATAATTTCAAAGTATTTAGATATCCACATTGGGAGTCTAATATTCCAGGTATATATTGTACAATACTTGCACTTCAGAAATTCTTAGAATTTATAGAAATTGCTCTAATTATGCACATTCTAAGGAAAGAGTAATAGAACTAGCTAAGACTTTAAGACTAATGGATGGGAATATCGTATTTTTATTAGTAAACTTTATAATATACTATTCGATAGGCCATTTATAATGCGTAAGTACGGAGTTCCTAGTAACATACATTTGCCTCTTTCACATGACCTACATGACACTTGGGCTCACGCTAGCGCGCTCTGAGGTCACGGCGGGAGTACTCCAGTTTGAAAAAGAGGTCGCTATTTCTTCGCCATTTCTTTTGTCGTATACGTACATGTTAACGAAACTTGCACCTTCTTTACTCAAATTCTTTATACGC
Source organism: Cylicocyclus nassatus (assembly GCA_958299035.1). Classification (NCBI taxonomy): domain Eukaryota; kingdom Metazoa; phylum Nematoda; class Chromadorea; order Rhabditida; family Strongylidae; genus Cylicocyclus; species Cylicocyclus nassatus. The sequence goes on along the minus strand of CATQJL010000001.1, from coordinate 88,683,973 downwards.
CATTTTCCGTCTTAGACCTCATCTTAGATTTTCATTTGATAATTTTGAAGCTTCCTTGGGAACTACTGACGAGGGGCACCAAGGAAGCCGCACTACCGGTATAGTTCTAAGCCCCGAAACCGGATAGTGTAGAAAATGAACAAAAAGGAATTGATTTCTTGTGTTCCTAATTAGTATTTATCAAATTCCTTTCATATTAAAACCACAAAACCAGTTGTTATTGCTGGAAGAAATGAGCGTGTGAATAAGAGAGTTTATTCAAATTCCGATAGATAGAGTTCGCTGAAAACAGCTCGAATATTCTACATTATAGGTAGCCGACTGATTTCAGGTAATTTGAGCATTCTAATTACAAAGAATAAGCACATCTGCCAGTACGTAATCGTTTCTAAAGCATTTCGGCTAACAAATATGTTATACCGTGCTTGAACGCTTATAACCTCTTCCAGATAATCGCTTAGCAGAAAATAGACATACCCTGAAGTGCTGACTTACATTGCTACTTCCGATATCAGTGAATACTGTACAGCAGAATTACTTATCCAATTGATTTTATGCTAGGTAGAATTACAGAAGTAAATCAAACTATCGATAAGGTTGATATATGATAGACCTTCAACAATGTACGGATCGACTAAGCTGAAACTTCAAGCACACGTAAATTTTCGATGCCGGGGATGCTTCAAGCAACTTTTGAGCAAACGCGAACCTTTCTATCCTCGGGCCTTTCTATTCACTTATGTGCTTAGCGTCACTTATTGTGCTTAGCACTTAAGTGCTTCCAAAGTGTTGTGTAAACAATAGCAGCAGAGCTCTGTCATTGCGCGGTGACACCGAATTGCGTTGCATTGAGCTTACGCTGGTACAGCAGTGCTACAAGTATCTTCTCCGCTAACTTTGAACGAGATCCGCCATTCTCAAATGCAATTGGAGCATAGCGTCGTGACAAAGTCATCGAATGGAGAAGAAGATACCCTTTCGGACGAATTCTGACATCCTAGATAAATGCGTATTTTTTATGACTGTCTTGATACAAAATCAAAAAAAGCACCACAATTGTTTATTCCTGACAGTGAGATACAAATCAGAATCGTCTGAACGTAACAATCCACTTTTATGTTCTCATCTCGCTGCCAGGAATATACATAAAGCAATAGTGTTGAGATATTTTCGCCCCAAAAGGTTTGATCACGTAATGAACTAAGTAATGTCAATGTACTGTTTGCCAGAAAATTAAGACTTCATCTGGCCATGTCATACTTGCGGAACAAGATCTTTCTCATTTTCCTAAACGACCATCTGAAGATCTCTACATATCGATATTGTTGGACTTCCATAATGCATTTACGGAAATAAGTTTATTTCTATGACTGTATGCGCAATTTAGCAAACTCATGCACGCTTCCAGAATCAAATAGTTATAGCGCTAAAACAGAGCAAGTGTTCGGCTAGTCAATGTGATCGGAAGTATCACAATAACGAAATTTCAAGTGATAAGGCTTCTACAACACCTATGCCCTTGCATACAATCGCTGCCTCTGGTCCACAGGCGATCTTCAGCCTTCATGAAGAATTGTTTTCAAACATAACTTCTGCCCTGCTATTTATGCCAATGGAAGTTGAACGTCGCATCGCAGATCTGCTCTACAAACCAGGTACGATGCACATAGAGTTCTTACGAAGGAAATTTCCGCTGGAGATCTTGTACTATTGCATGACAACATAGTACGTCCTCAATTCTCAACTCAGTCGAAAGGTCCTTTTCTCGTAGAAAGTGTGAACCGTCCTAACATCACCATCCGCAACTCGGTTGGCCATCAGACTTCTCAAGGTGTGCACATCAATAGACTCAATCTATTGTCCTCGCTCCACATTGGCTAATGTTTCCACCTCACCCCACTTTAAAACTCACCTTTTCAATCGGAAACATCAGCAAATAAAGAGCAAAACCCTCGTCGTTCTGAATCCATAGACATAGTTCTACGAGGGTTCTAAGAACAGGTAATCCCTAGCTGAACAGTAGCCTGGGCTGACCGTTCAACTGGTAACTTCTGCATTTTTTTCTCGTCCTCGAAATTTGGTAAGTTTACTTCATTTTTTGCCGCACTATCGCTTTCGCCACCTCCACACTACATTTCCTTGAACCGGCGATTTCAAAGAAATGAATAAAAGATCTTTTCCTGTAAGCAGCTCTGGTAAGCACAAATTCTCTTTCCAGTAACTTCACTGACAAAATTTGTTTCGCTCAAGTGATGGACTAGTTGTTATTGTGCTAGAATCACACTTGCCCCTTTAAGTCATATTGTAGCAGTAACGTAGGCAACATCGCATGTATTTTTTTCTTAACGCGATATTTTTTCTCAGTACTGAAAATTTTCCTCACCTATTTCATTGTCAAAACTAGATTTCACCCCCTTTTAGGATACATATACTCTTTCTACTCGTACTATCACTATTTTTTTCTCTCTTTCTCTACTTTGACTCGTATATTTGTCCAAAAAAATACCTGCATGTTGCAATTTTACTACCACTAATGTTGATGTTGGCTCGTATATTCGCTCAATACTGATGTTTTGTTACCCTACATATATTCATCATCATTCACCTATCCGACTCCATCTCGTCATCGACTCCTTCTCCGTCCCACCACAATCTCCTCCCATTTTACCATCTGTCAACTTCGCTTACTCGAGGACGCTCGAGGATGAGCTCACTTCAGTGCCATGGTATGGAAAGGACATGGCTGCCGGACTTCCCTTGGATGGCCCTCTAAGACCCCTTGGACGACTAAGCAGCCCCCTTGGCCTACCACGCTATGCTCTCTGAAGACTCGTTTGAAATAATCGAAGTGACTACCACTTACGGAAATTTTGACACAAGCTCGAGGACGAGCTATTCGAAGGAATGGAGATATCAGGATGTAGCTTAAAGGCAGTTGCTCGGCAAATCTCAACTTAGTCAAATTTTCGCTTACCTGGGGTTTTTCAATACGCTGATCCCGAAAATCCACTTGTGAAAGCTTGAAAAAGGCGAAAATGAGCGTTTTCTAATGCCCTTTCCTTTGATATTGGACGAGTGGAGCAAGGCCGATGACGCTAATCGTGGCAGGACCCAATGGTTATAGCGTTGCGGCGGGCAGCTTCCAATGGTGAGAAGGAGATTGCCAACTCGTCCAGATGCGTGTAAGATTGGCCTGCGCGTGTAAGTTCGAGAGCGATTTTCTCGGCAGGGAAAGCATGCTGTGCAATCGGGATTGCACTGTTTTTATAGTTGGGCCATGAGGAACCTACCGCGTTAAAATCCCGAGTTGTTGGATTTTGCCGATCTACTGCCTTTAAGCCCTATCTTATAGTTGAAGATTAGCCCATGTGTAATCATATAGCTGGATGAACCTTGCCACCGGAAGCGTGTACCAACTGTCCAGTGTGTCAAGCCCTGGCCACGTATATAAGATCGTGCCGACAGCTGGCATGGCAGTCTCCCCTACTCCTTGCAGCCTCGATGCTTCCCTCCCTTTCTCCCTCTATCTTATCTTATACTAGTTGGCATACCCGGTCTTGCCCGGTTCATGAGCCACGAAGCCAGAGAAAGGAAAGGAAGCGCATATAATATGTGTTTTATTTTGAAACCTACGCCTTTCCATCTTTCATCCCGCTTCCATCTGCTGCATTTCTGCCCTCCCCCTCCCCCTTTCCTTCTCCCGTCCCGCAACCTATATCCACCTGCACGGTGCGTTGTAATTGCAAATGCCTACCTCAAAGCAGCATCATCTGGAAGTACCGCATCCTTCTAACCGCAAAATGAGAATGAGCTTCTCTGCTATTGTTTACACCAAAATGTGCATGGGGTATGATAGTGGTTGATAAGACTTCACTTTCATTGCAAAGTGCCGAAATCAATAAATCAATAGAAGGATTCAGCGAAGCGCTCTAAAAAGTAGCCTAAACCATCTACGAGGTCGAAAACAAATATATGCAAAATTTCAGCTCAATCGGTTCACGCGTAAAGGAGTCTATAAAAAACAACGGTAAGGAGTTGCACAAACTTTGAGTTTTATATACATACTAGTTGACTTTCCCGGTCCAGCCCGGGCCATGGTTCACCGCACTGCGAACCCCCCCCCCTATATGATACAGTCTGCTTCAATTGGGATCAGGCCAAACCGTTGGCCTGAGTTTGCGCGCTCACAGCGCTGGTGGTTTGCGCTGCATATGCGCGCTGTCGGAGAGAGCAAAAGGATTGAAGAGAGAGCAGAGAATCAGGCCGTGGGCGTGACCGCGAAACCCTAGCGACGCGGACTCCCGCCATGCCAATTTTGGCCTGGTAAGGATTGGGGCAGACTGTAGATGACTTACCCTGACATCCGCTTGGAAACCGCATCCTCGTGATCCTGAGGTGAAAATGAGCTTCACCGCCCTTCTTTACATGAGTATGGAAAATGCTTGCTTGAATGAACATGATAACCCTTCAATTCCTTAGGAAAATGTAAACAAATCAATAAATCGATAGAAGGACCCAACGAATTGCCGCAAAAAGTAGCCTATCATCTGCGCAAGGGTCGAAAACATATGTGTGCAAAGTTTCAGCTGAATCGGTTGAGTGGCGCGCGTTTCTATAACGCACATACCCTCCAAACTCACAATTTTTGAGTTTTATATATATATAGATATACTAGGCTGTTGCATAAGTTCTGTCCGATTTTTTTGCCTCATGTTTGAAGCAGCTGTTCTAAGAGAATTTCATCTCTAATTCGATACGGTTGGTATCATTGAAATGTGCTTTCCTTGCGCTTTCTAAAGCATACCAGAATTCAATAAAATTCTTAGTGTACGGAGATCACAGGCCTAAAATCTCTAAGTGGCCGAGGTACGTTCTATCCCTAGAAATATGTCCTTGCGAGGATATCTCCACAATGCGCCCTTCAAGTCAGGTTCTTTCATTGGCTTCGGAATAAGGGTATGGAATGCTAGTATATGCAGAAGTTCGGTCCCATGAAGAATACGTCTTGCTAGTGAAATTTATCCTCGAACATAAATCTTTGGTATAGATGTTTTACAAGCAATAACTTTCTGCGAATAGAAGTAATCGACAAGCTCAAAGTTGGAGGTGCTAGGGCAAAGCAAGAGCTAACAGGGCCCATCCACCAATTCCTTTTCGGCGCTCCGTCAGTTGTAAAACGTTCGTAGTTCATAAATAGGCATGCACACATGTGCTGAAGCGAGGTCAAAAAGTGGCTAATTTTTTGTTCGGTCAAGAAAATCTCTCGGCAGCGCAAACCCTATGGGCTCTTTTATGTTGCATAATAATCTACGAAAATTTCTCTATCCATCCATTATTAGAAAAGATGCCTATCAATTTTCATAAGGGAGCGTTACCATGTCAAAAAAGACAGATTCGAAGAAAAACGCTGCGAAGTTTTTGCATTCTTGGTTCTTCCTTAACAAAGATTTGCGCAGATCTCAATATGCATTTTTTAGCCAAGGGACTGCTCAACACATAGAAACTAAGACCTTGGAAAAAAGTTGACTCTGAAAGAAGTTATGACATTTTAAACTCAAAAATTCAAATCGGACAGAACTTATGCAACAGCCTAGTATACTAGCGACCCTAAGGGCCGCTTGCAAGTGGATTGGGGCAACACATTTTAGCCGTATTTCGTCAACATAATTAGCTCTACATTCTATACCTTTTCTATTAGTTTGCAATATAAAACTGATTAATCAATGGCTTCTTCTCTTCTGAGAATCCTCATTGCTGATTAATTGACATCTTTTGAGTCCCTTCTAAAAATTTTCTTTCACCAAATTTTTTCACCAGTCTCCACTGACAGTCACAGAGCAGTCGACTCTCGGAACGATGGTGTAGTCTACAATACAGTCTGGTGTCAATAACTTAGCTAAACATTCAAAAATACCTTAGTTTCCAAAAAATTTCAGTAGCGAAACAAGCATTGTTTTCTCATGCCCTACGTGTCGCCTAAGGACTACTTTTTGTAAACAGTAAACACTGCTCCGCGTGCCGCCTACAGAGCGATGTACGTAAAGCTGCTCTGTGATCCCCCAGAACGATATTTCATGAGAGAAAAAAACTTTCCTGAGGGCAGAGTGCTGACCTGAAAAAGTACTGTCCTTCGAACCCCTGCAAGTGATATTATACTCTGGAATAATTCTGCCATACGTCCCCTCCCCTACAAACCAATTTTGCAAGGAAGTCGCATGGGCTGCCTATAGACGAAGAGAAAAACTGCCCTACGGGCAGGCCGCAGACGCTTAGTTCTGAAAGAAATGCCATGGCCGTCTACAGACTCTTATCTTGAGGAGCAGCTACCCTGTGGGCTGCTTACGAACCGATACTCTCCAAAAAAGGATATTTTCAAAAAGAACTGCCCACGAAAAAGGACCCTATAAGCCGTTTACGATCCTTCAACTCGAGGAAACGTTGCCCTATGGGCCACACACAGACCGATATTTTGAAAAGGAATTGCCCTTCAAATCTTCAAAACCAAACTTCAGAAAATGCCCCTAAAGCTTGGAGACAACTATTTCAAAAATTCACCGCCCTATGTGTACCACAAGCTAATATATTGGGAACGAGAAAAGCTATGAGATGCTTAAAGCATATCTTTACGTACTTACAAACCCATACATTGAAGAATAGCAACCGTACGCGCCGCTGCAGACCGATAATTATAGGAAAAAATGACCTATAGGCCACTAACAGACCGATGCGTTGAGAAGGTACTCATAAGCTCTCTACAGACGACGTTTGTAAAAAAAGAATTAATCTATGAGAAGCTTTAGACCCGTTTTAGAAAATGCCTCAAAAACCCCTCCCTTGACCCCCAACAAACCCATACTTAAGACAAAACCGCGCTAAGGCCGCCCTACAGACCGATATTGTGAGAGAAAGCTATCATACACCGCTCCCCCTCTCCTTCCTCCATAGACCAACGATTACGAGAAAGCATTGCCCTATGGGGATCAGCCCGATATCCTAACATATTCTAAATTACCCTATAACCCCTACATGATTTGCTCTATGGACAGCCAAAAAGCGAAATTTTAAGAAAAATGAAGCTACCAGCTACTTAGAGAAAAGAGAGTCCCCAAGAGCCGTACAAAGACCGATAATTGAGAAATAACCGCTCTGCGAGAGTCCCTTATAAACCAGTATCCTGAGAAAAAACAACTACTATGAACGGCTTACGATATTTACATCTCATACAAAACCCACAGACCCAAAGACCGATAATTCTAGGTGTTCTGGCCGCTTATAGACCAGCATTTTGAGAAAAACTATGAGCCTAAATATTGCCGTATAAGAAGCTACGGAGCGATAACTGAATGAATGTCCTACGAGCCCTCCCCCTACCTGCAAACTCATATTTGAGAAAGAACCCCTACTGTCTACCTATAGAAGTGTAGGGATAATAATATCTATATAACCTAACCTCCTATAGAGCATACTTACAAAAATGAGGTGTTTCCCTTGCGGAATGATACTTTGAGAAAGAACCACCCTACAAATCCCCTCAAATCCGATAATGGTCGAAAGAAACCCTTATGGGGAGCCAGCGATCCCTTCAGTAGAACTACCTCATGGGCTCCTACAAGTCAAGAAAGTGCCCTATGAACAGCTTAAGCATTAAAAGATCTCCCTAACGACAGCGAACCGGAGTTGTGAGAAATGATTTCCCTACGAGCCCTAGAGACTTATAGAAATCGCCCTACGGGCCGCTCACCTTTTATTTCGAGAAGAACAAGGAACTATTGTCATCAGTCCTCACTGGTTATGGGCAGCCATAAACTTTAACAGGAAGGCGAGAATGTGAACGGTTGAAGCGCAAACGTTGAGAAACTTCTACAGCATGTTTACTCAAGACAACGAGTTCCCAGTCATACCTCCAAGTACAAACTTGTGAAAGAGGAGGGGAGGGGGTGTTAGCAACCTTACGAGAGTGTCGGCACCTCCGCAACTCTAGCTTTTCGCACTTAATACTGCACCCCTTTCGAAAACACTCCACGAGGAGGGACTGTACCTCCTACAACACGCTAGCCTTGTTGACAAATCTGGACCTTCCGCACCCACCGCAATCACTCGCCTCAGCTCGCAACTTGTCAACATGTAAGTGTAAAACCTTGCCATTCTTTATTATAGAATGATATATATATATAATTAATATAGTAATATACTTTTATATATTACCGCTACACACTCAGGTAAGGGCTTACAAAGGAAGGATACTCGGTCGAAGTGGCCATTTGGAATGAGCTGTATATTAGGAAACCGTCCTCCGTAAGGCGAACTCAAAACTACTTTCGCTAGGTGCCGAGCGGTTTTGTGGGGGAAGTTACAAGGCCATTTTCCTCCGGCGCAGCTGGTGCACCCAGTGATGAGCGGGGCGCTAGAATAAAGCAGCTGTGTGGCAGTGGCGCAGTGGCAACGCATCGGACTACGAAGCAGATGGTCGAGGGTTGGAGTCCTGTTGCTGCTATTTTGTTTTGCAGTTCTGTAAAAAGTCTATTGGGTGACAGCAAACGAGAAATACTATTTCTAGGCAGTCGAAACAAGCGAGTTACTGCAAAAAAGCCACTATTTCTGCAATAAGCTATAATCTTTTATAATATGTAAATCTGTGAAGGCTATGATGTCACAACAAGAGATTTAAGTGATATATTAACATGTATGGAATACAACCACAAAATGCTCAAAGTAGAAGAGCTTCTCACAGCGCGCACATCGGATAAAATAAAACGATGACAATCAGCAGCTTCACAATTGCTTATCAAAATCGGTGAAAAACAGTACTGAATAGGAGACTCGAATTCGCCGGGGCGGTTACCAATGTATCTGGCTGCATGCCATGGGTATGAAAGGAAATTTTTGAATCGCGGCGACCAAAACTGCGTGTAAATGAGCAATAAGATCTTAGGGATGGAATCCCTATGATGCAAGGTAAAGTTCGGATCAAGAGCCAATAAATGAATCCCTTGTTGTGACATCATAACCTCCACAGATTTACATATTGTAAAAGATTATGGCTTATTGTAGAGTGACTTTTTTGCAGTAAATAGCTTGTTTAAACTGCCCAGAAATAGTATTCCTCGTTTGCTGTCACCCAAAAAACTTTTTACAGAACTGCAAAACAAAATAACAGCAACAGGACTCGAACCCTCGACCATCTGCTTCGTAGTCCGATGCCTTGCCACTGCGCCACTGCCACACAGCTACTTTACTCTAGCGCCTCGCTCATCACTGGGTGCGCTGGCTGCGCCGGAGGAAAATGGCCTTGTAACTCCCCTCACAAAACCGCTCGGCACCTAGCGAAAGTAGTTTCGAGTTTGCCTTACGGAGGACGGTTTCCTAATATACAGCTCATTCCAAATGGCCACTTCGACCGAGTATCCTTCCCTTGTTAGCTAACCCTTCTCCTGATACGTTTAAGAAAACCTTATGGATGAGATTTTTTGAAGCTTCACATATGATGGAGGCATCTCATAGTTCACTTTTTTTGCGTTTTATAGAGGGAGGTTTACTAAGTATCATTACTTAACAATAAAGCGCTAAGCGTCTGTCTGTTTGTCTGTCTGTGGGTGTATATCTGTCTGTCACGAAATTCAGAGAGCGTGTTGTAGTCATGGACTTGAGCTGAAATTTTGGTCATGGCACCCTTCCAGCATGTAGGTAAATATTGCAAAAGCACACGCCGATCCGATAATTGGAACCTTCAGGAACTGGGCATCAAACGGTCCGCGCGACTTTTGACCGACGAATGTGGGTCGATGATTGTACTTTTTGCGAAGTTGTGGATTTGCTTAACAAGTAAATGTGCAGACCATAGGCTTAAGTCCAGAAAGTGAGCAAAATATCTATTTTTACGCAAAATTAGCGCCAAAAAGGAGTGTTTGCGTAGATCATCAATTTGTCAAGGTTTCATCTAATTTTTTGCGCAGATTTCTGCTCAGAAATTTAAGGGACAAAAATAACTATCTTTTGTAAAAACTAATCGGCAATAATAACTTCAGTACCTGGCCGACATTCTCTTCTGATCTTCTACGCAAAAATTTTCTCTTCCCAATTTACCGCTCCTACATGGAAAAGCTCATAAAATGAGTAGTTGTTCACAATTCGTTCATGATGGTCAGCATCACATAGTGAGTTTCAAAGTAAGATCATGCGAGTAAGAGGAATGCATATAGATAGAGTAGCCAGTGCGAGCCTCTGCGAAGCAGAGGTGACGCACTGTGTCTATAATCTCGCAAAGAGATCGGCTCTAATGAAGGAGACTTATAGGAAAGAATTGGAGACTCGTGGAAGACATAAGTAAATTTGAGTAAGTTAGTTGGTTGCATCGAATCTCGTATAGGTTATACTAAGTAAACCTTCCTCTATAAGAGGCAAGAAAAAGTAGGTGATGAAAGACCATCAGTTCTGACCGTGCTCATGAGTATCGCCGAGAAATAGAAGTTTGGATTGGAGGAGGATATGGTAAAACACCTTCAAAACTGCTTGAGGCTTATCGTGTGTAATATGCTCAGTCGCATTGTCTTAAATAACATATAGATCGTCAGGTCTTCCCTTATTTTACCCGTGATGAATAAAAGTAAAGCTTCTGTGGCACATCTTTTGAATTGGGCGGAGTTTGACAACAAGTTATTATCCTGCATCAAATACTGACACGGTGATCTGTTTTCAGCAATGATTTCAGTGTCACTGAGAGGAATTGTCCCTTTTCAGATATCGTCCAAATGATGACTGAGTCCTGTAAGACCATCAGCGCTGACCGTACTCATGAGTATCTGCGAGTAAACACTGCCCAACAGTTTTCTGTCAAAATCGTATTTACCTATTCCACGTTCAATGGACGTCCTAAAAATAGTCTTTATGTATATATGTGTGCAAGTGTGTGTCGCCAACATCCCCTTTTTGAACACCCTTCACTTTTGCGGGTTATGAATAGCCGAGACACCCTTCACTTTGGAGGAGACCCGGCTCACTCTATCACACCTATGGTCCGACGCGACGCATCGCTGACCGTTTTTGCTAGGCCCCTAGCTCAGCGAAATCGTCTCGATTTTGGCTTATCCCAACGAAATCGAATCTAGAAGAGCGACGCGACGGCACTGCTAGGATTGGAATTTCTTGCCGAAAGATTTGATCACTCTTTATTTTGTGAAGCTGATTTCTTATCTGAGGATTGGAATAGTCCAGTTTTATCAGAGTGTATTGGATCCTGGGTTCAGTGCCTTTGTACCTATAGGAAATTTGTTCATCTTGATGTTTTGTTGTTTGATTGCTGGTCCAATTAAATAATCAATTGGATATAACAATTCAGTCAGTAGATCACATCAAACCGTTAATAACACATTATAACTTTACTTAAAGGCAGTGTCTTTGCAAAAAGTCGATTTTGAAATTTTTGCTTAGCTGGGCCTATTCGCTATATTTTGATTTCTTCCATTCTTCTTCTTCTTCTTTCTTCAGCTCGTGATCTATTTTGATCGTTCTGTGACCATGTGGGACTTCACGAAGCAAAATTTTGTGGATTCTGTGGTTTTTCTTTGAGAGATTGACCAGAAATCGCGAGATTCGCAGCTCGCAGCGGGTAAATGGTTTTGTCAAGAACTAAGTGCAAGGATCCACCAACAATCGGAGGGGGGGGGGTATAGCAAGGGTCACAAGGGACTTTGTAAAAATTTTTAAAAGTTAGGGGGACCGTTTTTAAAAAGCCTAGAAACGGATGTGCCGGACCCTATCATCGACGTCGCGTTGGACCATAGGTGTGATAGAGTGAGCCGGGTACCCCAAAGTGAAGAGTGTCTCGGCTATTCATAACCCGCAAAAGTGAAGGGTGTTCAAAAAGTACCTATGTCGACCGGAGGGGTTGACGACACACACTTGCACACCTTATATATACATAGGCTATTCTTAGGACGTCCATTGAACGCGGAATAGGAAAATACGATTTTGACAGAGAGCTGTTGGGCATGTTTACTTGTAAACATTGATCACAGAACAAGCACTGAAAGTGATAACCACGCTTTGCCTTTATTACTTGTTAGTGTTTGCATCAAAGCGCGAAAAAAAGATCATTCGATGAGACTACCCATTCTTAGTATGCGCACTTGATTATGAGAAGACAAAAGGCTGCAGTGGTTGCCGTGGCGGCCGCAGGATTTCGGACCTGACGCGGCGCGAGAAAAAAATTTTCCTGAGTGAAGGTACGTGGCGTCAGCCAAAAATTTCCGAAAACATTTTTGGGATGCTTCCCAAAATTTTTGCAGGCCCAAGACCCCAAAATATAATTCGTGGCTGCCGCCTATAAGGCTGATTTCAATTTTTAAAAATGAATATTCTAATTATTTACGGGTATAAACAAGTCACTTGCACATTTTTACAACTCTATAAGTAACTTTCGAAAAATTCCCGACCCATTCTCGGGGAGGGGCGTCCCCCCCCCCTCGTCGGACCGCCACTGGTATGCCCATGTCCGGGAGAGGGTCAACAGATGCGATTTCTATGTGGGTCATTAAAGGCACCGTCCACCCAGATTCTCGACTTCCAGGTTTTTGTCATTTCAGGGCCTTCTCGTGTCCCTGATTCCCAATATGAAGTCGAGAATCCGCGAAAACCCCGATAATCCCCATTCCAGAGAGCCCACAGGCCGGCTTTCCAGAACGGTGATTGGATGAGCGAGCACAAATGGGCGGGCATGGATGGGGAGGGGCGGGCATGGATGGGGGTCCTCGTGCATCTTCGCTATTCCGAAGCGATTTTCTCGGTTCCGAAGCGGCATATTGCGCCGCGACTTGGGCATTGGCTTGATAGAAGGCCCTACTGTTATATACTGCCAAAAGCTCAACACCCTCAACTTAGGGTGGACGGTGCCTTTAACTCAGAAGTCCAGTTCAGCGTTATGGAAGCTTAGGGTGGACGGTGCCTTTAACTCAGAAGTCCAGTTCAGCGTTATGGAAGCTCCACAAAGTACCAAACAAAGTGCTTTCTCTAATAGCTGTTTGAAGCTATGTTGGTTGCATTTTCAAGAGTTTTCGATTTTTAACATAAACTTTTTCATTTTGTGGTAATGAGACTGAACAATCCATGCGGCCACTTCATAGAACATCTTACAGATTTCAAACGCATCTTGAGCGATGTAGAACAAATGATGTGCTATTTGATGACCGACTGGCAGTAAAAATCGCGCCTCATGACATACATCCTCCATGTCCGAGCGATTAGCGATCGCGTTGCGCGTTTTCGTCGATAGTTCGCAGCAAAGCGCGACGATAAGAGTTCATGACAATTTCATTGCTTGTAGAATGCCCTACGACAGAGTATAGAAACCAATACTCTAGTATGGAGACTTATTGTGAAAATTGTCTCTAGTGGTCTGCTAATCATGGCAAGCGAGCACCCTTTATTCAACTTCCCATAACAATACGTTTTCCGAGTGCACCTGTAGTACCGAAATACACAAAGAAACACAACAATTCGAAATCCAAGATTTTTATGGGTTCTTATAAAATCTTAAAACATTGACCGTTTAGTAGCTGAGATAAGAATGACTTTTTTGCAAATATAGCATTTTTCAAACCTTGATATCGAGTAATACCACAAAAAATAAAACGAGTACATAAACCGCAAGAATGTTGACGGTAGGGATGATGTATAAGAATCGAATCATATATGTTAATCTACCATACATGCGATAACAAAACGCAGTGAAACAAAATACCCTATCTAGAGCCGTCAAAGGAAAATATGAATAATGAGAAGCAAGTATAGAAGTTGTAGCATTCAAGCAAAAAACTATGAAACTAAGATGCATGGAACTTTTTTTGTAATGGCTTCTATGGAATGGGTTCACAAATAAAAATAGATTACAATCTCTAAACTACGAACACTAACCTGTTGAGCATACGCAATAATGACTCAGAAGAGCGAGAACGAGTATAAGCGACTGTGAAAGGCCACTTATGGGGTGGCTTAAAGTAGAAAGACCATTGAATGAGGCAACACCGTGAGGGAGAATTGTACTACACATATCATCCGATGCAAATCACTAACAATTTACTAATTACCCTAGATTAGTGAATGTATCGAATGATGAGGGATGTGCGAAAGGAAATATTCTAAACCCATATCAAGCTGAACAGACCAGTACTTTGTGAACAGGAATCTGGAATCAAACCCTCAACAATGAATATCCGTGCACAGTGACTGAAAAATGGGCATGTGAGAAGTTCAGATCTGAGTTTAAGGAGCAACGATTAACAATGAGCACTTAACGGCAGCTTAACGCAGAAACTACTTCTTCTTCGCTTTCTCAGCAGCTTCCTTTCGTTTTGCCTCGTAAGCTACGAAATCTTCATCAGTGACATTTGATTGGCCGTTTTGTGATTTCCAGAAAGTGTATGAACTAGAACAATTCCATCAATGATTTTTTTCTACAAAGTAAAATATCATACCTGCACTCTAATGGATTTGTCCAGGTCGGTTGCAATGTTCCTGACGAAAGATCGTTGAAGGAACTGCGGCTTGTAACGCTAAATAAGAGTATTTACGAGAACACTGAAACTTAACACTAAGCTATCATTGCCATGAATCCCGCACCCTGGAAGTTTCGCTCAGATTCAGCTAACCTTTTCATTAATGGCGGGAACAAATAATCCACAGTTTCAGTCGCCATCGAGGAGTAACTGCTAACGTAACCAACAGAATCCGAGCGTCGAACTCGTCCGGATGGGTCGATAATAAGTATACGAGCTGGCATTATACCAACAGCACGATAAGATGTGACATCCTAGAATAATATGCGATGTAGGGCACAAAAAAATCAAAAAACGTCACGGTAATACGTAAGAATATGAAAATCAAATTGTAAGTAATGTAAGAAGAGGACTGACCGTCTCCCTATTGCCAAAACCAGCGAAGAATGGTTGCTTGACCGGAAACAGCTTCTTCAGATCACTCAAAGCAGCGATTTTGAATTCTTCTGGCCGACGTTCAATCACTTCCCTAAAAATATGAGCTAACTGAGAGTAATCTTATGAGCTACAAGAATCTAGAAACTACCTTCTGAAGGCAATCAGGACGCTAGTGGGTGATAGCAACACTGGCCCATCGGGCAATTGTTTGGAGTCCTGAGCAATACTTTTCAGATATTGCTTCGTGGTATGACTTTGCCCTATGGCTCGAGACGACAGATAGACCATCTTGTAGCTGGAAAAATAGTGCATATCGATAAAATGCAAGCCAGTTTGAAATGGGGACTTACCCATTGTTTTTAATCCTACTATAGAGCTCAGCCACTCCTGCATGAGCCCAAGTTCCTCCAATGGCGGGTATAACATGGCCCAGCACGTCACTTTTCGTTATCGTACCGTCTATATCGGAGATCACAATCCTTTCATACCATTTGTAGAGATAAATATTGCAGCTACACCAGGACGTTCCCTAAAGTAATCCATGACAATAAAAAAATAAGAAACCATGGGGAAGCAAAGCCTCACAAACCTGGAACTTCGTAGTGATGCTGAACCTGCATTCATTGGCACCATAAACCAAGCCAAGAGCTTTCAACTTCTCAGAAGACAATCGAAGAGAAAGCATATACGCGGGCCGCAATTCTGCGTCTTTCTCCTTCACATCTTCAATCTCGTCCTCGCTTAATGGGCTGAAACAAAAAGACAAATGACCGCAGATTTGGTAACAATGAAGCAGAAGTCTCACAAAGAACATATCGAGATCCAAAAAGAGAAAGTTCAGAAACTCACAATATGTCTTCGCTGCTAACCGCACTTCTTCCATCACTGACATTGCGCGTTCGTTCATTTTCATGCTCGATAGCGGTCGCGATAGCGGTTTCTTGGGTAGGAGTCTAAAATTACAGCAATAAAGAATGCTGCAAAATGTTGAGGAATTTGATCACTACCTTATCTGCCAAGTTCGGCTCTTCCATCCCGACTGAGGGACTTGAAGGCTGTGATGGGCCACGTGAAGCATGTCCACTGTCAATACTAACCCTGGAAATGGTAGTTTCATGATTAAATCGCTCTAAGATGTATTCGACTTTAAAGAGAGGATAGCGGCCTCTCGTTGCGTACGACGTATGCATCAGTATGGTTGGAAGTATTATTTTGGAGGTAGGAGAAAAACTTGAGCTCTGTACATTTTTTTGCAAAAGCGATAGAAAACTGTTCATAAATAATGCCAAACAACACTCACGCAGTGCTATTCGTCTTTCCTAGGTATTTCTGGATTTTTGACGGATCCGAGGCAGCATCAGGACTAAAAAGCTCATCTAACGATATGCCTTCTTCGGCTTGGCGAGCAGCTGGGGCGGGTGATGAACGATGACCCCATGGGAACCACGTCCAACCAGAAGATTCTTCCTAAATAGCAGATGTGAATCCATTAAGCATAAAAGTATAGATGATAGCTCACTTTTGGTTTCAGGGTATCAGCTGCTTTGGCTTGTTCTTGCTTCAATTTATTCTCTCGTGTCTCGGGAATTTGACCCCATTTCCAGTCCGTAACGTCGTTGGCATGCTGAAACAAGATAAGTCTTATAGGAGTGAAAATCCTGAAGCCTGCGTTGATACTTACCGGGTCAGGCGTGTTCCTATGCCTGTCTACTTCTGAATCGGAAAGCGCTCCATCTGCGATATGATCCACATCATGAGCATCCAGAATTGAGTGAGTGGGGCTAGATGACATGGAAGATGAACCTTCAGAATCGGACTCAGTCTAAAAAACGGATAAACAATTCAACTTCATAATATACGAGTAAGCAACGGCCGACTTTCAACTCACATCCACTTTGATGCTGATGGGTTGAAAAGAGATTCGGCTCTTCTTCCGTCGCTGAACAGCAGTCCTGGGCGTATCCAGATCATCCAAAGACTTCTCTCGCTTCAAACTTTTATCGAATGCTTGTGATTTGGAATGTCGGAGGAGCTTTGACGGGAATCTAGAGAATAGGAATAAATTAAAGGCAAAAAGAACAAATCTTTGAAACAAATGAGAGAAAACATACTTTTTTGGTACCGTACTAGGTGGTTTTGCCTCACCATCCGAATGATACCCACTCGCATGCGCTGCTAAGGACTGAAGGTCTGGTAAAGATCTGAAATACAACTTTTACTAGTGAACAGATGGCTTTGCAAACTTCTAAGCAGACTTTAAATTACCTATTTTTCCTAATGCTGAATACAGAAGAGTTGAACGGCATCTTTCCTTTCATCTTTTGCACCTCTTGCAGGGACTGCCTGAAAAAAGACTTTCAAGATTGTACACATAGGGCTTGTTTTAAGGATTAACTTAGCACAGTTATTGTTTACTCACTCTTGTTTCGCATCCTGACTACTTCTTGTAGCATCAGGACCGACCGGCTCCTTTACTGTGCTTTTCTTTCGTTCAACCTCTATTTCTGTCTTCTTCTCACCCAATATTTTTGCGCTTTCCGTCAATACCTTTATAATCCGAATATTCAAACAGCAAAGTAAAAACACTGACCATATCCATACCTCATCTATGCTTTGCTGCATAGGCGTACCCGGTTCGGGTAGCGGCGACGTCAGCATATAAGACGGTACTTCTTGTTGTCCATCTGCCTCTTCAACGAAAAACGCAACCCCACTGTCGCCAAGTTTCATTTTCAAATCAATTTCTTCACCATTGATTTGGATATCGACATACTAAAGAAAGATATAGTTTGAAAAAATACTCAGAAAAGCCTTGTCTTTGCGTACCTTGTCGCTATGACTAAACACTCCATATTTTCCAAAGCGTACATGAAATGGAGTAGATTTATACTCGCCATCCGGTTGTTCCACCACAATCACATCAATGGCTCCTAGAACATAGACGCTAATGATCCATTCCAGCAAATTTATTGCGCTGATCTAATATTGTGCAACCAAGCGACGAGGCGCCACTAATGTGGTCCTGTTCTAGTTATGAAGAGCAAGAAAAAATTTGAAAAAGAACAGCAGAGGCAGAAGAGGAGCTGCACGAAATTTAGCTACTTCCTTTCCTTTTATTTCTTAAAATATAATTTCTTTTCTTACCTCTGGAATGAAAATAAAAAATGCAAATGAAAACTCTCAAGCTAAACGCTGTAACAATACAAGAAAGATAGCCAAGCCAGAAAAGTTCAATACAACGAGGAAAAAAATATTGGCGTACAATAGAGTAATTGTGTCAGTAGTTTGTGCCTTCAGATTCTGTGGTGAAGAGTTTATTGACCGTTTCGACAATGTCGCCGTCATCAGCTCACCATACCTTCAAGCGCCTCCTCCCACTCTGTCAGTCTAGACCTAGTCTAAGACTCGCAGCATGAGATCCTCAAGGCCAGGAAACGAACGAACCTCGATTCCACCGGCTAGCGACAAGCCCGCACATTTGGTCGTAACGGACGTTACTGAGTGTCACCCAATGAGTCAAGTCCTATTATGTGCGACGCTAAGCCCATATAATGATATGAATGGAGCTAAGTCACTAGTGATAGACAAGCACTCATTTTTGTCATTCATCTTTGAATTTCTGACAGAAATCCACGCGGCTTCAAATAGTTTCCTTGCGCAAATTTCAGTCTCGCATATCAATATCGTGCATTTGACTTCGTAATCATTTCCGCATGCGCCTCTATCTTGTGCCGTCCCAACGGTGCTGTTGGAGTCCCTCGTCTTTTATTCGCTAATTACTCTACTGACATCTTATCATGCCCAGATTCAAGGACAAAAGAGCATTTAACTTATTGGGGTACAAGAAAAAAAAAGCAAATTTGAAGAAGTAAACTTTCAGATCCTTACCTGAAAGAGTTGCCGGATTGATGGTGTTATAAAAATATCTCATATTCCTCAGGACTCGGTATGCGTAGTCCATTGTTGCAAGTAGTTTCAATTACTTTAGAACATCTAGTACAATCGATAGCGAATATAGTGTGATGTGGCTCTTGAGTCGACGAATCCACGAAATGACCACTAAATGACCAGTTGTGTGTGTGTGAGCGGACACCTACCACCTAGAAGTAAAACTTAGGACTTCAAATAGTCACGATAACGACGTCGTCGTTAAAGATCAACGCGAAGATTACAACAGTGAAATATAAGATGACTCAGCCTGGTCAATATCAGGAAACATCAAAAACGTCACCGAGTCAACGAAAATTGAATGACATCACCCACAGCAAATCCATAAGAGCGAAGAAGAGCGATTATGCTAATAACGACACATCGTTGTAAGCAAAATTTTATGTATTTTGGGCTGAGAATGTGCTCAGAAACAGGACACTGAATTTGGAGGAGGAGAGTTAGGAAGGAGCAATCTGCAATCTGAAGAACTACTGCAAAGTATCAAATTACGCTGACATTATAGCGTGTTTCACGAATGGATACTGCAATAAGAACAGCCTCGATTTGTCGAATGCAGTGAAGCAAAATTTGAAAAATACCATTGAGCAGATGAGTTGAAAACACGAAAAGTAAGAGAAAATTTTTATAACAAATTATAAAGAAAAATAGTGCAAGTACTGGCAATACATCCATGAAGAACAAAACAGCCCACCAGCATAAGCTTCGCCGTTCCAGCAAAGTCGTTCCATAACGCTCAATTCCCGCAAGCATAATGCAAATGTCCGAAGCGTTCGCTCACTTAATAAGCTGGCTGTCACAGAAGCTGCACTTTCGCAAACGACAGCTTATCCCATTGAGCGAGTCTCATCAAGCATCACATATATAATGATACAAAGGGCTTATTTTATGGGTGAAAAAAGAAGAGAGACTGCTGCAATCACCGTCCACCGCGGCGGCGCCATCGAGCGCTCGTTCGTGATGGACTTTGTTCGCTCGTGGCTATCTTATCGACCACGCGACGACTCTCTTGACCAAATGAAAAGTAGCATATGCTTATCTGTGATCGTAAGATAAAATTTTGACATCTACTTAAGTTTTTATCAATCATCCAAGTCGTTTCTGACACTTTTACGCAGCTGCTCCATAGAAAGGAACACGTAAACGATATTATCACCTAAATTAGTAAAAATCCCTTCCCTTGATGTGGAGGTGTTCGATCAAAGTACAACACGCTCTTGTTGCAAAACAACTTGCGTCTCAAAAATCGCATATCATGCTGTGCTCGTAAATCATTGATATCTGAACAACTGTTCCCCTGGAAGTTACCCATCAACTTCTTCTGAGGAAGAATCGCACCTATTAAAAAATACACATTGATTCATGTGACTAATGATGTTGCGAAAACACAATCACTGGGCTATCTCTGAGAGCTGTAGTACTTCTCATTCATTTTGCAAGCTTGCTTGTTGCGGTGTTCGGTCCGGTCAGTTTCTCCACAGTGTCCCTCATAACATACCTGACGACCAAAAATGCCCCGATTAGTCAATTCCATTAGCGAGTGCAGGAGACTAAATTCTGCGAGTTCTCAGACGTCGTGCAAAGGAAAAACTCTTGACAAACTCTTGACATCTGAGAATCTGAGAACGTTGCCTGTCATCCTCAATAAGTGGGTCTGTCAACCTTCTGTGGGACCCCCATGAGAAACTTGAAAACACTGCGCATGAAATAATATGGGAAAAAGATGAGCATAGCGTGGGATATTAGAAAGAAACGGACTAGAAAGTAAAGGAGATTTTGCAGCACTTTCGGTAATATCCCCCTCCCCCACTAGTCAATACGGAGGTTCCGCGCATAAGAAAATGCTTCGCAGTCTGATATGTAGGCAAAACTGAAAATAAGGGACTGAAAATGCAAGCGAACTCACCTCTACATGGCATTAGAACTGCACAAAAAAGGCATCTAGATTTCCCATCAAACAAAATGCCGGCCAATCCATTTCCCGCAGCAAGGGGTGGTTCGATGTTACGAAACACAGCATGAAACGAGCAAGTTTTTTCAACATTGTAACTTCATTACCTTGATAAAATCAGGTTATAAGATGGGACCTGTTTCACATCTTCTGCGAAGGTGCATTGTCTACAAATACATGAAGAAGCTCAAAAAACTCCTAAGATTAGCACCCGAATGCTTGCTGTACTTTCTGGCATAACAAAACTAGAACAATCTACGACACTGGACAATAATTGCGACAAGCAGCAATATTTTGCCAGTGAAAAACAATCGCAGATGTTGTCTGTGGTATGTAATATTGCGAACAACATCCGGTCACGTTCAATACCAGTTGTGAAAATCAAAAAATCAGGTAGGAGCAGAGTGCAGAAAGTATAACTGAGATTTGCTGGTTAATTTAAACGGATTAAGAACAAACCACACCGAATCCAAATCGATCACAATAGTGCTAATTGCAACGGATTGCAATCAAATTCAATAAAAACTGATTTCAATTCCTGCGATTTCGAACTTTGAACATGCTGACTATGAACACTCTGTTAGTCTCAATGCTCATATGTGGAGCGACGGGAAAACATGGTTTATGTAAATACAACTGAATTGATAATGAGAGGGCAACCGCTCGCTAGCAAAAAACAATGGCGTGCAAATTTTACATAACGCTTTCAGATAAGGATGTATTACATTTTGCCAAGAAAGACGGAAAAAATAGTTGGCTGACAGATGGAGTTACAAGTTAGCATGCTCAGGCAATTTTTGAACATATACTTTAAAAAAATCTCCACTGCAATATTTCCACTGCTAATGATCTATATCTGAATCAAAAATATTCGCACATTTTCAGGAGAGCGCACATTTCACGTAGAAGGGCTACAAAATAAACATTTTACGGCAGAATTAACGTTAAAAAATCAACGATATACATGCAAGCCTCAAGATCCATCGATAAGGAAGCCAAAACATGGGAAAAAAAGCACAAACCTGCCGCCGAAGGCTTCACCTCTACAGCGTTCTGCACGCGAGAGTAATACATTTGGTTTCGCAACTGCACTAAACACGCATGCGCAATCGAAAGAAAAATGAGATGTTCTTCTAGAAAATTCCCTCGATTCCGTCATAAATACTGGCTCCCTTTGCTTAGCCTAACCAGAGAAAAAGAGAAGGGAAAGTAGAGCTCTCCAAAAGTCAGCGGCTGACTGACGATTGAGAGCGGTAGCGGTATTCACATGGCATTGTAAATGGAACAGGAAAAAATTGAAGTGATAAAGCATTCTTGAAGCCTCAAACAACGAAGAAAGAAGCCTTTTCAATGACGGAATGTTAATGAGGACCTAAAAAACGTATATGGCTAGAGTAAAGTGCAATGCGATGAATGTATTCCAGCAGCAATGGATGTTTATACAGAGACTGGCACGTTATAGTCCACAACATATCCGCGAGCTCATTACCCATATTTATATGATCGCATCTGACAAAAACAAGTGCTTTATATAATGATGACAGGAGTATTACATTGGGAGGGATAAATTTGCAATGTGGTTGACTAATCGTTAGACAAAGTTTCTAGGTAAAAAAAAAGATTTGAACTCAACACTTTTATGGCAGCACGACCACAGCAGACTGAATTGCTCCATTATGGACCTTCAGGAAGTGCGGAGCCATAAAACTGCTGAGAAATCTTTCGCACTTTTCTGGCATCATGTAGCAGAGCCACTCAAGGTCTTTGAGAGCAGCAAAGGAACCAAGGAAGGCACAAAATGAAGGAACGGCAAAATGAAGGGGTAAAAAAATCATGTTCAATGCTAATACCTGCGATAATACAGCAGCATCTAGTTCATTTTCCCTCTCCATAAGCCATGCTAGACTCCACTTAACCGAATTGCTGATAAAACTACTAGCTGGGACCGGAGTGACAGCCAAGCAGACGCGTGCAGTGAAAAACAAGAGTGTGCATGGACTAAATAAGCATAGATCAACTGAACTCAGCACATGAGCACTAAGGCCTATGTCTACACAGACTCTGATGTTGAATAAAAAGTCGCAAAGGCAAACATGATGAAATGTGGCACAAAACTTCGCTTTGCTGCTCTCAAATGTTTTGCTAAGGGCATTGTTGGGGTCGAAAATCGTCGGATGGGTACAATTTGCACCCAAACACACGACTTCACGATAGAAATTTTGTAGTCGCACCGGTATAATGCTATAAAGGTCATTTTGATGCCTTCTTATCTACAATCTGCTTACACAGCAATCGCTGCTACACACACTGGTCGAAAAACGTATAACGTCACATGAAGTGTTCAGAGTTTTATTTATGAAGTTTTAGCGCGAAAAGGTTGGCTTCTTCCCCATGATTTGGATAAATATGATGGATGGGTTGGGGAAACTTGGGCAAACGTTTCTGAAAGAATAAATCTATTCAAGATCTCAGCTGGACTCTGCTAACACTTACATCAGAAAAAGTAAGCTATGTGACTTAGGTAATGAAACTATTCAATGGCATAAATATTTTTGGTAACGAAACGAACCAAATGTTTCAAATTGACATACATTTCCTGAAGTCATGAAAGAGAAGTTTTGATGATGCTATGATGACTGTTTCGGCGAAAAGCTATGATATCAATGAATCGATACTGTAAACGTTAAAACTAACGCCAAAGATCGAACGTGCGCGAAGTCAATTTGATGCTATCAAAAATTCAACACAAAAGAAAACGTAGACGGTAAAGAAAAGTCAATTTGTATAGATTCGAAAAACAGTTAGAATAGATGAACGACCACTTACCGACATGATAGGATTCTTCAGACTTCAGCAAAGTGAAGTTTTTATCTGAATAAAGTCGTACGACCCACCAATTTGATTTCTTCAGAAATCAAATTGGTGGGTCGAAACCTAGTCTAGCTCGAATGACACAGCCTGTGCGCAAAATTAGGCCGTTACTTCATGTTAGGCGAACACTAACAAAACATCATTCTCAAAAGATTGAATAAGAAAGAAGCAGTGCTGGCCTAGATGCACTTTACCTGCATAAAAATCGATGCTGAGCCAGTTTTGAGGAAAATGGAAAGCCAGACAATGGAGGCATAGAGGCATAAAACCAGAGACTTGTGGCCAGCTTTCAAGAGTATTCTATTCTATTGTTAGCAAAAGCACCTCCAGAAGCTCGAAAAAAGCTTCGAAAGCAAATCAAAACGAAAAGCGATTAAAAGGCAGACGGTTTTCTTATGCATACAACTAAACGCTAGATAAGCACAGAATAAAAAATGTAGCCTCCAAGAGAAGCATTCACGTGATCGCCCCACCACTGATGTTGTGATACAAGCTGGCACAAAAACAGAAAACAGGCTTTCTCAATAAAGCACTATTTTTGGCTGGCTTAAAAAGTGCGAAGGCAGAAAACCACCAGCAAACTTGAGAATTATGAATTCGATTGTCCTGACTTTGTCGAGTTTGCCAAACGGCAAAAAGGGTACTGATGATTCAAACATTATTCTACAATGATTGATGAGTTCATATGCGAAACTATAGAGCCTAACAATCAATGTTATTAGGTAAGTTTTCAGCAATATAAGCTGCTTGTTGATTACATGTGGATTGCCGGAAACGTCTAGTAACCGTCAAGAGCAGGTTTTGGAAAACGAAAGATGACAACAACGAAACTGGATAGTTGCACAAGACATTTTTTGGTACTTGTTGTTGTTAACTGCACTGGAATGTGGTCGTCCAAGGGAAAAGAGTTTTCATCATAAAGTGCAACTCAGAACATAGCTGCACCGGCACAGAAAAGCCTGCTGAGACTACTGGGAAAAACTTAAAGAAGGAAGTGACGTCGGCAGCTTTGTCTTGGAAAAAGAAGGAATGCAAAGAACGAGCGACAGGTCCATGCCGGTCAAACATCTCAAAGAATTTGCCGTCCAGCGAAAAACCAGGAACGTTACACAGCACCGAGCGAGAATTGCATGGATGCGGAAGAAAAAGCTGGACAGAAGGCCAAGAGACCAAACGCACCCACATCTGTGCATTTGTGCATGCATTACTGATGAACATTTCAACTTTTCCTGCAAACGAATAGGGAAAAGATCTGAAGAAGTGAACAAAATGAAGATAATTTTTTGATCAGCTCAGATAGTAACGAAGCTTACCAGCATGAAGGGTGTAAGCGCGAGGAAAACTGATAGACGACCTAAACTGTACTTCCGGTTGAATACGTCGCATGAAGAAACACTGCTTCAAGCCTTTTATTCTATTCCTGCAGAACTTTCGAATTAAGAAGGGTAAAAAGTCCGCTAACCCTATTAACTGTCTTACTCTTTATGCTCTAATATATCGAAACACAAAGAAGAAACTGTCTCAAATAAGATACTGCCACTGCAAAAAAGTAACTCTAGATTGATGTTATTCGTTCACCACTTGACGTTTTGCATGCTCCAATGAAGTACGGCAAGGCTCAAGTTTATCAAATTCAGACTCGTGCATTACGACTACCTAGACATAGAAGGCCATAATCACGAGATCCAAGACCAACAATCAAAATAATTTTGCACTTAGCAACTTAAACTTGCAGTTATGAATCTTCCAATAAATTCAATGGAAAAAGTGTCTATAAAATTAAGCACAGAGTTGCAAAAACTACCTTGTCTAACCCATTGAAGACAATAGATATCCTTACAAATCAAACTAAACTTTGAGAAAGAACAATAAGTCATTAGAAACAGAAGCAAATAACCGAAGAACGTGTTTCGCCATCGCTTTGATGATGAGCGCTGGGATGAGTGCACACGAAATGCGCCAAGCGATCAATGAACGCGAACACGGAGCGGGTCATCGGGCCTTTCCAGTGTTTGTGCAAGCAGCTTTGGTCAAGTTCAGCCGGTTATGCAGCTTTGCAGAGATTTCTAGTCTGTTCGGTTACGGTAGGTGATTTAGTAGGCTGTGTCGGTTGCAAATGGGTAGTGTCAGTTTCGTGCTTGGTACTATTACCAGGGGGACAATTATGGCTCGAAAGGACACATGCCCTTTCGGAATTTTCCTTTTGCATAGTGATGGTACACAAATGTACATTTCGCATGCATGCGAACGACTTCGTGCAGGCATCAATTATCAGAACGCGGTGCCGGCGAAATTAGTATTTCAGGCAAATCGACGTTGGCTTGGCGATAGTTTTCCCTAGACTGAATAGCTAAACCAATTCGCCAATGGAGGTATAGTTGATTCGTTGACCGCGCGGAATGGACATCACTGCGGAGCACGCGCCGCGTGGTAAAACGCTTGCTCCAGTACAGATTCACTATTGCACAAGCCGTGCTCTCGCGACAATTCAGCCGCTCCGCGCGTGGTCCGCAGGGTTTGTGCGGTCAACGAATTGACGATATACAGTCCGTTTAAGCCTGGAGAGGCCGATGTATACGGTGGAGCGGAGCGCCGTCTCGGCGACGCAGAGCTTCGCCATTTTACCGGCAAACTGGGATCGAAGCAGACATGGTCCTGTCACAATATGATACAGCTGCTGTTGCGATAAAGCGCGAATTATGAAGCAGAGAAGTATCACCCTGATTCAGGCTAACGCTTGCTTACTCCATATCGGATGATAGAAGAGTTACCGTATGAACTGCATGAGGATGCGATCGCGGCACCACAGTTCAAATGCAGTCTTTGCGCCTCATCGGCGTCAAGACCGCGCCGCTGCAAAAATTCAAGCGCGTTGCCTCCCCCCCCCCCCATTATTTGCCTGGTGACTCATATATGCTACAGGTGATCCACGTCTCCAATAAGCTTACGATACACAGACGCTAATCAAAAAATCAGTATAAACGGTGCACTGAAACGAATTCTGTGGTAGGATTTATACAATGACTTTCTTTTTAGAGATACTCTGTTTTGAATCTTGTATAGGAGCTGTGGATGCGTTTAGCTAATTAGGACAGAAACTTTGAGATATTTCGAAAGGCAAAGTTGCTTGAGCCTCAGGAATGACGATGTAAGTCTGCACTGCCGAGTCGAGTGCTCAAAATAGGCACGAGCCCCAATGTTGTTTTTTCCCGTAACCTTACCACGAATGCACTGTGTCAATGATCGTAGACGGTGAGCACTTGGTTCCGTGCAAAGTACGAGAAGAGAAGGAAAACAACTTTACGACACCAATTTGAAGCAGTTGCACTTCTGAGCGGAGATCACTCTACGTACACGCAAACACAACGCCCGCACACGCTCAAGGCCCCAAACATTCATCGCCCTTGATGGGAAGGAAAATCATGGTAGTGGTAAAGGGACAACATTTAATGAATAGTAGGAATCCACACATACTTAAATGTGGCTAAACAAGAAGGAAACCAAGAAGAAACGCAAGGAGACAGGATCATGCCGCATTTCCATCCTTGAAAATGTGCAAATGCACACATTAGCGAGATAACCCACACAGTCAGCAAAGTGTACACATTTCACGTTTCATGTTTTCATTGCGGGGGAGGGCATATGTACTCGAGGGAAAGAATGCGATCAAAATATCTTGAGGAATCTACAAGATAAACTTTGTCGACGAGTTTCGAGATTAAACAGAGTGCGGTGAGTGATGGGGGGACGCAGGTGATGCTGTTGCTAAAGATAACTCGTAGGGTTGCTAGTAAATGTAAAACAAAAAAGCTTCCCTCTTTCGGCTAACATGGGGAGTCAAAAAATATGATAATATACAAACATGATTGTTAGAACACAATGATCAAGCATTTCGGCAATGAGCTGACAATGAGAAACGGGGAGGGCAAAGGCTAAAAAGGGGAGTGGCTGATGACTAAGGGAAAAAACTGCTGATCAAGCATGCAGAACTGATTTTCAATATTTACTTCACGGATGTTATAATTATTAAGCATATGTAATTTTACAGAAATTTTGTAAAAACGAGAGATATTCATGATATCTCAAATTGTCTTTTTTGTCTTCTTCTTAACCTTTGATTCAACTGGCTTGGCGTCTGGGAGGCGGGGCTTCGTGACCTAATTAAGGCCGCTCGCGCCAGCGGCGCAGTCTGCGTCTCTCCCGCGCGCGTGCTCGCTATCACCTAGCCTTAATTAGGGCACGAAGCCTCGCCCTTACAACCGCCAGGCCAATTGAATCAAGGGGCGCTTCATATTTTCTTTCGGCTGATGATCATATTACTGAGGTTCTCATCGTGATCTTTTTACTTCACGTTTCAGTTATAACGCGTACCAATAAAAGTAAAGTGGAGAAAATTAGCACACAAAGGCGTCGAGAAAAAATTGTTTTTTTCTCAATTTCGAGCAGGACTGAAACCTAAACTTGGAGTAGAGATAGAGTAACTGAAATGTACCCAAAATAAGCTAGTATTTAAGAAATGGGAAGAGAATAAGTGCTTACCTTTTATTTATGCTTCTAATTGTATAATGGAACCACTAATTTATTGCGTGCTTTCGACAAAAACAATCAGAGCGCATAAAAGATTTACAGATTATAGGGTTATCAGATGGGAAATTTTGTCGAAATTAACAAAAAAAGTGTCCAGGATGTTGAAGTCTTAGTAGCATGTAGACAGAAATGCTTTCAGCGGGTCAAAAAATAAGCAGAAAAATGGGTCAGAATGACATGTGGACAGCCGACTAACTGACTCACCACACCACATGGCGTGATCGCAGATCGCAGATCGTTTATTTCGAGGCATTTGTGAGAGAGAAATAGAGAGAGAACGGGTTCGGAATGACCATACATCGCTCAGCTGGGTATATTCGGGCTTCATCTGGCCCTGCTCACTACTTTACTACGCGAATGAACACGGGTGATTGTAAAGTGTCCACGATCTGGTGCTAAACGATCCTGCCATAAACTATGGTCTATAAACTGGTTGGCAACATCCGTGACAAGAAGTAGTATAGTAGCTATACGGATACTATAGTAACAAGCGTTTCTTGCAAAAAAAAACGAAAAAAGCACAGTTTACAGATGAAAAATACAAAAAACTGCAAAACTCAGGAAGGGATGGCAGCAGAAAAGAGCGCGAACTGTTTACTCAAAGGCTGATTTGAAGTTTAGTTTTGCAGGTTATGTTTGCTCAGTGGGAACAGAAATATTCCAAAATGAATTCTCTGCAAAGCCAAAAATAATCCTAGCATAAAAAATGCCAAAGTGGGCCGCGAGTTATTATAGCTCTTTTCAGTAGCCAAACTATGCATGTGCGGCAAGGGAACGGGGTGATGAAGAGGGATTCTTGGGTACTCCAAAGTCACCAGTTTTTTCCGAATGAGTTGTCTATTGACCAAACATCTACTGATGCGAAATACCGAATACAGGCAATGAATAAAGGGTTTGAGGGAATTGGAACAGGTGAAGAGGAGGGAGAAAGTGGGGAAAGCATTTGGAGCATAAAGACTTTCGTTTCTCATTCTCATTTCATAGGAACTTTTTCTGGAAAAAGAAAAGGAAGTGGGGGAGGCGAAAGAAACTATTTCCGATAAAATCTGCCGAAACGCCTCTTATGTTTAGCATGGCCTCAAAAATTTTTATTGATCCAAGCACATTCCGGTACGGAATCAAATATTCATTCCTCGTTGAATAGAACAAGTTCAATGCATGAATGTCAGTATAGACTTTCTAATCCTGTACCCCCCCCCCCTTCTCCTGATGCTATTGTACAAAAATGGGCAGAAACGCAATTATTGTAGCATACATATCAATGGAGTAAGCAAATTTTCAGTACATCGCAAGTCGAATTTCTAGTTAAAAATTCTTTTTTGAGATCAACGGGCATGAAAAGGTAAAAAAATCAGAGTAAATCTACTCACTCCCATAGTAAGAAAAAGCCATTAGGTTCCCAGCTATTTTTCCTTCCTAAAAGAAATGGCAACGAGACCCACGAAGTCGTATGACTCATGCTATTTTTTCGGTCCGTAAGAGCAGGACAGGGAACAACGGATGAATGGCGACAACATATATGAGTGCACAGTGTCAGCCGACCCACTAAATTCCCCAATGACGTCATACGAAAATATTTAGCTATTTGCACCGTCCTCAACAACTGCGATCGCTATCAAAGCAAGCCGTGGACCGGAAGAGTGCTCTTGCAAAATTTAGATTGCTATTTAGCTTTCTATCCAGTTTCTGGAGGATGGTAATAGGGAAAATTGAGAAAGAGGGTTGTCTATTATTTTTCCATTCCAGGTGGTAAAAATTAGCAGAACAGAAAGGAAGTGGTAAAGGAGAGCAGGTTTCAATACGAGCGAGCAAGAAAGACAGTGGTGGCTAAATTAGGTCAGAATAACCCGAAAAAGGGAGTTTTTGAGTAATTGCAAAATTTTGGCCAATCTAAACTCTAACTCACAGCATTTGAGACATTCACTGCACTGCATTAATAGCTTTGTATAACATTCATGATTCTTATTTGACTTCCGAGTCTTATTCTTGCGACTACGATGGATATGATCATCGATAAATGTAATGATAAATAAACGCATTTGTAAATGGATGAATATACAAAAAAGGCCCGGCACTGATTGAGTGACCCATTTATATCCTTTCACAATGATGAAAAACTACTTTAGGTTATAAATAAGCTCCCATCTTATGATGATATGTTGGTAAACTGTTGCGCAATTTTGGACAACATTGACCACGAGTCAGAGATCACTTTGAGCAAATAGAAAAAGCCATAGTAGATGTTGTGATTTTTCAAGTCTTACAATATTTGCAGGGATCAACCAGTACATCATTCTACAAAAATATGCGCATAAACAGAATTTTTTTTGACGAGTTAGGTGCAAAATGAGCGCATCAACAGCTCAAAATAAGTGAAAACAGAGCAAAATATGTCACTGTAGGGTACAAAGTATATTCTCCTGTTTGAGATAATTTCCTCTCAACCTCATCTATGTAATCATTAATCTAAGATGAAAGCTCAGGCTGGCTAAGCTTTTTTTCATAAGCACGATTCTCGAGTTTCACTTAACCAAGATTTGAAAGCATATCATTGAGACAGCCAAAGCGCAAAAAAAATTTCGCCATCGCAATTTTTAGAGATCACCCGACTATGAGGGAGAGAAATCTGCACTTACGCGAAGAGAAAAAAGCGATCGGCTCAGCTCACCTGACGCGTTCGCGTCGTACGACTTCCTCGGGTGGTCGATGGCGTCACCGGAGTGGAACCGGCTGCTGTCGAGGCCGCCACCACGTGCGGCTAACTGTCGCCGTCACGACGGCGTGATTGACGACGTCACGAGGGGGAGGGGAGGAGGTGGCCAGGGCTTGTAATAACGTCGAAATTCTTGACTTCGAAGAGTGAAAATAACTTTGGTAGGGAATGAAAACTGAAAAACAGCCAAAAATTTGCAAACTTTTGCGAAACTCGCCAAGATATACACATCAAATGTTAAATAGTCAATGTTTATCAAAAATTTAACCGTGAGCACATGTTATATTGATAGTGATACATTTTTAATTGTTGTCAGTAGAGCCGAAATGCAATAAAATAATTGGAGGGGTGAAATGGAATATACGATGAATGTGTGAGTTTTTGAAAAATTGATAGAGCAAATCCTCTCAAATATCCAGATGGGGAGTAAAAATAACGTGGTTTAGTACTTCTATCTCGTATGTTGATTTGATATTGATGCATTCTTAATTAGTTTTGTCTGGAAAGCACATAAGTTTGATTTTTGATGCCTTAATCTAAAATAGGCTCACACACTTGTGAATAGTGCTGCTGACGAAATTACTTGTCGACTAAGAAGATTATAGAAATGAAATTAGGATTAACGTTCCCACACACAACGAGAAAGGGCCTTCAAGTATTTTAGCAGATTGAAAAAAAGGCTGATTTTTTACAAAATCGATAATCATCGTGTTGAAAAATTTATAAAAGCAAGAGATCAAATTTTTGGAAAGCTATCATTTGAACGCGCAAGATAGAAATAGATCACTTGTTTGTTTTGATAAATGGCTTTCGAGTGCTTGTGCGGTTTACCAACTGCTTTTTTTCGAAATCCAGAGATAAGATGTCACACATTTCCATAAATCATTTTTTCAAAGTCCAAGAATTCAAAAGCAAAGCGAAATAAAATTTCTTTATTGCACTTTGATTGATGGCTTTGTCGTGTCCCAACTTTACATTCTCAATCCTGTTTCGAGAACAAATAAAGTGTAAGACAAAAAGTCGCGCTAACTGAATTATTCACGTAATTTTACGACTTCACGTCAGCACCTACTTATCATAAAAGGTAGTTGGCTGTCAATCAAAATGAATTGCTATTGTGCTTTATTGTGATGAGATACACACTAAACACTTGTGATGTCTGCGATTAGCTTTTTTTCAAATTTTTATCTATTTATTTATTTATTGAATGGGAACACGCACGTGTTCCATTGGTTCACAGTAAAAACAAAACAATGAAAATGAACCAATCGAGATAAAGTCACTCAGGTTGAAAATTGTAAACAAAGTGAATTACTGAAAGTTGGACTACTGTATTGCCTAGACACATGCTGTTTCTTTTGACTACTTTAAGAGCATGCAGATGTGCATTTTAATGAATAAATAAATAAATAAATAAATAAATAAATAAATAAATAAGATTGTCTTTTCCGCACTCATTAAGTCGCGGCAAACCCAACTCATGAGATAAATAGAATAAATTGAGCATTTGGCCACATCTATATACGTCTTCACATTTTTCCTAGTTCGACGTACAACCTTCTCTCGCTCCTTTCCCTCCCCTTGTTATGAGATTCTTTGAACAAATCTAACAGTTGAGGTAATAGCATACAAGATCCTTACCGACAGCAAGATAGATTATCTAGACGTTAAAAAATGAATCTGAATTACTGCTAAATTGCTCCGTAAAACCTCTGCTTTACGATAACTCATAGCCGATATAGTTATGTCAGAATGCCAATGAAATGAACCGGAAAACTTCGAGATTTGAGTGCTTTTTTTTGGATCAAGCGTAGCAGATAAAATAAATATTGCGGAGACTAAAATATCCAGTGTGACCATTGTACGAAATAAAAAATAGCATCAGAGCAAGGCCTATGCGATCGTATCCTATTTGACTAGCTCCCAGCACCTGTTTGAGCTGGGTCAACAGATGCAAGCGAACACTTTCGATAAGATGGATTCATGATTGGAAAATGCTGAACAAAATATACGTAGCCATTGGGTAGCACAAATATTCCCATTTTGTATGGTGAATTTTAGTGACAATTTTAGCAAAAAATATTTAATTTGAAACAACATAGATGCACATTTGCCTCAGATGCAGGTGATCTTTGCAGAAGTGGTAAAACTTGCAAAGAAATGGGACAAGAATGTTCTTAGAGCGTACACTTTGCACTTAGATTTTTCTGATTTGTTACACATGTCCTTGGTGGGAAATCACAGTTTTTTCTTCGAAGAACTCCTGACATGAGATAGGGCAACAAACACACACTCATCCATCAAGCTGCGGAAACCGGTAGGCTATAAGGAAAAATTAATGACTTACACTTTTTATGGAGCAAAATTAATGACAATAGGAACTGAAGGATCGTCGAGCAGCAGAAAGGGTAAATAACTTCAAAGAACTTGCTGATTCTATGCAAAAAATGCTACGAAAAAAAAAAAGATTTGCTATTGGAGGGAGAGGGGGAGGGAGGGGGAGAGCAGAAATTGGAGAAGATTGGGTGTGAGAAGTTTTTTCGCGAGCTGATCAAACGATCAAAACAACAGCGTAAACAAAAAAGATGTCAACAACAACGCCGGCACACCCTTCGCACCTTCATAAAACTTCCCATCACCCCATTCCAGGCGCTATTTATGTGTTTATAAACTTGACGGCAGAATGGGGGCACTAATTTTTATCAGTGAACGTACTTACAAAATGCATCGAGCTACTTGACTTTTGGGTCACTTTTTGCGCTAGCGACATTGAATGAGAATAGCGAGCGGAGCTTTTGTTATTAGTCCAGAATACAACAACTTAATTATGGGGCTAACTCATAAAATTAGCCTTACACAATCTAGTGAGATGATCGTGTGGCTAGAAAAGTTTAGTAGGTTATCAAACACAATTCGCTTAAGGCTTTGGCCATACCTAGCGCGATTTCAGTAGCCATGCGATTTGGCAGTCTGCCAGATATCTTCGTATCCATTATTAATAGAGTTTGACAGTACGCGTATATCTAACTCTTACAAGCTGATAAAATGTCATAGATTATATGAATTCAAAATGTGATTAAATAGCATTGCCAAATCGCTTGGCGACTGAAATCGCGTGAGGTATAGCCAGGGCCTAAAGTTGACTACTTTTTATGCATCAATGTGTGAACACACTCTTCTTCTTTGAATCTCTGAAGAACAATCTCCCACAGCAAATTCTGTGACAGAAACAAACCTGAAACCTTCATAAAGAAGCTTTTGACAGCTACTCCGTTCTGCGACCCAACACCGAGATCAACAAAGTTCGAAGTTTGCCAAAGTATGGCATATTAACAGATAAATGTATCGATAATCGACTTGCTTGTACTTGTAAATGATTAATGTGTAAGTGATTAAAATAATTTTTGGATTTTTAAAAATTCTATATTAGCCTTGTAAAATTTTCTTTCGGGGTCATGGGTCGCAAAAAGTTTGAGAACCATCATAACAACTTCTTTGGGGTGATTGATCTTGTGCTTAACATAATTTGTGAAGATTGCTTACCTCTATCTAACGTTGTGCAGTATGCCCCAGTGAGTGCTTACGTTTAAACAAAAACTTTGTCGAAATGCACCGTCTGAGTTTCTCCGAGCCAACCTAATAATCTCGAAAATCGCTCAAACCGGAAAGTATCTGCAAAAACTTCGGTTCACTTCTGCAAGTAAATCCTACCTTATGTAAGTGTAAAAGAATATGAATAATCTAGGTAGTGTTCTTTTGCTGGGTAACTTCGTGTCTGGATAAGTTAGACTTGGTGTTTTGAGAGCTGTGAGAGCTCTGATGAAAGAAAAGTAGGTGCCTTTGAAAAGAAAGTGCTCGCAGAAATAGATTTGACAGACTGGTATCCAGTTGTGCAAAGCCTTTTACACAATAGAAGAGTGCAAGTTGGTGTAGGGTGTGCAGAAAAAATAGTAGAAAAAAAGATGTTGCAAAGAAAAGAACCGCAACTGGTTCTATGTGTCAGAGTTGCGAAATTTCTACTGAACCGTGGGACCAGGCATGGAATGTTGAGAATCGACGAGGGGTTGAAATTTTTTGCTTTCGCTTTCGTGACGCATATCGGCGATCTCATTCAAAGGCAATAATTATAGCACGCAAATCTTCCACCGTCATCGCTGCAACTTGCAATTTCTGATCGGCAATCTTTGAAGTGCGCAGGAATGCAGCATTTTGCGATATTACAACAGATCGGCGTGTCAGCGAAATGATCGGGAAGTCCCAGAATGATTTGAGTGCTCAGTGGTCACTAAGAAAGACCTCATTACGGATGAAGAATATGTGAACTTTGCTAGAAGTTTACTTTCCCAAGCATTTTACAGTAGAACAGCTCGCTGCAAAGACAATCATTGACTGAGACTTCTCCGACAAGCCTTACCGTAATCCTCCTGAAAACATCAATATTTATTTTCTCAAGTACACTGCCAACTCTGATTAGGGTATGCTTCATTTTGTAACTCTGTGCACGAGCAACAGCTCGCGCACACACTCGCCATGGCCGACAAGAAGAGGACCGAACGCAAGGAAAAGGTGCTCCCATGCCAAATGGTCGCACCAATGCCAACTTCATCCAAGCCATGCTCCAGATCCGACGATGGCTGCAATCGATTATCGATCGACTCACCAAGGACTGGAAACCGGCTTTGTGCCAGTCACTGTTTACCGAAGCTGAGCTTATTGAACTTTGCTACCGTGCCAGAGAAACCTTCTGGAGCCAGAAGACTATGATAGAGGTTGCCCAGTCTGTGCGTAAAGAGAATCGATATATCGATTGGTTCAGGTTACTGCTCCTGTGCAGATATGTGGCGATATTCATGGACAGTATGAGGATCTTTTGGCTCTGTTTCATCTAAATGGATTTCCACCAACGAAGAAGTTCGGATCCGTTCATTTTGACGTACAGTTTGTCCCACTTTTGCAAAAGCGCTTGGTGACAATTACCGCCAAGAGTCTGCAGGAGACGCGGAGAGGACATACATGGTCCTGCCACGATCTGTCGCGTCAGCTCGCATGAGGCCTAAGGTATACCTCACGCGATTTTAGTCGCCGCGCGATTTGGCACTGCAACGACTCTCCATAGCTAGTCGTAACACTTTGCTTGGGCTTGACTTGCTGTGTTTGTTACAATTTACGGAATCTACGCACCCATGCATCTGACAGCCTCGCATGCTTAAACTCCAGACATCTGGCAAATCGCCAAGTCGCGAGGATGTGGCGATTTCGCGAAATCGCGAGAGGTATGCCTTAGGCCACACGCTAGCTATAGCTTCTGGTGCGTTCCCTGTGGGACCAATTGTGGCCAGACTTATTGACGCTAAAGCAGTTAGTACAACTCCAGCGTTATAGGTATCTGTTTCTTGGGGATTATGTCGATCGTGGACCATACTCACTTGAGGTTATTGTACTACTTTTTGCTTATAAGGTCGGTATGCTTGACTGACTAAAGATGATAGTGGAACTGCTTTTTGAAGGTTCTTCATCCGGACGATATCACTCTGCTAAGAGGTAATCATGAATCTCGTCCAGTGAATATGCAATACGGTTTCTATATGGAAATAAAAAAGAGGTAGACACTTGAGCTGGACCTCATCCGGGAGCTGCACATTGAATTTCAGATACTCAGCGACATTGTACGAGTGCTTCCAATACGCTTTCTATACGATGCCATTTTGTGCACGAGTTGAAAAACGTATCCTTTGTATGCATGGTGGAATAAGCGAAGAACTGATGGATTTCAAGCAGGTCGGAGTTTGATTTTAGGGCTACGAGAGATGAGAAGTTCATTTCTTTCAGCTTGAGAAGATCGAGCGACCATGCGATATACCCGATATAGGCGTCATTGCCGATCTGACATGGGCTGATCCCGATCCGACCATATCCGGATTTGAGGAGTCTCCCAGGGGGGCCGCTCGGATTTTTGGTGCAGATGCATTGAAGAACTTTTGCAAGTTACACGGCCTTGACTTAGTTGTCAGAGCGCACCAGGTTGAAGTTCCACTGATAAATCAATCCGTGATTGATCAGTGACGACATCTTGTTCCAGGTGGTACAAGACGGATACGAATTTTTTGCTGATCGACACCTTGTCACAATCTTTTCGGCGCCAAATTATTGTGGACAGTTTGACAACACTGCTTCAGTAATGCTTGTCAACAAAGATTTGGTCAGTCTGACAGTTAGTTCTTGAAGTTTCGGAATTGAACTATTCATTTTAGAATTGCACGTTTACACTCCACAAACCAATTTTGAAGAAGCCTTTGACGGCATGATTAGAACATTTCTCCAACGGTTAAACTATTAAGAGGGATAATAAACGTTTATGAGACGGAAGTTTTCAATCTAACAAGGGAAGGATAGTTGGATGCCGCGGCCATTCCTAATGTTTGTGTACCAAAAAATGCGCCTTCGAATGCAGATTCTGAATCTGTGCTCGAAATCTGCGAAAAGATCTTTTGAAGAAAGTTATGAACTTTTTTCCTTGAGAATTTAGCCTACTTTTGGATAGTAAAAATCACCAGATTTGATCTAGCCTACCGTTTGATGTTACTGAAGAAAATTTTAGACGTAGTAATATTTATTTAGAGTATCTGGATCATACTCAGCATTTGAAAAGGAGAGAAAATTTTTTTATTGATGATTTTGACCCTCCGCAGGAACGCAATTTTTTTAATGAAAAAAAAAATCATAACTCCATTCAGATTATCGTTTCGCAGATATGAAAGACAGTCTACGAACCAGCATTCAAAAGCGCATTTTTTGGTATACAAATCATTATGAATGGCTACGGCATCCAAGTATCCTTCCCCTGTAAAACGGAAGTTTTCAATCTAACGAGTCTTTTGTCCTCACACCTCTTCTGTATGTCTCAGAGTTATTCCGTTGGTATCCTCGGGTCAGATGTAACTTGATATATGGTTCTGCACTCTTTACTCGGCATCTTTATTAAACACTCCTTTAAAAGTAGGATGGATATGAATTATTAGCTGGAATGTCCAGCTTTGTCTGCATTCGTCTGGTTCTGACTAACTTACCAAAAAGCAAAGCTGATGCTCAAGTTTAAAGGCTCAACTTACCTGCAGTTCGGCTTCCTTCTATTTATCATGTAAGCTACCAGCTTGGATGGCGTCTTAGTGCATAGCCTGAGTACCGCGTTTGCCGCTCATGGAATAAAAATAAGTCCATAATATGTGTTGCTTTCTTGTATACCTCCAACTACAGATCACTATTCATAGAAGGTAAGTATATAATGCTGCTAGTTGTGGGTCACTGAAGACTTCCTACGTTTTGCGCGCTGTCCGTCACGCACGATGGGCGTAAAGACGAACACCGAAACCAACTTTTAGTAGACGTGGTTGCTGCATCACTCACTGCAAAGTCATAGACATATCTTTCGTAGCTTCTTCAATTCTCCATAACTTCATTACCTCTTTCGGAAAGCGGAGAGGCATAGATTTTTGCTCGATTTCGAATGGTACATCAGTGCATCCTACTTCACTCTGCCGCCCTGTCTGCTTTAGCTTCAAGTCTACACACCTTTATCACCAAGGACCGGAAAGTGAAAAACAGCGATTTTATGCTTGTCGAGTGGTCCATAAGTGCGCGGATTAGTTTGCAATAGCTCTTCTGCATAAAGGCCAACGGCATGGAGAACAAGATTCTTGATGAATTTATTGTGACATGGATTTCTGATGCTGGAAGTGGAAACCCTTGAACATTTGAGTTAGAAGTCAAGAAAGAAATTCTACTCACAAGGTCAAGATTAAACAGTTTCTTGCATACTTACTTTATGAAGCTTTCACGCCTACTGGTGTTCTTGCTGTCATATGGAAGAAGGCGAACAAGAAACTCGGCAAGTCCAAGCTGACTGATTTATTGGGGCATTGAAACATTTCCAAGTTACTCCAGTACAATAGAAACAATCAAGAGTTCCCTTCCACACCCGTCATTTTTAATTAACGCATTAACGAGTAGTTTCTTGTGTAAACGAGATTTTAAAAGTCCAAGGCAAAATGCGATGCGCCTGGTCGAGCGGCTCTTTGCATTAGTAGCAAGTCAATATTTTTTAAATAATATTTGGCGCTTAAGGTCTTGATAGCAGCTGATGTGCACCATCGTGACGTTCATGTGACGTTCATTTCATAAAATCATGTATGTCCTTGTTGCAGTAGCTGCATCGGTGGAGGTTATACACAATTTTATCGTCGAGCCGCAGCTTAGAAAGATTTACATCTCACTTATTGTGGACTCATCTTGAAGTTTTTGAAAGTCATCAACAGCATCCTTTTGCGCAAACTTGTGAGTTTTTCGCAGTCCATAACAAGGCAAGATGGCGTATTTAGGTCCATTCTGTTCAAGGACTATAATCAAGATTGAGTGACTTTATTTTCATGCGTGGTTCATTTATTTACTTTTTGCTCAAGCTTCACAACCGATGACAGCGTCGCAGCCATGCCCCAGAACGATTTTCTGTTTTTTTGAGGAAAAGACTGAGTCGAGGGGCGGCTACGCTGGAATTTTTGAAACAATTTTCAACTTTCCAACTTCAACAAACAATTTTTGTTGCTTCAGAAGAGATATTTTGCAGTGGCTTGAACGATCCTGGTGCAATGAGCCGTTGATTGAGATGCTCCCCAAATCCGCGAGGACATCAACTTAAGGATGTGCAAAATAGATTCTACTTACAGTTTGAGATGTTGACCCGACATCTAGGAATCGCTGGTAAAGATAGCTGCAGCCGATAATTGAGATTTGTGAAGTGATGAGGTAGACTCTGTTGGGATTCTGAAACTTACCAGATCATCTTTCGCTTTGGTCGTTGTCTTACTTGAACAGAACTGGTCAAGTGATCTTCTAGCTCGTTATCAAAAGCGGGTTTTTCTTCATCTTGCGAAGTGATGAAGACGTAGTTTACAGCTTTCACCGGCGAAATCAGGGCTATGAAGGTTTACTGAGACATACATTTTGACATTGGAGCTGCATTAGAGCTGAAATTGTTTTGAATAAGAGCTTCTGATTTGTTCACAATCTGTCTTTCTAACAAACCTGAGCCGCAGCCTAATTTTTACCATCGATTGTGCGGTATGTCCGTCATATTGCTATCCAGCCCTCAAAATTTAATGAGAGAGTGATCAATGACGAAACCAAGTTCAATTCGCAGCAACGTTGGTTCCCTAGACGAATCTTGGAATGAACTGACGTTGCTTACTATGGTGATGGATAAATTGACATTTTAGTTGACGTCAACTCATACCCGCAAAAAATGGTCGTATGCGCTTATCCTTATGCGAACAACTCATTCACTTGAAAAGCTAGTATTCCAGTGGCGAAAGGGCTCGCGGAGAGTCTATCTTGCCATTTATCCTTTTCACGTCGTATATTGTTTTAGGAGCTAACGTATATTAACTCCACAAAGATTAAGGTTCAGAGAACCCACCTTGGATACTAAAGAGTTCCTGTAAACAGCGGTGAGAATTTAGACTAGTAGTCAAGCTGCCTTTGTTAATATTTAAAGAAATATTTGAATTTACGGCAAGTTAGCTCAGTTCAATAGAGTATCCGATCCAGAAATAAAGCCAATCCGCAATTAATGGACTTCGGAAAAGCCACGTGCATGCAAGGAAGAGAGCGAGTTGAAACTTGTTTTATCTTGCTCCTAATTCGCCAATTGAGTGAAAATTGTTTGAACCTGATACGTACATGTCGAAGCAATGCTTGCAAGGAGTAACATGCGCAGTGCATCACTGCACCTGTCTCTGCGGTATTACGTCAGCTGACACGTTTTACAGGTTTCTCTGTAATCTACTCATATGCATAGTATTAGGCAAAACTGACCGTGTTCCATTCACTTGGCACACGTATTGTGGTAGATATCAGCTTTTCTTTCAATTACGTAGAGTAAATACTAGTTTTAGGCTATGTCCAAAACATCACAGATTCTGGTGCAAATCATAATAATCGAATTCAAAGTGACTTAAAACCAAACATATCTCTCGAGAAGCTTGAAGGCAGTGTCCGAACGCGAGGTGGGTTTTGGGATTTTAGTTGCGAGAGTGGCCCCCCTCAGACACAACATCGCGCAAGTGCAACGTCATAAC
The DNA here is from genome assembly GCA_958299035.1 of Cylicocyclus nassatus. Taxonomy (NCBI): domain Eukaryota; kingdom Metazoa; phylum Nematoda; class Chromadorea; order Rhabditida; family Strongylidae; genus Cylicocyclus; species Cylicocyclus nassatus. The sequence goes on along the minus strand of CATQJL010000001.1, from coordinate 88,642,846 downwards.
GCTCGACCTAAAGCAAGAAAAACGATCGGAAATAAGGAAACTTACGCCTTGGGGCGGGGCCCTCCGAACTGTCCGAATTCCTGCTATGCGGCAGAGTACGCATGCCGCCAAAGTTAAAATGTAGGGTCCCGCAGCGACTCTGCGTCTCTGCCTTGGTGGGGACCGTCGAATGTCAAATTGTGCGGCTCTGGAAAACGTATGTTCTCGCCATTACGCGCTCTAATGTGGATTTTCGAATTCAGCGTTGCGGATAAGCCTTGGTAAGTGGATTTTCTAGAAATCGAGTTTTTGCCTGGACACTGCCTTCAAAACCCAGTCATGTTGAAGCATGCCGAACCCCAAACTTTCATACGCAACCTTCATAAAACCGCTTCTCCTTAGGTTTCATCTGTGGCGAAAACTTGAACGTAGATTTGTGAAATTGCAAAACTGTGATTTCAGCCTATTAACTGCTTCAAAATAAATTCTTAACTTTATCAATTCATTCAAAGCTATGTTTTGCACCAAGATTTTCCAAAGCTCTATCTCCTGATCGATCAGTGACACTCCAGCAACAGATGTGTTGTAAAGGAGGATTTCTGCAGCAGTTGGAAAGACGAAGAGGCCGCCTGGTATTGCATGTATATGTATCCCAGAATTATATGAAACTTAATATGCGTATTGCACGCCATGCACGCTACTTGATGAACTTGTAAGACTGGATTATGTCCATCCTCAGTGATTACTCCTTGTTTTCTTGTCCCTTTTGGTCTCAATGGAAATGTATTAGTTCATAACACATATTTGGAGTGTTACGCTATAAAAGGCTTTACTGAGGAGTTACTGTTAAGATCGCAGAGCGCGGTGTGCTGGCTCATAGAATAAGTTGCAAATGATTGACGGTAAAGGGAATGAAATTTCTGGAATTTCCAATAAAAATCGGACGATATCGGAATACAAGCAAAACTTATGAGGCACACATACATCATAGTAATTCAGAAGTCTCGGATAGCGGTACGTAATTAAGCTTCAAAACAACTACTTTCGAAACGTTGCCCGAAACACCTGGAGTAGGCCAAGCGCAATTTTTAGTAAAGGTCTAACTGCTCAAATAAATTTTGAAAACTGTTCACACAGAGTGTGCTCAAGTAAATATCGAGATACATCGAAATACCATTTTATGCACATAAACGTATATGGGGCACGGATGGCGTAGTGGTATAGGGAGTCGCTAGACCGTTCGGACCGAAGTTTTATCTGGTCCCTGGGCCAACAAAGTCTTCTAGCCTCCGGGGATGTCAAATTGGTACTAAAGCAATTTGTAAGGTTTAGAGTGACTCAAGAAAAGTCTGACTTTCGCAAGTATTGTAAAAACTTGCAAGTATTCAAATGCCCCATTGTTTACATCGTGGAATACGTCCGGCGCATTTGCTGCGAGGGTATTTACGCGCTAAATCTTTCATCCTTTACCTTTTTGAAGATAGCTAAATCTTTGAATAGCTTAGGGTTTAACCACATACTCATTTTGTTATAAGATTGCCCAATGGAAACTGCGTGGACCTCACATTTTCAGGCAGTATTGTACAGACTCTCTTTTGCAAATAAGTGCTGAGGTATAAATTAGACATTAACTTCGATTTTGGTTTATTAATGTTAATTCATAACCACAACCGTCAGACCTGCCACATCGCATACTAGAGGGAAATATGAGACCGCAAAGCTATCAGACACATATGGAAAGTGGGACAACAAAAGTAGACATAGACTTTAGACACATGAATTTCGTACAATAGATTCGTTGTTTTCTTGATACTGTTCTTAGCTAAAGTGCATGTTATTTGAGTTGAAAGCTGAAAGTATTATTAATTCAGCTTTTCGTGGGACAGCGCACCCTCTATATAAGACAAATCCCCTCGTATAAGACAAAATCGAAATACCCCAAAATCCAACAACCCTAAACTATAAATTTTGTGTGTGACATTGGAATTATGGAGCGTCTACTTCTTACGACGGTACGTTGGCGCACTTCAAGACCTTCTAAGTCGTGCTATCACTTTTTGCAGTTATTACTACTGATGGCTATTCAAGACAACCAAGTTAACGGTACGTAACTTCTATGATTTTACTCAGAACTCAATTATCAACTTCTAGCTGCTCTTGATGACGAAGACGATAACGAAATCAAGGAGAAGGAAACCACGGTATGTTTTGTTCTTTCAAAACAAATATTTTATTTTCATGCAGCACGATAGGTAAACAAATTTGCGAGTTTTTTTGATTAGGGCGCAATGTTTCCCAGACAAAGTTTTAAGCTGCAGACTGTTTGAAAAATATAGGCTGCAGACTATTTGCAGCTTCTACTCTTACTCAGGTTTCATGGTTTCAGATTTTGGATTCATAGTTGGCTCGCCGTTTAGGCACTTAAAAGCAAAAGCTTGATAAGTTATCTGACTGGTCAACCAGGACATACTAAAGTATTAATTATGGATGATGGATAGAGGATTCGGCGTCTTCAACGCGCCTTGTGGGCATGCGCTACAGACCTTTCCTTATAGTCAAAGAGGTTACTGTATGTGTGCAGGCCTTTTCAGAATTTGCGGGTCCAGCCGACAATTAAGTCAGTGCTTTTATCATTCCAGGCTAGTCTGGTACCAGTTTGCCATCAGCGGATAGTAGAGGGCTGGTCTAGGGGTGGTATCGAACTTTTCCGACCTGGTCATAGCGGCGCGCCTCATATCTCTACGCCACTCATACTATAATTATAACATAGCCAAAGGAGTCAAGAGTGGGAGAGAAGTCACGAGTAACAAGATGAAAGGAACATAGAATAAGTTGTAGAGGATTACAATTTCACTAACAAGGGATTGACCAGAAGCCGAAGTGGCCCACATGAGCAAATTGCATACCATTACTCACAAGGGAAGTACTATCAATGGCCGTGGCCTTTTGATACATATCATCTGAAGCAGCTTCGAACGCTAATTTTAAATCTGCTTTCCGTTTCTTTCTCTTCTGAAGAAAGTTATGGAAGCCCGAACATTCTATTTTGGGGACGCTCCTTGAGTTTGAGGGCGCTGCTATGTGCATTGGTGGTGCAATAATGTATAGTTGCTGACATTGAAGGCGAGAGATTCATGGTTCGACTCCGGTGGAAAGCGAACTATTTTGCTTATTGAATGTGAGTTTGAAAGCACTCAAAATTGCCTGCAGACACTTACTGTAATGCCTTTGGCATAAGTGACCTAAAAAAAGAAATTTCTGGCAAAACTGCTTGTAATGAGAGTCTGAAATTCTATTTGAACTTGCTTACTAGTAAAACAGGACCAAACATGGCCTAGCACGTTTGTCACCACATAAATTTCAAAAAATGCACACTGTCATTAGTCGAAAAGATGTTCTCTCCTGTTTGTGCTAAGGCATTAGAGTAAGTGTCTGAAGACCATTTAGGGTGCTTTAAAACTCACATTCAAAATGCAAGTGGCTCGCTCTCCACCGGATTTGAACCATCAACCTCTCGCATTCAATGTCAGCAAGTAATCATTACACTACTGCACCACCAATGCACATAGCAGCGCCCTCAAACTCAAGAAGCGCCCCTAAAATAAAATGTTCAGGCTTCCATAACTTTCTTCAGAAGAGCGTTCCGCAGAAACGGAAAACAGATTTGAAATCAGCGTTGGAAGCTGCTTCAGAAGATACGCATCTCATATCAAACAGCCGCGGCCATTGAAAGTACTTCCCTGGTCAGACAAATCACCGGAACTTCAGCAGGACACGCCAAATTTGCAGAAGTTCCGCAGGATTTTGTCCACTATTGCAAAAATGAAGTCGATGAAAATCGGAACTTCCGCAGGATTTTCATGCCAAACTGGTTGAAAACCGGAACTTCCGCAGAACTTTCTTCAAAATCCTGCGGAAATTCCGAAAAATGCCGGAGGTTCCGCAGCACTTTGGCCTGCCAGAACTTCCGCAGGACTTTGAATGTGTTGTCTCGTGATGTTGCGTCTTCAACAACTAGAGTGCATTACTGAACATGTCAGCCGTAGCGTAGAGGATAGGAGGTGGGTCTCACAGTCAATATAGTGAGGTTCAATCTGGTCATTTGTCTGAGTAGATGCAGCATAAAATGCTAAACTCGCCTCCTTTATCAGCTGAATACCTTTGCGGATGAAGCTATAAGTCATTAATGGACGTCGCTTAGAGACTGTGCGTACCAAGTGCAAATTTGACCGTATTGGGCCATGCTCGACTTGATGCTGGGAGTCAAAACATGCTGTTGGGTTACTTCATATGGCCTATGTCTAAAGATGCTAAAAGTGCAATGATGCGCTCAATTTTGCAATTTTTATTTGCAATTTTTTTGCAATAAAACTGCTCATAATTTGCCTACAAAGGTATCTAGCAGCTATGGAAGACAGATTGCGTCGATTGGTTCGCAGCTTATTTGAAAGTCTGGCGATTCCCTTGCGAGATTTCCTCTCGCAACCTTTTCAGCACTTTTCATCGGTCTGAAGCTCCCCGTTGCAAGATCTTTCCACTTAGGAGCATTTGTTAAGCACAATTGCGCACGAGGAGTAGGATAAATACTTATTGTTTGCAAAGTATTAGTCCATTGTTCAGAAAATATTGCGCATAATAATGTTCAAATGTCCATTTTTGTTACTTGACTCACTGCCTACAAAACAGCATCGAGATCCGAATATTCGACTAAAATATTAGGTTGGTAATCAGGATTTTATCAATTGGATTGTGGCAGTTTCATTCTTTGGCATTACATAAATTATCATATGCGCTGCCATCTTGAAGTGTATCCCAATAGGTGCGATTCTTATTGCCATTCGGACAGCGAATAGCATATGATTTGTTTATACAACTCTCTACATGTATTTGAAACTTGTGTGATGTACTAGTTGGCCGCCTGTGTTGTTTAGTCAGATTACCACCAAATAAATTCAAAACATAAAAGTTGACGGTCCAAAAACCTTGGAAATGCAAGTAATATTGAATTCGTAATTCTTGCTCAGTTTTGCATCAAAACCCTTCAAACTCAGCAAGTGGCAACTTTAAGCAGTTGTTTAGCCAAAGACTTTGTTTGGTATTTTTGAAAGCTCGCATAACACAGAAATGGGCTCTTATGTTGTCGACCGTTCCCCCCCCCCCCCTCCTCCCGTTCTTGTCGAGTTCTGCTTATGTAAAAGTTAAAGCAATTAATCTCTCATCTTAAGGTTAGGCAAGAAGTTGGTAAAGGAGTCAAGATTATGCGAGAAGGGTTTAGGAGGTATTACTCAACATGCCGATCGCAAAAATGAAATCTTGGTCGGCGCGTTAAAAACCTCTTTCGCAAAGTTGAGATGCTATTTGATCAAGTTGCTTATTGAGGACCACTCTTTCGGAGCTGTAAGGCGCCAACCTTTCTCAACTTCGACTCCTTTTTACTGAGCTTGGTTTGTTAACCTCTAGCAACACTTTGTCTACAGTTATGTTCGTTGTGTTCGACACACGGCTTCGTTTTTTGTTCCTCGTAAACTCGAGCCTGACCGATCTTTGAAAAATGCGCAAATTTTCTGTATCTTGCTATCAAAAATAATAGTTTGAGCAACTTGTGGCTCACGTCGTTACCACATACCAAAATTTAAGTATGTTATCTCTTCAAAAATATGGAAGAAATTGTGTTATGTTGGCCTTAATGATGTCGACCACGGTATGGGTTTGTTCACTATCAATGCCAATTATAAAATTGTGCAAATGACTTGTCTGCACTTGCAAATAATTAGAATAATTTTTAAATCGGGGACCCGCAAAATTTTTGAAAAGCACTCCAAAAATTTTTTCGGAGTGCGTGGCTAACGCCACGCACCTTCTCTAGAAAAATTTTTTTGTCGCCCCCCCCCCCCCCCGCGAGCCGAAATCCTGGGTACGCCACTGATATATATTTATTAGTTTCGTGCCAGCAGCAAATTTAAGGTTACCTCTTTGTAATTTAGGAAGAAAAAATCAAAATCCTTCTTGGAAAGCCTGGCCCACCTGGCCCACCAGGACCACCTGGGCCGCCAGGATTACCAGGACCAGCAGGAAGCAATGGATCACAAGGGCTACCAGGACTTCAAGGGGAACGAGGGTTGCAAGGACTCAAAGGAGATAGAGGAGAGAGCGGACCACCTGGAATGCCGGGATCACCAGGAGCACCAGGAATGAAGGGGGAAGCTGGACCACCAGGTCCAATTGGGCCGCCGGGATTGCCGGGGCTGAAAGGAGAAAAAGGAGATTTAGGAGTGGCCGGACAACCAGGAGAACAAGGAGTTGCAGGACCGCCCGGTGTAAAAGGAGCTAAAGGAGATGAAGGCGAGAAAGGAGAGAAAGGAGATAAGGGAGACAAAGGAGAACCTGGATTGCCCGGGCCACCAGGGCCACCAGGGCCACCAGGGCCAGTAATTTACATACCGGGGCCGCCAGGGCCGCCGGGACCACCTGGCCCTCCAGGACCTCCTGCGAACGCATCTGCTCCATCACCCCAAAGAATGCCACAACCACCCCCGCCACAACCACCCCCACCACGACCTCTACCACCACCACCGAAGACTTGTGGCAACAGAAAGAAAGCTGGGGGTAAGAAAAAAGTGTTCTCGAAAAAGAAGGGAGTAAAAGGATCAAAAGCTCATAAGAAGAAATCAAGTAAGCAAAAGGGAGGCTGTAGAAAGGTTTGCTATGTAGACGAGGTTTGCTTAGTACTTCATTGCGTTGCTCATTTCAGGGAGGAGGATGTCTTCCTTCAGTATTACTCCGTATCTAAATAAAGAACTATTTTCCGTACTTAGAATGAGCACAAGCAGCTTTCGGGTGAGCTTTTAGTCGCAGTCCAGAAAATTTACGGTGATAAATATTTGCATTACTCTCGATGCGTCCAACGATGGTGTACTGCTTTCAGAGATCGTCATGGCTGAAATGTCCAAACGGCTGCTTTTCTACTAATAATGTTATAACAGTAATTTGGTTCATTATAGATTAGATTATAAAGATTAAATCGTTATTAATTGTTGTTGCTGAACTTATTGAGAAACACATTTTCGAGAATCACACACAGATTGTCTTCCAAAAACGTTGAAGAAAAATCAGAGGAGATACTTGCTGCATAGATTTACTACCACAAAAGTTTGACCCTCAAAGACGGGAGTTTAATGCTCGACTAATTGTAAACGAAAACTTTCCACAGATGGGCTGCGGGACATCATTATTTGAATGGCCTTGGTTTAGAGAACTACACCATCATGCTCATAAAGTTGACGGAGAGTTCAGCGGAATCTCGGTCAGTGTGTGAGCTCACTGAGTTTGAAGGCGGAATCTAAAACGCCAAGTAACCGAAAAATTTAAAAATTCGTACCTCTGCCCAAAATATTTTTACGGATCCCCAACTTGCTCCGTACATCCCTCATCAAACATCCATACGTGCACTTGCTGTGATTTTTTCCTTGTCTAGAAATTAAAGAATCACCAAATGATGATGGGCTGTTCCTGCATAAGTAATTCTATTACTACTCAGCTTGGAAAGTACAAAAGCAGATTTTCAACCGTCTACAGCAGTTACTTTAAGAAAAATGTCGAATTTAGTGCGATGAATAGTATTTCTCGAAAAATAACTCTTTAGAAGGCTGGAAATCCACGGTTTTACTTTTCAAGCTAGTATAGAATTGCATACGCGGGAGCAGAGGGTGTATGTCAAGAGGCGCGATTTTTATTGCCAGCTGGACACCAAATAGCACATAATAAGTGTTCTGCAACTTTCTAAAAGAATATAAAATTTAGAAGAAGATATATTAGATAGTTGCATGAGTTGTTCAATCTTGATACTCTAGAAAAATTCAAAACAACAAATTTGAAGGTCAAAAACTCATGAAAATGCATTTCAAAACAAATTCGTAAATATTTCAGTCCGATTTATAGCAAAAACCATGAAACTTAGTAAGTGGTGATCACAGACAGAAAGCAAGCTAATGCACTTTATCTGGTAATTTTTGAAAACTCGTATAGCACTAAACTAGATCTTCAAGTTGGTGACAGCCGAAGAAATCGCGCGCCTCTTGACCGTCTCCCGGGAGCAGAGCATCAGTTTGGCAGAAGCATAAAAATTTTCTAATTTATCGTTGTCTGCCAAGGAAAAATTACAGCGGGTGCGCGTATGGATGTTTGATGAGGGATGTATGTTCGTGAGCAGTTGGAGGGTGCGTAGAGATTTCTTGGACGAAGATACGATTTTTTCCAATTTTTCGACAATTTAAGACTTTCTGGATTTTGTCTTCAAACTTCATGAGCTTGCTTTGCTCTATCGAATGGTATCCCGTACATGCTTCTGGAACTGCCTTGTTGCGATGCCATGACGAGGAAATAACAAACGACATTTTTTTCTTTTCAAGCTAATATATAGCTGCAGTAAGGACTTGGCACAGACTTGTAAGCTATTAAGTTGTCCCATAAGTCTTTTCATTTTCGAATTTTCGCTGTGATAATTTATACATCTCTCTTTCTAAATAAACATCAGGACACCATTCGATAAAGCAAATCACACTCTATAAGATGGCGTTTGCGCTTTTACACCAGCTTCGATCCACCTCAAGTTTAAAACCAAAATCTAGAAAGTTTCGGAAGCCCAAAAAATTGAAAAGTTTAATATCTTCATCGAGAAAATCCCTACAGATCTCTCACTCGCTCACGTATAACTCCACATCATCTGTCTTTTTTATTAGCTAGAAATCAAGAAACCGAAAATTTCCATGTGTTTACCAAAGTGATGCTGTGCTCTTGTCATACAGTGCTGGCCGTAATTATAAAGACACTCTAAAAATCGTCGTAATTTGCGTTCTTGTTGATGAATCTGTCTGAAACTTTGCTATGTGATGCGCATGCTAACCTGCCATAAAATCTCAAATCGGCTTCCAATTTTGTTGAGTATGAACGGAGAAAAATGGAAAATTCAGAAACCTTTTACCGAAAGCTGGACAAAATCACAAAGACACCTGGTTTTTTTAAACACCAGCGCGTCCCTTGACTTTGAAATTTTTTTGTACAGTTACATACTTAATTATGAAACATCTGCAACATATGCGGCCTGTCTCCTTTTTCAAGAGAGATGTTCACTGCATTTTTTGCTTTAAGAGCACCAAAAATCAATCTGCTTCAAGAAACAGCTGGTTTGAGGGGTTCTCCAGCTCTTGTTCATTTTAAATAGTAGTCATAGAATCCACTAACCCTTGTGGATAAATGAGGTAAAGAGCGCTTTCGTAAACTCTGCGTAATCGCTGATATAGACGGACAGACTCCAACCTAAACATAGGTTTGTCACGCTTTCAAACCACAAAATTCAATTTTCAAGCAACAGAAAATACTGTAATGTAGCCATTACGTTGGCTGTACAAAAGTAAACTTGTGTGTATAGTTAGGAAAAATTCGAAGTTGGTATAATGGTTCAGCCGCGGTTGTCATCCACTGAATGTTAAAGGCACCGTCCACCCAAAATCTCGAGTTCAATGTTTTTGTCGCCTTCAGGCGTTCTGAAAGCCATGATTCCGAATATGAAGTCGAAAATCCGCGAACCCCCAAAAATCCCTGTTTCGAGAACCCTTTGCAACAAGCGCAGGCGAGATAAAGCAAGCAAGTGGGCGGGGCGACTCTCTGCCTCATTTGTCCAGAAGGGTTAGTGGATTCCATTTATATATGTCACTATTTTCCTCTCTGTTTCATGTCAAGTTCTACCCAAGAATGAGATTAGCTAAGATTTTGAATTTCTGGGAGGCCTCCTGTTCTATCTCGTGATCTGTTTGGCTATGATTATGCAGGGTGCTCCACTTAATATTCAGTGGATGACAACCGCTGCTGAACCATTATACCAACTTCGAATTTTTCCTAACTATACATACAAGTTTACTGTTGTACAGCCAACGTAATGGCTACATTACAGTATTTTCTGTTGCTTGGAAATTGAATTTTGTGGTTTGAAAGCGTGACAAACCTATGTTTGGGTTGGAGTCTGTCCTTCTATATCAGCGATTACGCAGAGTTTACGAAAGCGCTCTTTACCTCATTTATCCAGAAGGGTTAGTGGATTCTATGACTACTATTTAAAATGAACAAGAGCTTGAAAACTCCTCAAACCAGCTGTTTGTTGAAGCAAGTTGACTTTTGGTGCTCTTGAAAGCAAAAAATGCAATAATCTCTCTTTAAAAAGGATGACAGGTCGCATATGTTGCAGATTTTTCATGATTTAGTATGTAATTGTACAAAAAATTTCAAAGTTAGGGGACGCACTGGTGTTTAAAAAAAACCAGGTGTCTTTGTGATTTTGTCCAGCTTTTCGGTAGAGGGTTTCTGAATTTTTTTTATTTCTCTCCGTTCGAACTCAACAAAATTGGAAGCCGATTTGAGATGTTATGACAAGTTAGCATGCGCACCGCACAGCAAAGTTTCAGACAGATTCATCAACAAGAACGCAAAACGACGATTTTTAGAGTGTCTTTATAATTATGGCCAGACTGTGCTAACAGTTGTATACTATGAGCCCTCAGAAGTACAATCATAAATTTTCGGCTCTCTATAAGTTCTGGTTTCCGAGAAATGTTAAGTTAAGCGTGAAAAACCCGATCGAGGAATATGAGAGCTAGATTCGATACTTCTCTGGAACTATGTAGAGTCAGGGCTCGGCACAGGTGGCTTACAAGCAAGCTGGATATCGTTTTTGGGACGAAAAGCAAAGGGGTTTCGTTTTTGTGAGCGAAGACATACGGAAAATTGACGACGGCGACCTTTTTTTTTAGTCGACGTTTCGTTTTTTGGGGGATTTTCGGGAATTTTTCAGGTTTTTAGAAGAAATTTGGTTCAGGGTCAAAGGGGACTTCGTAAAAATTCCCAAAAGTCAAGGGGGACTTCGTTTTTTCCATTTTCATCTAGCCACCTCGTGCCGAGCCCTGACTAGAGTTTATAGATAGCTAAAAATTTACCGTTGTACTTCTAACAATAAGAGCTTGTAGTATACACTATAGTGTAAGAAGAGCACAGCATCACTTGGGTAAAAACATGGGAATTTTCGGTTTCTCGATTTCTAGCTAATAAAAAAGAAGCAGCAACACATATGAGTGTCTGATGTGGAGTGTATATGCGCGAGCGAGCAAAAAATCTGTGGGACTTTTTAACGATGATGTGAAAAATTTTCATTTTTCTGGGCGTCCGAAGCTTTTTAGATTTGGTTTCAGACATGAGATGGATCGCATCCGGTGCAAAAGCATAAGAGCCACTTATAGAGCTTGCTTTGCTCTATTGAATGGTATCCTGATGTCTATTTAGGATAAGAAATGTATGACTTTCCATAGCGAAAACTCAAAAATCACAATTATGGGACAATCTAATAGTTGGGTGTTCTAGGACAAAAAGTAAAAGACATATCGTTTTTGTGACCGAGAAAACGATATGTGTTTAGCCGGCGTTCCGTTTTTTCCTGTTTGTTTACGTTTAGGGTTTTAGGGTCAAAGGGAAAAGGGACTTTAGTAAAATTTTGCGAACCCGAGCCATGAGCGGCAGTACAATAGAGATGTTGTGTCAATACTTACTCTTCTCTTTTGCTCATAAGCAGATAACAAGAACGATAAATATTTGCCCTATTGCCAGCCCTCTTCTGAGCCAGTCTTGTGTTCAGATGTTTTACGGTGTCCCGCTTGCCTAATTTAGGGGGGCAGCCAACATGAACGATAAGTTGTGCCAGCCATATGCGCTGCGTAGGTCAAATCTTTTTCAAATTCCATATTTACGCTATGATGATATCTCGAACCTTGAAAAAAACGATGGAAGCACTGTAAGTCCTGATTCTTACTGTGCGACACCATTTTCAATCTAGTTTGGAACATACAGCTTCAAAAAACAAGACTTTATGTGCGACATATTGACAACTGCAGGAGTACAGTATGCTTATTGCCAGCTATCGTTCATCTTGCATACACCCCCTATTTATCCCCCCTCCCAAAAAAGCCTTTAATCTCAGAAATTCTGTACTAGGACTCTACAATGAATACCTGGGCTAGACTTGCATGAAGAGCCTACTCTAGTATTTATTTGAGACCTTATTAATTTGAAGCCTGTTCGAGCAATACTTTTATGTACTCGTGTTTTAATTGAGCTTGTCCGCTTCTGTTCACACAACTTTTCTGACTTCGCATATGGTCGCAATTGCACAACTCTTCCAGCAAGGAAACGTGACCCGCGTAGTCGCGCTGATGTGCATATATTAAATAACGTATATGAATCAGCCCTATAGACACACGTAGCCGATTGTTTGCTCAAACAGTCAGCGATAGCATGGGTGTTGCTCGTTGATCGATTCGCAGCCGTATGTACCTAAGCATACGTACTTCTGCTCAAAATTACGTCGGTTACGTCACTCATTATAGTTTAAAAATCACTTTTCCATTCCTTTACTTATTCTGAATTTGAAAATCATCACTTTTATAGCTGAAAAATGTGCCTGGTTTGTATTTTTGACCAGATTGGTAAATTTTTTCTTGTTTCACGAATGAAATTTTAGGTCGTAACATGAGTTTTATTACACTTTTTATTTTATAAATAAATTCAGAAACTTCCGCAAAATCTAATATTCGGCAAGATAAGCAATGGACAAAGGAATACTCATTGGCATCATCTCCACCTTCCATGTTTGAGTTAAGGGTTGATATAAAGGCAACTTGCGACGGCTCTTCATCCTCCATTTTTTCTTTCTCTTATAAAACTCCTCTCATTCTTAGTGTTGATTTAGATTTTTCATGGGTTTCCGGGAACGTTAGTATCAATATAAAGGCAGTTTGAAAGTCTGGGCCCTTTAGTAATAAAAATAATTAATAAATAATGAAAATAATTTGAAAAAATTCAAAAAATTTGGCAACTGGATTTTTTATGTGTGGCATGTATATATCGAAAAGCTACAATCTCCCACTCAACCTTGAGAAAGAAAAAAATTATTTTCATAAAAAGCTGTTAAGATTTTCTCCATCGATTATGATAAAATTTATGTTACGACCCATAGATAAGTCTATAGGACTTTAGAAAGGACGCCTCAATAAAAAATCAAGAAATTGTAAACCTCAGGTTCCAGCTTAAAATTTCAATCTTTATTTTAAACTTCTTAGTTTGTCCACCTTACAACGTTCTAATTTTTGAAGACAAATTTTCTTGCTGTCGTGCAATTGCACAGTTGAGATGGGGTTGGCAATGGAGCGCAGTATCAGTTCTCAAATGTTTTTACTTCATCTCTGCAGCATGTTTTGGTACGCGTATTGTATCGTACACATGTGTTTAGAGAAACCAAAATTTTTAGTTGTACAATTACACAAGTTAGCACGAAAGTCTATTCGATTGTAAGTGTATGAACTATTCGTTTAGCTGGCTATATTTTCAACATCTTGTTTGCTATATTCGTTTGTTGTTTGTTTGTTTGGCACACATACCTAGGTAGATAAATCAAAGAATAAACAAATACCCAAAAATTTGCTCAAAAGATGGAAAATCGGTAAATACCAATTTTAGAATGCTTTAAAAATTCTTACACTTTCTTAGTTATCACAGATAATAGCATGATCATATTCCAAGTAAACCAACAAATTGAATATCGATTTATTGAAAAAACAGAAAATTTAGTCATCTCGAAAAACACTTTGCTTGATTCTAAGATTGCCATGCATAAAATTTCGATAAAACAATGTAGGCCTTGATTTCTATCTCTGGTGAAAATCTACAAGCGTTTGATCGACAAAATGTAAAACTCTCCTCTCCTACTTCCAAGGTTGTATAGGAATCTAATATCATCATTAATGTTCATTTATTCCAGCTATCATTTTGTTTCATTTTATTAAATTTCGGCTGAATCGTTATCTGTTGCCTTCTCGCTTTTCCAGAATTTTCACCGTGACCGTTAGCTTAGAAAGAATGCTTCATACTAGTCTAAAATTGCTCTAGCTCCCTCTTGCTTTCACAAATATTTTTTTCACAAGGGCTTAGAAGTAGACAAGCATATGACTCATGTTTGTGCATCTCCTTTTTCCACAAAGCTGCTCCGGTCTCTTTCCTGCTTCTGTTTAGCTGCTTTTCTTGAAATTCTAAGTTGAGAATTCCCTTACACTTCTTTTATTTACAATTTTTTATATAGGAAATCTGGCTCTGATTCTTGGAAGAACAAGGTGGTGACGTTTTCTGGATGCCACCACCTTTCAACTTCTATGAACCCGTAGCTACAACGACAGCGGCTACGAATGCATCCATCGACAGAGTCGTCTTCCAAATAGAACGGCTTTCTGGACAGATCAATGTTCTGACTTACGAGGTGAGATCTGGTATGCAAAAATCCTGGTATTGAAAATTCGGATTTTGTAAAGAAGATTTCTATTCAGGTTGATGGCGCAGTAGCAGAAATAGCAAAACGCGGTGAAGAGACGATCTCGTCGGTCAGTAACAATTTTAACACTGATACTATCAAAAATGTGGAAAGAATGTTGGTAAGTTTTTATTTACGCAGGTTTTCAGTTTTTTCTTATCAGAAAACAGGATGATTGTGATGTTTTATGTTGGAAATTCCCACTTTCCAAGTTTTCAAATTGTTCAATATAGTTTTTACTATGCTTCTACTGTGCTTCATGACATCGCTAATTTTTTTACTAATTTTTCAAAGCTATAAAAGTATGCCATAAATTTTTCGAATAGACTTCCTGTCTACAAAATTTTTTGGATATTGTTTTTCAACATCGTCAAAAATGTTTGGCATTCTTTTATTTTACGATATGTTCGGATCAACCAATTTTTTTTTCAATAGTTTGATTGACAGAAAATGTCAGAAACAGATTGATATTATTTCGAAAAAAATATTATATATTTTAGCACATCATCCAAGAAAAGACCCATGATTGGCCGGTGACCGCACTCATTGTTATGGCAATTACTGCCCTTGTCTTAATTGTGATTACGGTAAGCTTTTAAGGTTCAAATATTTTTCCAGGCTGCAACTTAATCTTAATTCCAGCTTTTATTTCTAATGGTCAAAGGAGGCGAGAAACTCGTCAAGAAGAAGTATAAGAAGAAAACTCTCATGCAAAATCATGACATTGAGAATATTTAGCATTTATTTGTTTGTATTTGTGTACATAAGTTTTCATATTTGTTGATTTTTGTGGAGTTTCTGTTCGTAGTTGGGCGAGAACTGGTCCCCATCGCTTGCTCTCATCTTTGTAACTGTTCTCATGTGACATCTAATGACATTTTCACTGTTGTTCTTTGTGAATAAGAGCCATGGAATAGATAAACGGCTTCGATTACCGCAAAATGTCGATGAATAATCATTGCATGCCTTTCTAATCGAAAAGCACATCAAATGTCGAGCGCTCCGTTTTTCAACATTAGATGAAATATGTAGACAAACTGTCATCACAAGTAGGCATCCTGGCAATATTAACGATGAGTCTTGGATTCCAGTGAAACTTATGAAATAATGAATTCTGGAAATTCTTCTCGTTCCGCTCGAATGTGATATATAGAGAAAGCATTTCTATCGGAGCTTCTGTTTTATTTTCTCATCTTATTCCTTTTTTTTTCAAAGGTACTCTTGCGGTTTATTTCGCAAAACTTATGAAGAAACTCCTCTGCAAACAATGGGTAGTAGCATTGGAAGTACTGAAATTGGAATGAAATTCAGTTTTGTTTCACATTCCCTGTATGCATATAATCCATTTGAAAATGTTGGTTAAGTGGAATTACTAATATGCTTCCAAAAACTTATGTTCCGGAAGAAATTGTAGAAAATGACGGCACTTAGGCAGGCACTATACTCCTCGAGGAGCATAGCATGGCGACGGGCCATCGCTAGTCGCTACGACTGGCGATCGCCAATATCGGCGACTACACGTTTCATTCGTATCAATTTGACGTGTGGTAACTTGTTTGGCGATTGGCGATCGCCAGTCGCTAATCGATACGTATCAAACGTGTAGACGCCAATATCGGCGACAAAAATCGCCGGTTTTACACGTATTTTATGCATATCGATCGTCGCCATGCTATACTCCTCGAGAAGTATAGCGCTTGCCTTAGGGTATGACCACTAACTGAAATTCGCACTTGGATGATTTTCCGGCAAACTTGAATACCTCCCATAGTTTTTTTTGAAATATAATGTGGGCTTGAACAGATCCGGACAGCAAGATTTCTCGAGTGAACTGATCATAAAGTCTTTATCAAGTCATCTTCCACACGGCAACTCGTATGATGCAATGTGCCTGCGGGAGAGTTCTCGTCCAAACCGTATTTTCTACCGTATCAGGGACGCTGGCTGGTACGAGAGGTTGCAATGTGGCCTGGGAATTGAGCTATATCTCTTAGCCATGAATTTTTTATCATATGAGCTACCACTCGGATATGGCTTAGCTAAGGCCTCTTAATCGGTATTATTTATAAAAAAAATCCAGGACTTGAGAACTGATAACGACTTTTGAAAAAAATACAGAGATAATTTAAGTATAACACTTTTTACTCAAGAATCTTCAGAGATTTCCCAAACTTCGCTGCCCTTGTTTACTAGTGCAACTTTCAAATTCTATTTCTATGAAAACTTACTGTTTTGTGGTTCATCATAGAAAATATGCAAATAAACTGGAAGCGACTGAACAAACAAAAGCAGCGACATATACAAACATAAACATTAGTACAGTACAATACCATGAATATGTAAATAAAGTAGTAGGGAGACTGCGCTCGCATAATTATTCGCATCGTTTTTGTTACTATGTGACCGTATTGTTACAATATGTGGCAGAGTTAGCGTGAATACAGCTGGTATTTTTCATTTTTTTTTGTTTGATCAAGGTACGGTTTTCTCTGGTTACCATTTACCACAGATCTTCAATTAACTTTATGTCGTGGATTTTATCGAGCCTCTGTCCTCGATTTGTTGACAGACAAATGCAGGAAAATTGACCATTAACCCCCCCCCCCCCGTCTTCCCGCCCCACACTAGTAAAGTTAGGTCAAGCTTGAATGCTAAGAAGTACTTTCATTTTCTTCAATAGTTTGTGTGGCATCAGAATGCCAATGACGGGCTCTCTGGTATAAGTCAAAAATCTTCGTTTTTATGGTAATTATAGAATGACCAAATAAAAAAATGCTATCAAAAATTACAGCAACATGAAGAGAAGGAAGTTAACAGGTTTTGCATCTGGTTTGCACATGGTGCATCACTCCCAGCGCTCTTCTGATACACATGGTGAAGCACGCCTATTTTATTCGCGGTCCCATCCTAAGACTGTAAAATTGCTTGTGTGCTGGTATTCTAGTGTAATACAAAATTTGAAACTTAAGTTTAAATTATCCATTTTTGAATGCACATTATGATGCTGAAATTGAAACTTCGCAAGCATAGTGAAAAATTTCAACTTGTTTTGTAAAAAACAATTGTTTATGTGCTACGTTCTTCGTCAATTTTTTTGCAGGTTTTTTTTTTACTTTTTACTTTTTTTTGCTTTATCATCCCTATTATAAAAATACCGCTTGATTCTCCCTCCCGTCTCCACAGTGTTGCATATCCTGCTTCGTTCTTTTTCACCTCGTCTTGCAAAACGTCTCCGTGCAACTGTGGCTGCTCGTCTCGGTGATGGCGGTAAGCGTATTTGTGCTCGGCGACGTTGATCTGCTCGTCCAGTTCCTTCCTGAGCAGCCTTAGGCTTGTGGAGGTGGGTGGCTGGACCGGCTCTGGGCAGGCGTCGATTTCTTGCACTTTCCCAAGCCATCGAAACTTCGCCAAAGTCTGTTCATCAAACACACTACGGGTGCTCCCACAATAATCTCATACGTATTTGATTCCGGTAGGCCTGGGAATTTCATCAAAATCTTTTGGAGGCGGGGCTTATGGGGCGCCCTAAATTAGGGCGCGCTTGCAACAATTACGTAATTTTTGGGCGTTTGAGGTGGATGTTGTTTCTCCTTTCATATATTCCGACTCCCGCCCTTCCCTCACTTCTGGACCTCCTCTCCTTGTAAATTCCGCTAAACTTTGATTTTACTCCCACCGCTATGCTAGGCTATGCTTCTTCATCGTCGCGGTCATCGCTTATAATCCTATTATACGAGTTTCGACAGCTCGGGGCCCAGTGTTCCGCAGATCGCCGCTGCCGACAGCCTCTACTCGACAACGTTTGGGTTCGGGCTACTATTCGATATGCTGCTCTCTTACGCAAACATCAACCTGGTCGAGTGACAGCCGCCGCGCAGAGAACGTAACGAAGAGCTGAACTCAAGCTTACCCTGACCCATCTTAGTTTTTTTTCAAATTTCAAATGCTATTTTGTTTTAATTTTTACATCTATTACGACTCTCTTTGTTGCTCATTCGATCGCGAAAATTCCTCCATTTACTATTAATTTTGTATCATGAGTCTATCCTTGTTGAGCCTGATCTAAGGAATAAATCATTTGAAATTTTTGGAAAAACTATTCTCCAGTGAAGTTTACTCACAGCTTCAGCGAAGGTGTTGCAGCCTCCAAGTAGCCAACACAGCTTTTTTGAGAACATATAGAATTTCACACCTCCTCCAAGTAGCCAATTCGTACTTCCGAAAGGTTTCATGTGGATTTTTCAAAACCAGTGAACAAAAACAGGGTCCAAACTTTTTATCGGTATTTCTCTCGGCTTTCTAAAACGTTTTATACGACGAAAGAATATAAGAAAACCACTCATCAATAATCGCAGAAATACCCTCATAGAATGCTATTTTTTTAAATGGCTATTTATCAAGAGTCTTACATAATCGCATTTTTGGCCAAATCAAGTTTACACAGTCATTGTTCTTCTTTTATTCCTGATATCTGATTATGCTAAAAAAAAGCTACTCATTGGATATGATATTTTGTCGCAAAAGTTCGCAATTTCGGTTGAGTAATAGCAGAAGAACTACTCGTAAAACTTATGTTTCACCCTTTTCTTATTTGTCTGTTTCGCAACTTCGCTATTTTGTATAACCATCATTTCCATCGTTATGCCCTTCTGAGCGCTATTACATTCTTTTAATCCTCTTTATTTTAACCGCAAGTACTTGCATAATAGAAAATTCAAGTCATCGCTTTGGCTCGCATCCAAAATGAAATTCCTGATCTCCTACGGTTCCAAATTTGAAATGATTTGTAAGGAAACAAATCAATGCACTTTCCAATGCCGCTTGAAGCAAATATTGTCGGCAAACCGCAGCGAAATTGTTAAAGAAAACACTCAAAGCGTGATATTTTTATTAAAATCGTAGAAAAATGCTAAAGGGTCTGATAAATTCGGGTATCAACAGCTTAGATCGTAACCTATTTTTGATCACGAAAAATTGCCCTGAACCAATGTTGTTACTTATGAAACTCAGTTTTTTTGATTTTCTTACCTCGTCTTGAGTAAATTTTGAAATTTTTTAAAAAATTTACAATATAGACCATAAATGTTAGGAAATTATAAAAAATTGATAAAAGTGTTTTTCAAAAATTCCTTGTATGAATTATGTTAAAATCTTTGGCGCAGGAATTCTTTTTCAATGTGTACAAGATAGGAAGGTAGTCCGTCTTATTATCCAACAGAACTATAGAAGTTTCGTAATTGTGTCATATCTGAGTTTCCTAATGCTTTATGCTGAGTTCGCAAGCATGCTGATGTCGAAATAAGGCAAAAATTGTAACTACAGTGGATGTGGTTGATCTTGATCTTTTCTACTCTATAAAGAAACAAAAAAGGGTTGAAAGCAGCTATTTTTATAGTATTGTGGGGCTACAGCTTGGTTTCTTCGGCATTGAACTTCAAAGGTCGTAGTTCTATTTGAGTGGGTCTATACCCTTGGCGGAGCGTCTGCCAAAAGCGGCGCCGTGGGTATTCTTATCGTAGCCGTACAAATTGTTGTGGCACACACACAACCCGATATTTACCGAGTGATGAACATTCCCGGCTATGATTCACATCTGGATGACATTGTAGCGTCAAAAAGCTTGACGTTGAGCCAAAAATCCACTGTGAAAAAATGCGCCGTACTACTATTGCTCATCTATTTTTTCATCTCTTTTTTGTATTTTATTTTTTTTCACCATTTCTAAGAGTCTTTCCTTTTCGTATAGGAGCGGGTACATGTTTGCTATGTCGATTTTGTGCGATAGCATCTTAGTGTAGAGAAGAAAAATGTCACGGTATGTGCGACGGCGAGATGTGCTTGGATAACCTTTCCCGTCTGGCTACGCGCGTTCGTGCTAAGAGTATCTTCATTTTCCGCGCTGAAAGGGTGAGAAAAAACTTTGGGGAAGTGAAGGCCAGGCGGGGGGAGTACTAGGGCCCAAAATTTGCGCTTTTTCGCCCCCTACTGCTACCGTTGCTGTCATTGGCTGTCTCGCTCATTAAACCACAATGTTTGTGCTCTCCATCGGCATCGTTCGGGGCGTTGATGCTTTTGCTGTTCAACCAGCACCAACGACGAACCACCGATTTATTGATTTCGTTCCTGCCAAGCCAATAAAAGTGCGAAGCTTAACAATGTTTTTCTAACCACAATTGAAATGACAATTGAGGATCGCAATATTAGATTTTTTTAGGAAGTGCCAGTCTCATTTGTAAACGCAGTGAACTTATAGGCTAGTACTTCAAGACATTTTACCTTCATGTACTTCTTCCCTTTCTAAAAACTACTACAGTTGTAGATCATATTGGTATTTCTCGTTAATTGCGGAATTTTCTAGAATTTCCACGCTCCCACTGAGCTTGTTATGTTTGCATATCTGATAGACTTTTCCTGAATTTCATTTATATCTGGGATTATCTGAATAAATTTGACTCTCTTTCTTAATAAGTGATTTACGTAAGAATCTTAACTCTGAAAAATAATTCAATTTTATAGTTGTTCATCTAATCTACTTTGAGTGTATATCAAAATCTTTTCTAATTATCGTTTATATCTAGATTAGGCTTTATTTGTCATAATCCTTAAATCAGGTATTCGAGCCTGTGTTTTGGATAGTCCATCACTCCGAGCTGTAGATGTTCTTTTTCGTAAATCTGTTCCTTTTCAAAGTTTAATAACATACAATGATCAAAGACCTAGGCTTAGATTGATTTGCCTCCTCTTGCACGCATATAAAGCCTGTAGAAAGGTCAATAAAATGGTTTACATCCTCTTTATTGTCCCACTTGATAAAGTAAACCAGTCCCTGACTTTCTATGCTCTACAACAACTCTAAAGGTAGCTTTTCAGTGTGATCCATTAGACAATACTTTTAATGACTCATTCTTAATGAATTCGCAAGTTCATTTAGCTCTAGTTGGATTACTTCGCCATTACTGAGTAAAAATTTTAATTAGATAAAATTATTGTTCTTCCGTATGAAGTGCAACATTTTCTCATTAGGAGCAAATTTTTTCACATTGTGATTGCACAGAAGTCCACCTTTTTGAAGCGGGTTAGCACTATTTCTACAGATTTATTTTGAAACAAACCCTTTTGTACAGACTGGCTTTCATTAGTTCAGTCCACTTCAAAATGAAAACCATCTTTTTTTAGTGCAAAGTGCCACATACTTCGTTGCGAATGAATGTGTTGAAGTCTGATCGTCCAATGTTTCATTATCGTCCGAAATCGTGACTGACTCATTTTCGCTTCTGCCTCAATAGTACTTCTGATACGAATTTCATAAAATTTTACTGTCAGGCTTCATCTTCTTTTTCTGAACATATTGGTTAGTGTCAAGTGTTTTATTGAATTTGTTCATAATAAACATAAAGATTATTTTGTGAAAACCTATAGATGATCATTTGCAAATATAAAATGAAGTTTTTCTTTTAAGAAGCTAAAGCCCTGTATTTAGAACGATGGGATATTGATAGGCTTTGATTTTACCTTATTAGCCTCTTACGTGTTCTTGAGCATTAGAACGAATAAACAAAGTAGGAAAATTTGAAATTCTGAATAAGAGGCTTTTACTATTTAGAGGTTTTGTACTAGTGTAAAAATTTATTCCTGGCTCATATCCATAAAGTACAAAAAGTACAAAATCGATAAGAATTGAAGAGTCGTCATTGAGAGAATCACTTATCACCGCGATCGCATTCTGCACTGCTAGACGACCAGAATATAAAAACGTCAACGATATTCAAGAGCTTCCCACGCTTTACTGTCTCTTACTGACTTGTGAATCAATGTTAGCCGGACCAGTGAGAATTTGACGTGGAGGGGGAAAGGGGGAGGGGGGTAGAGGGGAGCTTTAGTGCAGTTCGGGTACGTATACTGGCGGGTTTACATTAATTAGAGATTTTTTGGATAATTTTAAGACGCAGATTGCCACTATTTTTGTAGAATTTTATATCATTTTTGTATTTTAAAATCTGTCTAAGCTTCCTTTATCAGCTCTTAATGTCACCTTTCCTCCGTATCACTTTCTTATCTGTTTGATATTTGCTTCGGGAATATGCCAGGCTCTTCTTATGCTTGCAATAATATTTTATTTCCTTCTCACATTTTCGCTGCAGGAATTTCGTCATCGTTTTTTATCATAATTTATGCAATATTCTTCCACGCTTCTTTGTCTGTATAGCCTCTTGATCCGATTCCTTTCATGGTTAAACCAGTAGTTTTCAA
Organism: Cylicocyclus nassatus; assembly: GCA_958299035.1. Lineage (NCBI taxonomy): Eukaryota > Metazoa > Nematoda > Chromadorea > Rhabditida > Strongylidae > Cylicocyclus > Cylicocyclus nassatus. The sequence continues at coordinate 88,620,219 of CATQJL010000001.1, read as the reverse complement.
AGTTTCTTTTAAAAAAATCGCACTCTTTCATAAGGGAAGGAACAGAAAAAGATTAGACGTAATTTCAAATATCTGCCAGATTATGGAACAAAAATTCTATTTCCATTTCCAATCACTTTAACGCGTTCCCCACATTCTTGCCACTGTGTTTCGTCTCGTGAATTATTACATTCTTCCTTCTACGATCCTCATCTTGCTCAGGGAAACCATTACGAAATGTAAATATGGTTTAGGTGTCATAAATTTGTTATTGCTTTGTATACAAAGCATATTTGCACAGTGTCCAGCTTTTTCATTGAACGTATGTATAAGCATTCGATGCGACTATAATCAATGGAATACTCATAGATACATAGATACTAGTGCGGGAATTATTTTTTTTGGGAGAAAAAGACAAAAAATTTGCAAATGAAGGAGCCTAGTGTCAGGCAATCTTTGATAAAAATTTTGAAGCTTGTTATGGTCTGCCAGTGAAGTTATAACCTTGTAATCAAAAAAGGGTATATGTAACAGCTTCACCCCCGCGAATCTTTTAGAAAGCTGGTTTCGAGTTTCACAATATTATTTCATAATTTTTCATCTCAAGTAGGCAAATTTTGGAACTTTCATTATCCGTTTCTGCCCTCCTCTCTCTTCCCCCCCTTCCCACTCCACTCTCCACTGGCTTTCTTTTATCAGTAGATTTGGATAGAAAAACAATTCGAAGTTACAACAACAGGTTGTTCTGATTTAACGTAATCCTATCAAAATTTCACGCCGCGTTTTGGAAATTCTCCCCCTCGTATTTTCTCCTTTCTCCGTGTTTTTCGGATTTATCGCTGCGGTCGAAGGTACATGTTTTTGTGCTCTTTTTGTTAGGCCCTGATTATCCTACTTAGGTCTGTTAAAGCCCAACCTACGAGGTATAAGTCGACGCCAGTGATGAGCAATCGGCTGCTCCACCTTCGCGCTTTGTTTGCTTCTTTCTCTTTCTTTGACTAATTGCGGTAAACCGTAGCGGTCTTTCCTTGATAATACTTTTGATCAATAACTTCAGTTTTTTTCTGCATTTATGTACACTCGTACATACATACATACATTCAATCGATCAATCAACCAACCAATCAATCAATCAATCAATCAGTCAGAATCAATCAGTCAATTATTCATCCATCCACCCATATATTCATTCATTCATTCATTCCTTCATTCATTCATTTCTTCATTCATTCATTCATTCATTCATTCATTCACTCATTCATTTATGCATTCATTAGTTTAACTTTATCCTTCCACACATCCTTCTCCCATACTACTCAGTTGTGGGACACCAGAGGGACCATACGAAACTCTTTTCTATTCTGCTGCACTACTATTTATATATTCCAATCCCATAATAGCCCTTCATGTTGTTTTATAAAAAGGTTTCCAACACAAATACCCGAATGTCAACTGACCCAGGAAGATGTTCCGGGTGAATCATGAAAAAATCGGCGCATTACTCATTGCGCACACGTTGCGCATTTCACTTTTGAAACATTTTGATCGTAGTGACGTCACCGACGACAGGGTCCGGTTGTCATAGTGGACGAAAGATTTTGTACGATTCATTTTTATGGGTAGAAAAGGATGCCTCTTCTAAGCTTCCGAGGTTCTTACGGGACAGCAACAGGATTCGAACCCTCACCGGTCACCTGTGAGTCCGAGACACTATCCACTACACCACACGACCACGATTGGAGTGTTTATGCGTTCGCTACACATGCACAGGAAAAAAACTTCAGAGGCCCATAATTTACTTCACAATAACGCGTCGCAGCTAATGGGTGCACATTTGATACTAACCTCCCGAGCCCCGAGCCCGGGTATACACCACATGTCAATCGGCCACTTCGATTCGGCGAACTTCCCTTGTTAGACGCCAAGGCTTTGTAGGACGTCCACCCCCCTCCTCCCACCCCGTCCCACAGCTACTGTATCAGTGGCACTTGGTCAGTAAAGGAATACGAAGTCGTAAAAGCGCATCTTGCATGCTTCTGCAATCAAATCAATTTACGATACAACCACCACAGCTTCCATCAATTTGTGGCGAGATAGTGGGTCTAATCATAAGACGATCAATTATCGACGGATTTCAATCTAATCTGCAGCTTAATCATCGATTTCCCATCTGCTGAAGCTTGGAGTCACATCATCTGTCTACCGCCAAACTAAAGGCTTCTTTTATTGCAACAACCCTTATTATCATACAATCGATATCGATTGTTTTTTTATCAGTTCTGTAGCTCAACCCTGAGTTCGATATTTCCTCTTTTACTTTGCATTGCGTCTATTTTTCTGTTAAGCTTGAGATATCTCTGCCGTCGCATAATCCCTAGATACCGTACTCTTACGGTACAGTTCTCAAACTAGCCATTGCCAACATGGGCAATCAATTATTGATTGATTCTAGCCTGCCCTGCTGTTCAGTTATTTGCTGTCGACTTCATTACTTCATTATACATCTCCCTTTATCTGCTGAATTTGAAACCTTTTTTGCTATCGCATCTGTCTCTCCTATCGTATCGCTACAATAACCCCATCAGGCAGGTATGTCCGTAGACCAAACGATAAACGAACTTAGCGGCACATTAGCACAACTCAGCACATTAGTTGCACATATTAACGGACAAATAAATGGTATTACGAGTAGGATTAATCTCACATTGGATAATTTCGATCAGGTACATGATTACACAGTTTTGATGGTGAGCCTCCGAAGACTAATTGCTTAAGGCTGTGGCGAATATAGCAAAAGATGCTGGTTCGGTCACGTATCAAGTTGGAGACTCCGTATCACAGGTAATGTACTTTACAACGTACATGAATATAAAGCTGTTATACATATTCTAGTCAATTTTCCACTATTATTATTCCAGAATAATTATACTTTTGTACGATTATTTGCATGTAAATGCGCAGTGCATTATTCACATCAAAACTTGATGTTATAATTTGAGCTTTTGTAAAATATGTGCAAAAAGGTTATTCTCATGTTTAAAAACGATATCGTAAGTAATTCTGGTCAGCGATTTGGCATGCGGTAAATCTTCCCCTATTAAGGAAAATCTATTCTTAGAGATTACGAAACATGTTTAGTGAGTTTCAAGCTCAGCATGTTTGGAAAATTCGCAGCTGTCTTTCTTTGCTTCGCGAAGGTTAGAAGGGATCCCTTAGATGGGAACGAATAGTGTTCAGAGAATCAAAAAAGCTAACATTATTTTGGTCCTTCTTAAGGCGTTTTTCGAACGCTTCCAAGGGGAGTGCATAATACACTAGAAATTATAACCAGTAAGATATGTAGAAGCGTTTGCTAAAAGACGGCCCAACACTGGATACCTTGCATCTAAAGAGAAATTTCCGCGCTTATCTTATTGTGATCCTATATCATAACAGAAAACATTCAAAGCTAGCATCCTATTTCTCATACCATTTCAGGTACCAAACTCTTGGGTTTTCTACCTGTTGTTCATCACTCTAATCGTTGTCTTCATACTACTATCAGTTGTACTGATATTGAATCTGATAACGAAAGTCCATGCAATCGTACGGATAGTGAAAAGCAAAGATGGTGAGTAAACAGTGTATTTGACTGGCTCGGTGTAACCATTGTGTTCATCTGAAGGGATACTGAAATTTGAGACCATTCGTGGTTGATCTAAGCACAACTGTAAACAGTGCTTTCGGAGATAGGTGCTTTCTTTGGGATCTTTTTATCTGTGAGGGGAAAAGGAGGGGAAATGGGAGTAACTTCGCTAACAGTTGCGGTTTTTCTTTGTACTGATATGCGGCACATTAACATTTTTTAGGAACGGACGGTGCGTTGATTTCAATGAGGGATGACCAACGATACGACAAAAATACCCACATGGGGATTACTCCTTACACACCTTATAGTCAAAATTCTCACTACACACCTCCCGTAACCACAATTCGGAATCAAGTGTCCATTCCAATGGAGCACGAACCGCGACGAGTTGGGCTGCCTATGCGACGAGGTTAGTATCTACGGAGCATGTTATGACAGTATCACACTACTTCGCGATCGCATCATGCTCCCGTTTGCTTGGCTAGTTGTATTTGTGCTGCGGAACCAATTAACAATGTCATGTCTTCTACCAATCCCCGTTTCAAGTAGTTTTTGCATTAAGACCATTTGATTCTATAGCGGGTGATCGACCCGCAGTCCGCAACGTGACTGACGAGTGTCTGCAGCATTTCTCGTTTTTTTTTCTAATAAACAAGCAAAAATGTTTATTTCTTCAACTAAGACGTGAACGATCGACATATCAGTATGGCGTCATCAATCTTTTGATAGATTTTTCACTTTTAGATTCTGCTGATGTCGAGCAGCCCAGAATCTATCAGCGAAGAATAGATGAAACAACTATGAAATACAGTCCTGACTCAACTTCGCCCTATACAAGAAGTCTGGAAGTTTAGCAAACATATGATTGGTTGCTTCAGCAGCGTATGCGATGCCTGAGTTTGTGCCAAATATGAGTTTGTAATTCAAAATAGGGGATTTTAACGGAATATTGTATCTCAGACTTGTTGTAATCCGACCTGCCATCTTCTACAAAACATGAGCTTTCATATTTTGCTATAGTATTGTGATAACGCTTTAACTGCCGTTGCGTACTACTGAAGCTTCTCTAGTCAACACTTATAGTCCATATTCCATAACCTCCAACCATTGTTTTACGCTGCAAGTAGATCCATTGATCTAACGTGCATGCGTCTCGCATTAACTACTATGCTTCTTTGATATCAAAATTTCTATTCAACAAACTTTCAAAGCTCACTTCGTTACCGGTGATGAGTGTTGCACTTATGAATTGATCATTGTTGTGCATTATTATGTTTTCACTTCTGTAAGTGCCGATTACCGCGTTTGTGATCTCAGATGATGTATATTATAGATAAAGCTTTAATGACTTTGTCTTGAGTTACCTTTTCAACACACCAAAACATTCAAGCATAAAGTCAACTTTTCTTATTTGCAGCCATCAACATTCGAGCTAAAAACCTATTTTTTTTATAAAGTTAGGAACACACCTATGCTAGTTTTAATGAGTACAACCTACCAACCAAATTCTCAACTAAGCTTTGATTTCCTAATTATTTCGGCTCTTCATTTTGTTTCCTGCCCTTTAAATGTCATTTCTGAATCCTTCTAACTTTTTCATATTCTTTACTTTTCGGCTGCGGAGCTGTAAGGAGATAGGTAGCATCCATACCCTCTCCAGACATATTAGGTTGGCACATAAGTTTTGCAACTTTTCCCGTAACTTTTTTCCTATTTAATATAGCAATCTCATTTTGTGGCATCATGTAGATCGTGATGTAAGCTGCAAGTCTGCTCAAACCGTTTGATTTTTGATAACGTAGTACAAAAAATCTAAGCTTTTTTTGAAAACTGCTGAAAATTGAGGTTTCACGGTTTTTTGGCAAACATGAAGCCCTACGAAACCTGATTCAAACATATGAGAAAGCAATTATGGGCAGCATGTAGCTGGAAGTTGGCACATTGGAATCAGTGAAAAAGAAACGAAATTTGAACACAAATTAAGGTGGGGCGCCTTTGAGAAGTTGAACAAGTCAAATGCGTCAAGTTTTGAAGGCAATTTGTCAATAACTAAGCTGCGAAAAGTCAGAAGTCGCTATAACTTTGCACTACAGGGTAATCCTATGCGGTAAACATGAATATCATATTCATTTGTCGCTAAAATGAAATTCAACTTTTGATCTCACGAACGAGGCCTTTTGATGCGAAACGGATCTCATTTTTGTGATCAGCATGTCAAATAAGTCCTATGAGCCAAGTTTCAGCAAAATCTGATGCATTCTAAAAATTTTCCCATAGTACCGTAAACCTACCGTAATCCTCACATAAGGTGGTGAAATTCGGCAAAAATGTGTGCATTAGAAGCTTACATCATATTCCTTATATTGCCAAAAAATAAATGCGCTATGTTCAAATAGACAAACGTTATACAAAAAGTTGCATTACTTATGTGCCAACCTAATATATCATTTGGCTGACTGCTCTTGGCGCTTGCAGCTAAAGTGTTGATGTGATTTCCAAAGTTTGATGAAAAAGAGATAGAGGCAGCTGCAAAGAGAACTTTGTTTGCAGTACGGAAGCTTATATTACAGCGCATGCTGAAGCTGCTAAAGCGCGATCACCGTGCGGAGGAGAGAAGGCGGAAATAAAAAAGATAGAATTATCAACACGAAGAATAACAACTGACTCAAGCGGACGAGCGGCGCTATATATAGGTCGAGCGGTAGATCAAAAAATTCCAATAATCAACATTGCGTTCTCACGCTCCGCTAGCCGGTTTTCGTTCTTGACAATATCAGAGTTAGCAAATCATTGACAAGTAGGAACATGATGATGCGTCTGGTGAAAAAAGTACACTGAAACTGAAAATCATAAATAGCCATTCCAAAAGTTACAATTAATGGAGTTTGGGAATGGTGGCCACATCACAAATAAACAGGTTGGTTGATTTGAGATTGAAGACAGCAGCTAGAAGTACGATCCCGCAAATGCATGGTATAGCAGGCAAGGCAAAACGAGTAAAGAAAGGTTACATGATGGGCAAACATTGGAGATGATTTATGTATCATCAACCCCGACTATTCTATAATCCTAATAGCTTACGGGTATTCCCCATAGGCTATATTCCCCAACCGTTTATATTTAAGTGCCGAATCACTCACCTGTGAGTGGCTATCTTCCAGGGGCCGCGCCAAGCCGCGGCATCCTCTTTCTGGCATATATTTCCTGGACAGTCTGATTGTGCACGGGTCATCTCCGCCCCTTACTTACCTATATAAGGAGCCCCGATTGTATTATAGGTTGCTTCCCCCGGTTCAACACCGGGGTTCGTTTCAATAAACTATTCCAACGACTCCACTATCGTCATCGAGACATTGGTTTTCACCAAAAACATAATCATGCCTTGATTAAATCCAGCACAGTATAATAGATAACCAAAACATAAGCTGAAGCTTGCCAACAAGCAACTCTTTTTTACCTCCTAAGCAATAAGAGAATACGACATTAGGTCAACGAGAAAGTGCTGCAAAGTCCATCGCAAGCAAAATTTCCATGTCATAAAGCTATATGGGCTGTATTTGTATGAACAGCAACATACGTAGACACGTGCTATCTGCAGTTTGGAGAGCCTCTTTGAGTCAAAAAAAAACATTGAACTTTTTTAGATTGATCGACATCGTTAAACTGAAAAACCTAGTCTAGGTTTATAACCCATACATGAATCCTCACCTAGGCCTTATAGCGCTTGCAACGAATAGTCACTAAATAACAGCAATGACAGCATATGAAAAAAGCATGTTTCAAACATGATGCACAATGGCACTGGTGACACGATGACAATAAGCAATGCAGAACCAAACCAAATTGCTGTGAATGTAGGGCATCAACAGTGAAATAGACCAGAGAATTACCAAAGGAAAACTGCTGAGTGTTCAGACAATGACATCATGATGCGCTTCGTGAATGCACTTTCGGTGTGGGAAAGTTTGTTGGTTATTTACGAAATGTGAGATTTTTTTGTAAACAACTATAAACAACTTTTTGTTAACAGCTATAAACATTTATTTAAACGAGGGAGCCTATAGAGTGCAAAAAACTGGAAAAAACAATAGTGGAAGAAATACCAGTTCTACAAATAACATGACTTTGCAAGAGGTGTGGGTCACCGGTGGTCACATTGTCCACTGGTCCACAATGTGGCAGGGTTGAATGGGTTAAAGGCAGTGGCTCGGCAAATCGCAACCTAGTCAAATTTTTGCGTACCTGGAGTTATTCAATACACTCATTCCGAAAATCCACCTTAGGGAGCTTGAAAACGGCGAAAACATGCGTTTTTGAATGCCCTCCCCTTTGAATTTGGACGAGTGGAGCAAGGCTGATGACGCTGAATCGTTGCAGGACCCAAAGGTTATAGCATTGCGGCGGGCAGCCTTCAATGGTGGGAAGGAAATTATCAACTCGTCCGGGCGCGTGTAAGATTGGCTTGCGCGTGTAAGTTTGAGAGCAGTTTTCTTGGTAGGGGAAGCCTGCTGTTCAACCGGGATTGCACTGTTTTCATACTTGAGCGATAAGGATACTACGTTAAAATCCTGCGTTGTTAAAATTTGCCGATCCACTCCCTTCAAGAGAACGGCCATAGGTTTCCGGCAACGGTTGTCGGCGTTGTCGAGGTTGTCGGCGTTGCCGAGGTTGCCGGCGTTGCCGGTCTTTGTAGGACCTCATGATAGCCTCCACATTTCACGCGCTCGCTGAGCTGTCTCTGATCTCGGCAAGGCCGGCAACCCCAGCAATTTCGGCAGCCGCTGCCGGCAACCTATGGCCGTTCCCATAGGTTGCCATATGACAATCAAACCATCAGTAAAGGTTGGGTCAGACGTACAGTCTGCCCCATTCGGGATCAGGTCGGTCCGTCGTCTGAATTTGCGTACTCAAAGCGCTAGAGTTTTGCGCTGCATAGGCGCGTTGTCGCAGAGAGCGAAGAGGTTGAGGAGAAAGCGGACTAGCTAGCCGTAAACGTGACGCAATACGCTCGCGACACGGACTTCCGCCAAACGGAGGTTTTCGACATCGTTTACGCAGCACCTGCTGCGAAGATTGGTCTAACCTTAAAGGGGATTTCATTTTGTGCATTACAGGCTTAGTTCGCAAGTTGAGATGGTACCATTTTCTGCATAAAGCTGATTTAAGTTTATGGATATTCGCACTGTAAGCAATGGCAGTGCTAAAAGACCCAAAGACTGCGTCCTTCTGGCAAGGTAAGCCCCATATATTCACTTTTCTTTGCTTTAAATAACTACTCTGTTAAAGCGGCCAGTTTGATTGAATGCATGGACAAATGTTGCGTGAAACGGTAGTTACGATTCCATCAACTACATTTGCGCTCAAAAGTCATATATCATTCTGGGAAGAAAAATACAAAAGCTTTACTAAAAAAGATCAACTGATCATAAATTTCAATACTCTAGCGCAATAAACGCTGTTCGACAGGTAGAAAATATTAAATAGGGTAAACAATCTCACTGATAGGTTCTTAGGTATCGTGCCAAGTATTCACAAAAAGGCACACTACCCACTTCCCTCGTAGAAGAAGGAAGACAAACATGTAATCAACTTTCGTGCTGTATCTTTCATCTACATCCCAAAGTTGGCCGCTTCACAAGCACTTCTTTAAAGCTCTTTAGAAGTGATGCAAATTATGGACGACTTTCGTAGTGAGCAAATATTGTAAAACTATGACGGGTTGCGAGATTACCAATTACCCTAATTTCACGCGTACAAGGCGCACCTTTTGCGATTTTTCGACTAAGCCTCTCAGCCGCTCTAAATTATTTCGGAAAGCGATCCTTATCCCGTACGATTCTCTTAAGCAGTATACAGCAAGGCATAGGGTCCTTTGGTTGCGAAGTTCTTGGACGTATTTGAGCTGGTCCATTTTGGGAGAAAATCCCCCGCGCCTTGTACGCGTGAAATTAAGGTACCTAACTGACTGCTTACTTCAAAAATATTACTGCAGGTAAAAGTTTGCGGAAGTTTCCCAGCTTCCGCAACTTTCTCATTTGGATCTGACAATATACGAGCGGACTTTGCTCATTCCCTAGCCTTGATTAGAAACCCCGGAACCTCGGCTTCAAGCAGCCAATCCCGTTGAATCGAATGGTAACTATGATTGCAGCGGTTAGGCACTTACCTGCTGGCCTCTCCGCTTTCTAGTCAGACCCCAGTTTCTGTATTAGAAAACGTATCGAAGTTTAGCGTTAGGGTGAGGTCCAGAATAAAAGTCGAGACGGAAAATTTGCTGGGCTTTGTTTTCAGCTCCAGGTTGTAGTTGTCTGAGTGCCGTAGCCGCACCTACGACTTGCATGGCGAATAGTCATAGACCCTCCAGCTTTGATATTCCTTGCCCATTACAGAAAAGTGGCAATCATACAATTACTTAGAATAAGAAAAAGAACGATATACCAGCGTACTAAAAACAAGGTCTGCCTCGTAAGTGTGGAGAATTCGCATTTTCCTTATAGACAGTAATGGACTCCAACTTTGCTCTCTAGACACAAAAGTTTCTACTAATCGAACATAGTCTAGATAGCAAAAAGCAAAAAGTGACTTTTCCAATAATGTGTCTTCTTTGACTGGACTTCTCACAGCAGAACTTTTTGTGATGTTAAGGAGCCTAGCAGCGAAGAGGGAAAGGGCTGAAACTCCACGGTATGGACAACCGGCAGCGCACTATGAACAAGATTCTTACAACATGAAGCACAAAGCACGAATAAAATGGTGCTAAGTGTCAAACTGGATATATATTCGGAAACAATCTATGGAAAAGCGATTATATATGCTCTTGTCCTTCTCGAAAAGTACGGCCGCGTATTCAGCATGCTTGTACATGGCTATTCGATTTGTAAAGGCTTTTTCACTGATTACCGATAAAAACAGCAGAATTTCAGCTTTTATTCAAACAAGGCAATCGAATACAAAATTCTCAATTTTCCTCTATTTCGTTATGTATTATATTCCCTCTGCTGCTTTATTTATAGTTGTGATGAAGATTGATCTCTCGGAGTTATGCTTCAGGAAAATTTATTGATGCCACCACAGTAGCACTTAGAGGTGATCGTACTATGCCAGAGGAAGATATAGAAAAGCGATCAGCAAGAGGAAGTCACGCAGCGGATTGGTCGGTTTGGACATTTTATAAATAAATCAGCTATTATAGCTATTACAGCTATTCGACCTTGTGCTTGTCCAATTGTCATTCATAGCAAGCTTCTCTAGCAAATTTTAGGACTCCTTAGTTAACAATGCGATCAACGAGAAGTTCGATGTCAGCATTCTTCTTTTTGATTGCTGTACTGCTAGGAGTCAAGGGAGCTGGCTACACGCCTAAAGAGGGCACTCCAATGCGCTTGTTATTTCTTTTGAAGAAATCTACGGATCAAAGATCTAATAGGACTTCGTTGTCTTCTTCATAACTGAAAATTTTTAGAACGACAATGCTGATGTTGTACATTACGAATTCATAAGAAGAGTCATTCAGAAACAACAAATGACAACTGCAAAACAATCTGGAGAGAAGCAAACTGGTTTCTTATTCCAACGATTGTTTGCGCTAACTCGAAGGCAATATTCTCTCCTTACGTACCTTCTCATACCCTTACATAGTCTGGATCAACATGAAGTCTAATAGATTCTCTACAATTACGGCTCCATATGTTCTCCTTCCATCGCTACATCTTTTTAAAGGAAAAAATTGCCGCAAATTCTCATTTCGTTTTCATATTTCTAATAAATTCTACGCACAAGTATGTATTTATTGATGACAAATTATAAATAATTGCATCAAACAAACAACAAATAATTGAAATACGTTGCCAATACGATTATTTCGTAATGCCGCAATGACCGCAGCTGACCGCACTGACAGCACGGCTGCAGCATGTTCCCGTAAAAAGCAGCAAAAGTCTGACTGAAAAGTGAAACCTTTGAGTTAATTTCACTCATTTCAGTAAAATGATATTCCTAGGCGTCAATCAAAAGTGTTTTCAATCAAAAAAGCCATTTTGGCGTTAATTTAAGTGTTCCGGTCGTAGTCGAGGCCGTTCTTTGTTTTTGCGTCATGCTACGGTTGCTGCAGTCAGCTGCAATTAGCTGCGGTCAGTGCAGTCGCGATCAGACTGAAACAATCTATATTGCTTCTGCACATAAGGGTCATCAAGAACGATTTCTGGAGAGGACTTCTTCTAAAGGTAGTGGCTCGGAAAAATTGCGGTTGCGGGCTTTCCATCCCTCGTTGGCTTCCTGACTGCGCTGAGTCCAGGGCTGTGCTTAAAATGTCTAAAAGAGTGCTTTTTATGGCATTTTTCGGTCTTCGAAATTGCTGGAGGGAATGGGCGAGCGATCGCCAAATGAGTCGCTTTTGGCTGCCTAGCCGATCAGCCGATTGCCACCAAAATGCTTGGAGTTACAGTTTCCTGCAGCCACTCGTTGTTTTTGGCTGGATTGCTCGCCCAGCCCCCTCAGCGATCTCTAAGGCCGGGAAACGCCACATAAGCACTTTTTTAACCTTCTGAGCATAGTCAAGGGAATCCAGAAGGCCATGTAGATGTGAAAAGCACGCCGTCGCAATTTTCTCAAGTCACTGCCTTAGAGGAATCTGGGCTCTATACAGACGAGCGCGCAAATATCGCGAACGCGCTGGAGTTTTTAACTGTACGGGGCCCAAACACGAATGGTGAAAGAATTTGCACTGTCCTAAATGGGCAGACTACGGGAAACTTGGTCGTTGTGCCATCATACAGTGGTTGGCTCTTCCGGTGCGTCTTTCTAGCTTCCAGCTTTATCTGCCCGCATTTGGATGGATGGAGTGAGTATTGGCTCAATGGTTGAAGCGAGACAATTTTAGTTCCGTCAGCACACTGCTTTCAAACCAACAAAACTGTATTCATTTCAGTCTAGTCACTCTCTACATCAGTTGGCAGAAGCTGCGCCAATGATCTAACATCTGCCGGCGGGAGGCCCACGACATTTAGCTTGCTAGATTTCCGTTCTCCGCTCTAAGTGGGGCGAACCGATTCAAGTGGAAAACACCTGTGGAAAAATCTATTAGTTTAGCAAGAAGTTATAAGATAACCGTCATCGCGATGATCCACACTTGGAAGCTATGGAAGCAGCCTATGAGAAAGAGCAACACAAGACACTGGCTCAAAGCAACGGTTATTTAACAGATAGCCATGAGCAAATACATATTGATGGCTTACAATTAAGCTTACAATTAACTTTGAGAGCATACTAATATGATATAGTGGCCTGACTAATTGTCAAAGTGTTGGGCGGCCGTTTGAAGTGTATTGTTGAAGGTCTTGACAAATGCGATTCCCCCGGAAACGTTGACATGTCTGGCTTGATTGCATTAATAAACTGATAACAATATTGGAAACGCTTACCGATTTACTAAAAACTAACACATTGGACATAAAATGCCAAGATTTAAGGATGGTCGAGTATGGAATGAGTGCATGATTGGTTTCCAACAGCAGTTTCCTTTTGATAGCTTTCCAACCGCAACATTGGTAGCCAAATCAAAGAATATCATCTGACCACTAATATTCAAATATTTACACATCCCAAAATGGAAAATCGCCGTTCACTAGTTCAGGGCTGACCGTTGCAAAAGAAATGTAGCGGTCAATGTCAGTTCCGAGCTGGGAATCCTGAATCACTGTGCAAACATTTTTACTATCGCGATGCTATGGGCGATGAATATCGAACGAGTCACACAAATATGCAAGATTCTGTCTTGTTTCAACGGTTACTGGTAGCCATAGCTGTCCTTGCTTACGGCTTTCATTTTTTCAATTTTTTGCAAATAAATAACTCCTCTGAATAGGAGCAAGCAGCTTCTGCGTACATTCTTAACTAACAACGAAGCTCATTATTTCAACTCTGACCCCATTTAACCTTTCAAAACACCCTCTCATCTACCTTTGAATACTATCCAGATCAAACAAATACCCGAGGGATAAATACCGCAAAACGTCGCTTGCTGTGCCGTTACGTTGACGCAGCTCGACGATGTTTGTTTTTCTATCCTCTCGTGTCGATTTTTGTTTGCACATATTTTATCTACTCATGGTCGTACACACACTAGAGAGCAGTTTTTTGCGCTTTGCTTATTTTCTGGCTGTCGACCAAATTTTTTCGTTTTTTTTGTAGGCAAGCTTGTTCTTTGATTTCTTATCGTTAGATCTTTGCACTGTAATGCTATGAGTTTGAGAAACAGGTTTTCTAATCTTGAATTTGATCAACACCCAGATGCGGGATTTGCAAGGAAGAATGAATCAATGTTGTTTTCTTGTCCGTCATTCCTTTACAAAACTATGGATTTTTTCGATAATTTTTCAGCTGAAACAGCAATTGGTAGTGAGTGAAAATAACTATTTGTCGGTTACTTGAAGTATAAACACACAATATTTGGCTATGATCACATGCATGCTCGACTTGTTTTTACCTCGAATAATTTTTGAGGCGCTATTGCCACATTACCTTCAGATTTTTGGTTTAAACTTGCGAATAGTTTAGAAGACATCGCAAAGATTCGGAAAAATTTTGTGAAACGTTTTTTGATCGGAACGCAGTTAGAGAACTATCAGTATTTGTGTTTTTTATAAAGTTTTTTTCTAACAAAAATGCCCAAATCTCAAATAAATAAGATTCACGGCTCAAAACTTTTTTCATCTTCTTCACCTAACAAAAAACAATGCTATAAAAATTCTGCTTCACAGTCTCCTTTACTGAAAATCTTGTAATTTTAATTGATAGTCGATAGTGACTCTGCTGCGTCCATATATTGAAAGACAATCTGTCGTGGAAATTCAAAACGAAGCAGTGAATGCATTCTTTCAGAAATATACCGGTTTGTCGGGAAAGGAGAGGAGATGAAAATGGGCTTCCAACTGAAATATTAGGTTGTTACATAAGTCTTGTTACACTTAATTCTAATGGCGATAAGTCATGCACCTCATATTCTTTACAGGGCTACAGGGTACTATCCGATAGAGCAAAGCAAGCTCTACAAGATAATCTGCAAAAGTTCGCACCAACTTCGACCCACTGTAAGTTTGCACCCAAAAACTGAGTCGTAGTGAAGGCTCAAAATTGGCGAAAACTTCATATCTTAGTTCAGAAATATCCTACAAATCTCCAACTTGCTAACGAAATTTGCCCACTATATCATATACTCATATGTACCGTTGCTGTATTTCTTCCTCATCTAGAAATCGAAAAAAGGAAAATTTCTTAGTTTTTACAAAAACGAAGCTATGCTGTTTCTATGCATGTAGCTGCATACTACATACCCTTAGAAGTATAACCGTAAATTTTCAGCCCTCCAGATGACCTAGTTTTCGAGAATTACCTAAATTAGCATTGAACACTCGAGTGAGAGAAGCTAAATTTGGTACTTTTCGAAAACTAGGGCTTCTGGAAAGCTGAAAATTTACGGTACGGTTATACTCCTAGGGGCTTGTAGTATACAGCCACATAAATAGGAACAACATAGCTTCGTTTTTGTAAAACTAAAAAATTTGCCGTTTCTCGATTTCTAGATGAGGAGAAAATACATGAACGGTACATATAAGTGTTTGATATACTGGGCAATCTGCGTGAATGAGTTGAAGATGCGGAGAATTTTTAAACAAAGATATGAATTTTTTGCGATTTTTTGAGCCTTCAGTGCGACTCAGATTTTGGATGCAAACTTATAATGTTTCGAAGTTGGTGCAAGTTTTTGCATACTATCTTGTAGAGCTTGTTTTGCTCTATCGAATGGTACCCTGGAGCCCTATCAAAATTATGAAGTTCACGACTTATCGTCGTAAGAAATTAAAGTGTAACAAGACTTATGTAACAACCTAATACATTGTAAGGAAAGATCTATTGCTCTGCTATCTACATGCGATCTCCTTATTGACTGTTTTTCTGTTGCTACATTTTTTCATTTATTTTTAGGTCATTTTGTTTTAGGATCATCAATATTCATAATAATTAGCGCGCTGCTTGCCGATAATTTTAGAAAATAAAAACTTATATTTTCTCCTTGAATTTTTTGACAATCTAGACTTCTTAGAAAATCAGCAAGTTAACACTTTACATCAAACGTGAAAAAAGGGTTACAGAACCGTTACCAGGAGCTTTTCCCACATAATGTTGCCCATATCTGCCGTGAGTAAGCGTAGTGTAGTGAATCACAGCTCAAGCGTAGGCATCCCGAACGTAGATAAGCTTTATAGCACACCATATCAGCCTATCAATCGATACATAGCTTTGCTCTTTCTACATGATTTGGAACACTTTACGTCTATATTTCGTAAAATTACCTTTTTTAAAGCTATCCTTGCTCTGTCAAAGTCCCCCTCCCTATTTTCAGGCGCTTTGTTGTTTTGCACGGATGTCAGTAGATGCGGAGATTACAAAAATTAACGAAGGGATAGCGCAAGTACACTTGGCACTGTATAAATTCAATAATCAACTGGATGGCATACTGCAAGGCCTAAATGATAATTTGAACGATTTCGATGCTGAGGTGAGTGCACTTTAAGTTTTTTATTTTTTCTTAAAATTTTTCATAACCGTTTCAAATATACGCTTTCTAGGTCAATAATGCCGTTGGAGCAGTAAATGGTGTGAGCCATGACGTCATCAATATTTTCAGTTATGTAGGTTATTTCATTTTGATTTTGGTTAACTTATTATTTTATTCCAATATATTTTCCTAATTTTTCATTCCTCTGCTCTCGCAATCAATATTTTTCTAACTGGAATTTCCATTATTATTTGCGAACAATTTGATAAACTTTTTGAAAGAAAAAATGCTGAAACATTCAAATAGATAATGTTCTACATTTTTTTTATGCTACGTTGTGTCAAGTATGATTGCACCAATAGCGCCATACAAATAGAACTGTTTACTTACCAACGTATCGACGTCGCTTACCCACTGATTCTCTTTCCAAGTTTTTGCTCAAACGTTTATCATCCTTTTCGAATTTTTTTGCTATTCTAGATCCTGTACTGCCACAAATTTCTCATATTATTAGGGTGATCCAAAAGTAATGGGGCAGCTAGACAATAAATGCAGTTTTCTCAAATAGAAAAGCTAATTGGAAGTCCAAGTTCTGGTAGATGTTAGTACATAACAAAACTTTCTGATCGAGGTCTATAGTTGGGCACTGTCACGTGGCGTTATTTTTATAAGCGCTTAAAATTAAAGCTCATCACTTCGAGTAATTTTGAACTTTGAGCAGCAGCGCCGCAGTAAAACAATTGAGCCTACCAAAGATATGTGCGCAGTAATGGGTGAGGGGACTGTCACCAAATCCACAATAGCTCTGTGGTCCCAAGGCTTTAGAACAGAAGATAAAGCATTGGGTATCAGGAGACATATTACCTATTCTTTCATTAAGGTAATCAAATAAGCCCAAACTTAGCAGTTGCTTTCTGATAGTGCTTTTTACGCTCTATCCATACATAAGCAAATTACTTCGACTTTTCTCATTTTCAAAAGATTGTGGTCCAAAACATGAATTTTAGTCTGAAAATCTGCGCCGAACACCGCTCTTTTTCGAATAAAGTGCCTTTTTGTATAAAATAATGGGCAATTTTTGGATACTCAAGTAATCATTAGAAAGAGCTTGGAAAGCTCTTTCGAATGGTATGCCATATGTCGAGAGACTATCAGGTGCAGCAGCCCAAATTCGGATGGCGTTCGAAAAAGTCTGTCTGACTTCTTTGAAGCGCCACTCGAAGAAATGTCGGTGAGATGCTGTAAGGTGCTGTCAAGATAACCTGCGAAGGTCACTTTATACAAAGGCGTTAAAAATGCTGGGCATTCATAGCTAATCAGAAAGAATTTTTGAAGAATGTAAAAAAAATCAAGGTGCCCCATTACTTTTGGATCACCCTAATATATTGTTTTAGTATTTATAGAAGTCTGTTTCAGTTTCCTAACGAAATGGTGTACTATGTAATACTGGTCCTGCTTATATTTGCACTGAACTTTCTATGTGTCTACATGGTGTACTATATTTACAAGTGGGTCCTCGAAAAAGATCTCCGATTTGACAAAGAAGTGCGAAGATATCGCAAGAAAGTCTATCAAATTATTGGCGAGTGCAGGTAAGCTAAAAAAGATTTAATTCAAATGAGCTTTCTAAAGAACATATTCTTTTTTCTCGGTTTTTCTCGCTGATTTTGTAAATTGTAGGTCACAAAGCGCTTTGGAAAATATCGAGACTCCGCCTCCAACATATGATGAGTATGTGAAAACAGCCGATTTGTATGTGAAATATCATAGAAACGGTGAGCCGAAAATTCTGTTTTCCCATCAGTTTTTTTTTCAGATCTATAATAGAAACTTATGTTTGCACATCAGAAAGATGTAAACTCATTTAGGCCACATTACCACGACATCTGGTTTGGCCTAAACAATTTCTCTTGTGACATCGAATGCACACAGATTCTCATATGAATATAATAATGTCGACTAGATGCCTTTATAAGACTCAAAGCCTTTCTCACTGTCTTTTTTCTCAAAGTTTATGCATTTAATAAGCTTGCCTATTCATATCTCCGTTTATAGTCGAGTCTTTCCGTTACCCAATATGTGCAATTGCAAATAACATGTAGGACGTCAAATGTGGATCCTGTTGGCCGCTGTAAGTATATCTGCTGCGAGGATTTGTCAGTTTTTTTCCCTAATGCTCTGAAAAGTAAAATGTACAAAAATCATGGACGAAGCACTCACTTAGGCATGCGTCTCCATGATGACGTCTCCAAGAGGTATATTGCGTGTAATTGCGTGTAATTGCACATATCAGGTTAATGACCCGACAATCCTGTCCATACTT
This sequence comes from Cylicocyclus nassatus, assembly GCA_958299035.1. Lineage (NCBI taxonomy): Eukaryota > Metazoa > Nematoda > Chromadorea > Rhabditida > Strongylidae > Cylicocyclus > Cylicocyclus nassatus. Next base: position 88,601,733 of record CATQJL010000001.1, on the reverse strand, counting down.
TCAACTTTCCGCAAGATTACGTGTATTTTACTTGATGGTCATTTGATGTTGCCATAAATCTAGATATAATTCATTGGTTTATGCTTGTATGACCGACTTGCAGCTCTCAATGTTCTTAATTGACTGTATAAATCTGCTTAAGAAATCTGATATATAAAGGATCGTTAACTCAATTCAAAAATCTGCAGCTGGAAACCGCGAGCGGTCCCAAAGCGAACGCTGTTCCAAATAGCACCTTTAGATTACTGGTCCACTAGTAAAACAGATAAAAATTGAATAAAATTTGAAAGAAGGTGTCCATTAGCTGCGGAAATGTGATATAATAAGTCTGGTCAAGGTCTTTCTCAAAGAAAGTAAACAGAAGCCAGTTTCGCTTTTCAAGATTGTTTTTTGAAAAACTCGGATAGCTGCTGAGGAAGAGGAGAAGGTGGAAATTTAGACACAAAGGGCGGAAGAAATTCTGTGTTGCCTTCATTTGGAGTTGTCACCCACATAGACTATTTTTGGACAACAACGATAGTTTTGGTAAAGCGTTCCGACTCAGAAAAACTTGAAAGAGACATTTCGCTTAGAAATTTTGAAGGGAGATTCTCAGTTGCATTTTTTACGTTACTCCCCTCCTCTTACCATGAAAAAAGGGAAAGAATCATAAGTCAGCTTCATTAATCAAACACAGAAAGTTATTTTCTTGAAATCATGGCGGTGTTTTCTGGGAAACTTTGTCCAGGAAAAATACCTAGTTACTTATGCACATTCCCGCAAGCGAAACTTGTAGTGATGCACATTCATAACTTGCCCTTTTGATCCGTAGCGATGGACTAACGTGCAATGATGAGGTCATGCTGGCCTGAATTCGTTGCGTATGCAGATGAAAATCCGCCTGTACCAGTTGTCCGCATTAACAATGCGCGGCAAAATCGGCTTAGGGGACATTTTTTCATCTATGTTTTGGCAGTGAAGCGTTTCATCCCGACCCTACCACTCTTACGACTATAAAACTCTCCGCGGCTCCAAAAACCGATTGACTCGTTGTGAGAATGAATTTTCGTCAATTGCTTCAGTTATGCATACTAATCGCTGTTGACGTCGCTGCTCAACTGGGCCTGGGGTTATATAATCCTTACGGCATGGGCTTGGGAGGAGGCTACGGAATGGGTGAGTTTGATTAACAAATTCTCACTGAATATCTTTTCGACAACTTCGGTTTATGAGATTAATGAAATTGTTGTTTTCAAAATCATCAGTGTTTTCTTTCAGTTCTCGAATGACACAAGTAAAAGTTCGCAGAAAAAAAACTTTCTTAAGTCCGACCCTCCAAACTACTGCTGATCTTTTAGCATAAAACCAAATTTCTGCCTCAAGGGCCAGCCATACTTCACGCGATTTCAGTCGCTACGGGATTTAGCAATTCACCGGAAGTCTTCAGATCCACCACTAGCAAACTACAAATGCATAATGTTTACAATTTACGTAGATTGATGAAATGCCTTATCTTCTGTACATTTAGAATGTGCTCATAGTGAGTTATGTGGAATGTTGCCAAATCGCGTCGCGATTGAAATCGCGTATGCCCGGCCCTTTACGGCAATACCACCTCATTCATTACAATGCTTGAATTTTGTCTGATCAGCGTCTCTGGGTATGAATATCTCCTCCTATATTACCTAAGGTCATGAAAAGATGTATATCATTTTTATGAATGCCTAGCGTATAAATTCTTTCGGAGAGTCGTGTCACAGAATAGAAAGCCAGATTTGGAGTCATTTTAATGCTTTGCAAGTGATTCAAGTTTCATGTGCAAAGGCCACTTCAACTAAAGAAAGTTCACTCGTTAGTCAGAACGAGCACTATTCCATTTTCTTCGACTCCCATGTGGTCTCCATCTTTTTCTGTAAAATGGAAAAACCCCCATATCACATAAAATTCGTTTCCCATCAAAAGTATTTCATGCTCAGTGATCTCTTACGCATAATTTCACCTGCAGGACGATAAATTATGCTAACTATCTGCACTCCACTAAGCTCATCGACATGCACAGTTTCAGGTTTACTGATAAAGAATGCAAGAAATTATGCGTAAGAGATCACTAAGCACGAATTGCTTACGGTGGAACGAGTTTTATGTTATATCGGATTTTTCGATTTACAGAAACAATGTTTGTCGAGATTGTTCGAATCAGCCAAGCCTAGGCCGGCTTTTTGATGTACAAAATTCATCATTTTTGTAGCGATAGAGCGCCGCATCAAAATCATCACCTTACTTTTGAGTTGATTGGACTTTTGACCAAAAAATTTGAAATTTTAGTTTTTGAATTACATCTACGAAATGAAAGGGGAATGTATGGCCTTATTCTGCTAGGACTTGGATGATAGAGATGGCTAACCATTCCTGATTGATGTTATGTATGGGTATTTCCTTGTATCTTCCTCGTCAAATAAAGTTTGATAGCTATCTAGAGGGTTTTTTTTTTTTGAAACAGTTGTAAAAAGCCACCAAAAATAAGCTAATGTTCCACTGCATAAAAGTTCAAATTTAGCCCACAAAGCCGTCAGGAGAAATTTAACATGACTTCTTATTTTGTTGCAATAAATTACTTCTGCAAGTTTTCTGCTACAATAAAGTATCACTTTCACCATCAAACATGCTTCAGCACAAAATCTTTCTTCTCAGGATATCCGGGTATGGGAATGGGATACGGAATGGGGTACGGTAGTGGATATCCTTATGGAATGTACGACTGGAGGTGCAGGAAGTAAGTCAATTATCTCTCACATCATTTCAGCCGGATATTCAATATTTTTTCAGTCTTCTCGGTCTCAACTACGGCTACCAGTACAACCCGCTGTTTTCCGGAATAGGGAGGAAGTGATCTCGTTGTTGTTTGTAGGAGTATTTTTCTGTACACACATTTCTCATGGAGTAATTTCAATGAAAATAAATAATGGATTACATTCATTATCCACTGGATAGACTTCCGTGAAGAGCTGAGTACTCATCATTGAAGCATTGTTCCTGGCAAGTTTCGCGTGCCGAAGCAATTAATGACGCAAAACGGGCGTGGACATCAGGATATGTCTGCTCGTCTCGTCCAAAACGAAGTTTATTATTAGTGAGCTAGTCTTTGGTTTCATTTTGCCTGGTTGTTTCAAATAAAGCGTATATCCAAGTCTTCGAGACCCTCAGGCAGTAAACCACGTGAGTAGCAGTCCACATGCATTTCTATCAGCTCGCAGCTATCAGCCTACCAATAAATAAATCTATCCGACATCTCTATAAAAAAAGTCGAAGAGAAAACTTCTCACTTCCGGCAGACTCGCTTGACTTAGCAGACTTGAGAGAGATATTCTTCGCTTCTCAGCAGCACTTAGAGCTAAAAGCATTTTTTGCGTATTGCACAGATTCAAGCTTGTAGAAAACTAATAGAAACATTTTGTATTTTTGAAATTAAAAGAATCCTAATAAGGAGAATTCGCTATACTCAAGTGTCAATTCATCAATGTTATTAACTTGTAAAAAGATTCGGCAGTTAAGCAAAAAAGCCGTGATTTTCTCAAAATGAGGAAACTCAACTTTTTCTTTGTTTATGTTTATACTATTCCATGTAGATATGTGCAGTTACATTCTTGTATCTAATGTATAATATATCGAATTACTAAAGCTGAAAGAATTCACATACTTCATTTTAAAAATGTAATCACCCAATTTCTAAACTGATACATCTCGCAATTAAAGATAGATGGTAGAGTTTCATAACACTGGTGTATTGAAGTCCAATTATCACCCTTGGGGCATAACAGGGGCTCCTACCGTAACCCACAATTATTTGCAGCTTTTTTCCTGCAGCTTTTGATTTCCAAAATCTTGGAGCTCTTTGCGTTTCTTACAAAGTACGACGTTATTCCGAACATTTGCAATACTTAATGTACCTTCCACAAGCGCTCGAATCATACAATCTAGAAGGACTGAAAACTCTCTCGGGCTTGCTATAAGTAAATCTTTGTTTGCCCAGTATGTGTCTTCCTGCGTAATGATTTTGTGCAATTTTTAAAACTCGATGATTTTTTTCAAGGCTCTCACAGAATTTTTGGTGCCATTCTAAAACGAACAACCCATATGTTTACAAAAAGACTGCTATGTATGCCCGTTCCCTCCGCTCCCCCTCCCCCCTAGAATACCCAAATTGAAGATTATCAAGACTTTACAAACTCCACTTTTCCTAACTCTTTGTTCTATCAATAGAAAGATCGATAAACTTCTGACTCACTATTTTTTGCATGTTTTTAGAACAGGATTCTGAAGGAGCTTAGACTTCTTCGGTTTCGAAATTGCAATTTCTGAGCAGCGGTACCTCCTCTAGAGTTCATGACTCTCTGTTATAACCAAATATCACATCGTTTCAAATTTTTCTACTAGTTATACACAAGACTTATGCAATGAAAACGTTTTCTCAGGTACCCGCTGGATAAAAACAACAGCTGCAACAACAGCATTTTTTTCCGCGTCATTAACGATTCTTAGCCTCAAAGGCATCATTACACTTGACTAAACTCATAGCTCTAATTTGTTTTCCTGTGAACAACTCAGATACATTATTATGGGCTGAGGAAGATTACTTATTCACCTCGTTTCGAGGAAACTCCATCGCTCTAGGCGTACCTCATTAGCACTTTTGAGACGGAGTCTCACCACAAAAGTTCTAACTCTTGGTGCTTTGAAATACAAAACTTTGGTCCATTAGTGTCTTTGGATAATGTTATAATGTGAGTGTGTGGCGGAGATTGACTTTCTTTACCATGTCTGATGTAGTTGCGAACTAACACCCCGTTGTTACAATTTTAACAAAATGTATAGATATATTGCTATACTCCGCTACCAATTGGTAGGATCCTCCAGATGTTGAAGAATTTCAGTATTCAATGTGGACTAGTGAAAAACAGTTTTTTTTGAATGAGTTCAAAATAAAAATTCTGTTATTATTTGACATTAACATATAGCAACATTTATGACTAATAAGATGGAGAAGTTTCTTGGCTTGGTAACTGTCTAACTTTGACTCGATCGATAAAAGTATTTTCCGAAAATATAATAAAAAAATCTGGCTCTACTGGTACCTTCTCTAAGTTCAAAGATTTCGCTTTCGTTATTCATTCTCACCTTGACTATATCTTAACTTCGACCGATATTGTGCAATGAGGGAAACCCAAAGCCCATTTAATTTCATTTTAATCTTTCTTTTTCTTGAATTTTTTTCGTTCTTCTCGTTGGGGAGTGCCTCTTGTACTTATAAACCATCTCGCTCTAAACGGTTCACTCTCCACATCGGTAAAAACCGTGGGAAACCACGACTCATACTTAAAGTTTTTGAACTAACTTTCGCTGCTATTCCATTGGTTGCGTCTGGTGAAAATGCATTTTTGTTACCTTTGAAAATGGAGCAATTTTCAGATGATTCTTAAACAGAATTTAAGAAAATGAATTTTCGAGACAACTTTGAAGTTCAACTCCACGGATCTTTGTTGCTTTGAGCAAATGCGCACCTTGTTTGAAATTCTACACACGCTTCATCTCACGGGCTCAATGACAATCCCGACACGACGTCAAACATGGCCTCTTGCCTTTCACCTGCTTCTCTCAACTTCACAAAACTATAGTTCTCGAAGCAAAATTCACCTGGGATTATTATTTCAGCAACCTGCAACTTTCTTTGCATTACGCGCTTCTTATAATACTTTTCAGTGTTTTCAAGTAAAAATTGTTTTGCCTCCTGCTAAAAATAATTAACTGCGTAAAAGCATAACTCACAACAATGTGCGGAAATTGTTCTGAACATGGGAGAGCCTACAGCAGCCTTTCAATTTAGATTAAAGGGATTTACTCACTTTTTTTGCGGTGGGCTCAGGGCTTAATTAGCTCCGCTTAATCTAAATTAGAATCAGTTAAATTTGAAAAAAGTCCATTTGCGACTTGGCTCTAATCATTGCATCTGAGAATTTTCTTAAACTTACCCTACACTGTGAATATTGAGCGTAATGAGCATATTTATGGTGCATTCATCTTTATGCAGTCTCTAGGAAGCATCGAGAACTTTGGAATCAAATTCTCCGCACAAAAATCACTGTATTAGTATATTTATTCTAAATATCTGAATCCCCTATAGAATCTCCATTCTTTATGTTTTTCTCGTAGCTCAATATCCTCAAAGTTTTACGAAATTATTGCTTCAGTTTACAGATATGCGCATTTACGCAATCCTCTTGGTCATGCTTGGAATGGTTGTCGGAAGTTTGGGTTTGTTCCGATCCTCTTTGCGGGTAAGTTTTACTAAACGTTCATTCATTACGTTTATAAACCCAAAGTATTGTCGTCAAAAGGTTAATTTTAGGGCATTGCAACCGTTGATCAAGATACTGGCGATATAGTTTGGGTACCAATGCCAGGAGATATTGAAAGGAACATGATTGCTAACAAGAGAGTGTAAGAGCTTACCATAACCTGCTTCTCCGTCTATCTTTTACAATTTTGACGTGACCCAAAAAACGATTTTCTGTACTACGAAAATTATATTTTTTGTTCATCAACTTGGTTTTTACTCATCAATCGTCGTATTCAGTGTTTCAGATGCGTATTCTGCAGATCGTACGAATCAAAACGATAAATGAAGTAACACATTCTATTCGATGCAGTTTTTATTGCGTTTTCAGTAAATGTTAGTATCCTTTGCTGTTCCTCTCCCTTACTCTACATAAAATTAGACTGATAGCGATTATTGAAAGTAAATGATTCTCCATGTGGAACGTTTTCTTGCGTGTCCTAAAGTTCAGTGCGCTGAAAGAGGTCGAGTTAAGGTCAAGATGTTTCGCGACACTTAAAAAGAAGTACAAAAACATTTATGTCGAGATTCACTATCCAGAAATGAAGGTCATCGTAAACCGTGAACGGTAAATCTTTAACACCTCTTCTATCTAAGGAATAGTGAAGTCGGTCAGATATACTCGCCAGATCATGACTCTACCGTAGTCGAGAGCGCTGATTGGTCCGTTTGAGAAAAGCACGGTCTGGACGAGGATGCAAAGAAGTTCGCATCTAATCTCAATTTGAAAAAAGCGGCCCTTATGAAATAGTGAATTTCTTAGGAATGGTGAAGTTTTATAAATTTTCGCCCAGACCGTAACCTTTACAGTAGTCAGAGTCGTTTGATACGCTCAAAAGAGCATCTGGGCAAGAAATCGAAGAAATTTGATCTCACTCTATTTATCCCAAGTAGCTGCCCATGTGATTCATATTTGACAAAAAATTCAACTTTGAATTTTCGCCCAGTATCGTATCGAGAACGCTGATTGCTTGAGATATGGTACTGGGCAATTCTTTGAAGTTAAATTTTTTGGCTGGGAATGCATCATATGAGCTGCTATCCAAGCAATGGCTTAGTCAAAATTTCCCATTCAATATCCATATGGGAAATCCATGTACCCATATTTCGCTCGGCATGCCTTGGAACAAGCTGATTTCTGATTTCAAGAAGTAGGTTACAATAAATTTATTTATTTCCTTCATAATCGTAAGAATGTTACACAAGGTTGGCGAATAGGCGCCACATAGAAGACGGAACAATCTCCCTTCATGAGTGCTTATATGGAATGTTTGCTTAGGATATTGTGTGTAGTGGAATGGAACCCGTTTCAAGGACGTAAATGACGTGCCTAAGATGCGATTGCGTACATAAAAGTTGGCAAGTGTTGGGTTACGGCAAGGAAAGTTAGTGAAAAAAAATCAATCCGCAAACATAAAAAATTGAAAGTGAGTAAACAACAAATGCATACGAAAAATAACAAGCAGAAAATCAATATATCGATTGGTTATCCCATCCATCCAACGGCTCCCACCATAAAACCATCAGCGGCTCCTTTAAGGAACCGTTTAAGAGGATTTTCTCGTTTTTGATTGTAATCAGGATATCCAGGATACTGATAACCATAGGAATACTGTGGAGCATAAGCATAAGGTTGCTGTATTGGCAAAGCTTGTATAACCGCAGATGGAGGTGGCACTGCTGGTACCATCTGTGGCACGACCGATGTCATGACAGGCTGTGGTGCAGATTCTACAACTACTTGTTGAGGTGCCATGGATGTCCCGAAAGCTTTGGGCATACGGTCTTGTGGGTGTGGATAGGCTGGCTCATAGACTGGAACGGCACCGGCGAGCTGAAAGTAAGGCAAAGTGTAAGAGTTGCTGAACTATTTCGATTGTTTTTAGAATTAATTTTTCCGGGTATTTTCATGCTCGTTGAAAAGTGAAGATGCTTCAAAATTGTCCTTTCTTTGCAGAGAAGATTTTTTTTTGAAAAATCATGCAATATGATATAATGAAACAAAAAAATCAGTTTGAATACGGGCATATGAAATAAGCACTCGAACATTCTCGAAAACTCCTGCAGATTTTTGCGATAGCCTATACACTTCTATACTCTAACGAATCCCTAATCAAATGATTTTCAGAGTGGGAGGGGGGGGGGAAGAAAGGAAGGATGACCAAAAACGAAGAAAAAATAATGTGCTTAAGCTTCTCGGCTATTAGGGTTGTCATTCCCTTCCCAGCTATATGGATGGACTGATGAGCAAGTCTAAAATTTTTCCACAACCGTTTCCTTCTCGTCTCCACCCACAGAAGCTTATTTGAGTAGGTGAGAGTGAATCGGCTTCTCTGGAGAATGTAGGAAGCAAAGTATAGTCTAGGCTAAAGCTCAAGATTGTATTCTACGGCCACGAATGGGACATATGAGCTTTTTTTGAGCATTTGTTTAGTAAGGACCTCCCAATCAGTTTCCACAAAAAAAAAAAACAGAATATGCATGTTTGCTCGGACTCTACGTTCAATAGAGGACAAGAATTTTTGCATAGAAATTTGGGTTTCAGAGATTTTTGTATCCCAAAGCTTTGGAACTAATGTAGCATTAGTGACCAATGGTCAATTACACGACGCTCATCATAACAAAAAAGTGTCTAAATTTAACATAGTAATCAAATTTCTTACCCCTACCTGAAGATTCGGTGGCAGATGTGCTGGCAGATACAGTGGCCGTGACTGAATAAGCGTAGGATACAGCTGAGCATTAACAGCTCCACAAAAAATGAGAATAAGAGCGGTAAACGTCATTTCTAAATGGTTCAAGCGCGATAGCGGCGGTTAGGTGAGGGACGTCTTCAACAAGGCGCACGAATGGCCTTTACGTGTGTATCTCAAGTGGTCGTCGGCATCGGCACATCGGCACCGGTTGCGATTGAAAAACTTGGTCTCTTTTCCGCATCCGAGCAATTTTTTTTTGGAGGGAGGGGAGGGGGATTAGGTAGGGAGGCGAGCAATGAACTCTGCGCTATTCACAGTTTTTTGAGCATGATGTAGTCATAGTCGAAACTAGTCAAAATATCAGAAAAAAACTTTGAAAATTTTCTCATGATAATTGCTCAATAAAGATTTTTGTATCCAAACATGTGACATATCTATTATAGTATGTCTAAAATGATAATGTAAAATAATCACTTTAATTCATGGTGATCCAAAATTTTTCAAGGGGGGGGGGGGACTTTCTTCGAACTTGTGACTTTTAGTGATTTTTCAATTAAGTCGCCTCAGATAACATTTAATTCTTTGAAACGTTTACAAAACTTTTGGATTTGAGTGCACTTATTATTCACTTATAGCAAAATGTCACTACTTTCAAAAACTATGTCTTGAAGTCGTTAAGAGTTTACAAATTTATTTTTTGACAGGATTTTTGTTCTATTGATATTTTCTCTATCCAGCTGGTTCAAGACCCAATTTGTTGCAAAAAAGGAAGAATAAGAGCATCAAGGGTCAATAAAAATTTGAAGCTACTTTGAATTTTCCATAAATAGGAAATATTTCGTTACTTGCACAATTTTATACTCATATGGGCTATTCTCAAGAATTTCTCCTTTCCCGCTCCCCTCGGCCCACAACTGTCCCAAAGATACTGCAGCGATTGCGGTCGTTTTAATTTACCGCCGTGTAATGTTAGAGAGCTATTATCAAACGATCGATTTATCGATTTATTGGCAAGCTTCGGCCATACTGTACATATGATTATATTCCAACGGCTATTTGTGATAGTTTTTTTTTTCAATGGGTATCATATTTGTGAATTTCCTTTCTTCTGGAAGAGGTGCCATGTCTTTATTTCTTCTTTGCTCCACTCAACAATCCAGCCAATCCGCCAATAATTGCTCCAACTACCGCACCTGTTGCTGAATCTAAAAATCAAGTTCAAAAATCACCAAATCTTATTTTTTTCTAGACAACTTACCAATTCCTGCGATGCCAACGGGTGCCACCGGTACTGGATAGTAAGCCCCATAGCCTCCATAGTCAGGATAACGAATGCAAGGAGGATTGCAGGGATAAATTCCCCGCGGGCAAAGGCACGATAAAACTGCATTGATTAGAGTAACAGCCACCAGTATAACAGTGTGTAATTGAGTCATCCGGCACCTTCAATGAAATATTTATTTTTCAAACATCTAGGGACCAAAAGTAGGAAGAGCCCAGGAAAATCATCTCAGTTTAATTGGCTAACATGCTTTGAGCGATCTACAGCACGTATTATGAAAAAAGATGACCACAAGCTTTGACTATTTTTAAAACATTGCCTATTTTATCTAGATATTCTAAGAATCAAAAAGAAGGTTTAGACTGATGTTCATAAATGAGCAGTATTTATCATAGAATCAAACCAGGATATGAATGTCAGAAAGAGGCTGTAGAGTCACTTGATCCGGTTTTGGATATACAATGGCCAAAGTGTCAATCTGCCATTCTCGTTCAACGAACATCAATCGCACACATATCTCATTTCCAGTCCTGTCAGGTACAATTTTGGAAAATACTTCCAAATAATTCTACTAAATTTCAGTGGCATCTAGGTGCCTGGGTTATTAATTTTAGACCACAATGTGAGATATACAAAGCTTATCAATTGCGGTGTCGGTGTCATCAGCATCTCTACTACTGCGTGGGGCTCTGCACCTTTTCCGCGATCATGCTCTCTAATCATATCCAATCGATTGTGGCTCGCCTTTCCCACGCTCGCGGTGGGAAAGTGATCAAGGAGCATGTTCACGAAAAAGCTGCAGAGTTTAGGCGAAAGGGCCGCGCAGGAACGGAGGTGCTGATGCTCCCGACACTGCAGTTGGTAAACCCTGTAGATGCACCATAGTTCGTTTGTCTTCCTAATAATAAGGTAGCTAGTTTATATACCTTACCGTTCTTCACCTTTCTTTACTGTTCATCATCATGTCCCTCTAGATCTCATCATTTAGCTAATCATATTCTCTGGCAACTTTGTATTTCATGCGCATTTTTTATTCAGGATGAATAATTTGTTTTGTTACCACTTGTTCTGCTGAGTCAATGAAACCTGCGATCTGGACTATTTAGCTGCCATTATTTTCTCAATCACCATTAAAACAATTTATTATCCTGTTTGTAGCAGTCTGAACCAAAGACTGATTCTCATGTTGAATTTAACACATTTCTTCATTCAGGCTTTGATTATCGACAAGTCATCATAAATGTCGTTATTACTGTTTTCGCAGCAATAGCAGCTTTCATGATAGGTGATGGTTAACTTGAAGTGGACGTGCTATAATGTATTGAGAAAGGCTCTTTATACCACGACCATGTTTTAAAGATTTTCTATCACATGCCACTATTCTCATAAGACCCATTCGCCCTATACCCGAACAAACATGCAAATCAAAAAAAGAATAGCTGAAATGAGATCAGAAACTCATGTGAACTGAAATAAAGGATCTTTTTACTGCGACGTGAGGCTGACATTTCTTCAGGAAGAGAAGAGAAGCACAGGTTTTTTATGTCTCAAGAATCTTTCTGATGTTTTTCGATATTTATAAGCTTCGTAAATTTTTTATTGACTTTTTCAGAAGTAAACAGTTGGTGATTTTTCTGCTCGGTCTTTCGTGAGGCTCCTGCATAGCTTTTCGGATATCTGAAAAAAGGTGATTGGTAATCACTTACTTTAATACGAATATAGGCCGCACTTACCAACAGCCGTAACCACCATAGCCGTAGTTACCGTAGTAATACGGGTAGGGGTAGGTGTTGTAGTAGTTATAGTAGGGAAAATAGGATCCGTAGGAGGAGTAGGGGTAGCCGTTGTAGCAAGGAGCGCCGCCGGAAATTAGCAGGAGGAAAGCCATCAGAAACACAAAAGTCGACATTTCCGAGGCTGAGGAACCTTTCTTGACACTATCGGCCGTTATCTTCCCTCTTATATAAAGCTTTGATTGAATCATTTTTCAAGTGTAATTGACAGCGGAATCTGTTTACGTTTATTTTTTCGACATTTTCGCCTCCAGACCTTTAAGAGATTAATTTTATAGGTCATAGGCATACGATGCCCGCTAGTTTTGATGTTTGGACAGTTTTTGATATCACTATTATCATCGTTTATAGATCAGTTTCTATAGAAAAAACAAATGCACATTTGAATATGTAACCCATCACATGTCGTATGTTTATTTTCAAGATGTGCCAAAAAACAAGGTTATAAAATAAGCAAGGTTATAAAATAAGTCGTGTACTGGATACTATTTGGGGAAAAGTAAGCACGGTTAGTCCTGAAAAAAGCGGATCTGAGATTACATCCGTGCAGTCGTTTAATAGGTTTCTTAGAAAAAAATGGCGGTATCCAGGTTTCGAGTATAAGATGTTGTGGTATCCCAGTGCTTCTCATTGGCGAACATCGCAGGGCAATTAATGAAGCAAAACACCTCATATTAGGTTGTCCCGAAAGTTTTGTCGGTTTTTCAAACCACTGTAAAACGCACGCACAATAAATGAGTGAGTTTCAACATGCATTCGATGCAGCTTTTCCTTCTCTTTCTTACGGTTACATTTTCATACCACAATCTTGTATGCTTTTTTTGATAATTGCCGAAGTTCTCCACCCGTCAACTTTACCTGCTCAAAGTTAGGCTAATTTTTAAAAATCTCATTCCGTAGTTTCGAAAAGCATTAAGTGTGGATCAAATAGAGCAATTCTCGGACTACAAGAAGCTATTTTTAGGTTTCCATAATTTGCTGTCTTTAGCTTGAAAAAATTATTTCTTCGGAAGCCTCGAGTTTTGGCAAAGTCATGAAACACGCAACTGCATCAAATACACGAAAGCTTTCGAAGTTTCTGCTTATTGGAACATGATTCTTACTAAACGTTATTTATGCAACATAATCAACTTTGATTCGCTTTGAAAAAGCACTTTTGGGAATTTTTGGTACTTTTACTTGTTAAACTTAATCAAAAAGCCGCGGTTTTCACCAAATAAATAATTATAACGGACTGGTAAACGCGGCTCATGTAATGTAAAATAGTAGATAGTGTAGCCGAAGGTTTGCGTTACATAACACTTATCAGCATTCTTTGGAAACATCAGAATAAAAAATTCTAAAATTCAGGAAAGATTTGGCGTTACTTTTAAGCTGCTCAAAAGCCATGGCGATAACATTGCAAAGACAGGGTAGATCGAAGAGCGAGTGTAACTGTTAGAAAGAGAATAGAATTCTGAATCAAGTGATACTTAAGCCGTCCATGGATTGCTGTTCTGTGAGTTTTAGTGAGCGATGAAAGAAACCGACAAAACTTTCGGGACAACCTAATATATCCACTTTTTTGATGGAGAAATCAAGTAACGTAAGACATGGAGAATATTATAATTTGCTAAAGGATGTACTATTCTTATGCTTACAAAATATGGTAGTTCCAGCTGCGAGAATTTACTGCTTTTCCAAATGATGCAAAGTGCTTTTGTTTTCCTAGAAAATGTAGGGAACTATTCGATAGAGCAAATCAGTAGTGAACGACAACCAGAGCTCAAAGCAGTAAATTTTGTAGAGTTCAAAGCGGAAATCGAAAAATGTACCTATCGCCTAAGAATTAATCTTCGCCGAAAAAAAAACTACGAAGCTCTAGATTGGTCGTCATTAGATAGATGCCCAGCACGTATATAAATGCATTTGCTAGACTTTTTTGGGAATGAAAATAGGGCAAAAAGGTAGTCCAAATTTGTAAACTTTGTTCCCAGTCCCTCTCACGTATGTTTGTATACTGCAAGCCTTAGCAAGTATAACTTTGAAATTCTGCTTGTGCGTTGATGATTGAGGAGCACGTATGAGAATCTCGAATACTGACAAGTTGCATTTTTGGACTATCTTGGTCCCTTATTTTTAAGCCGTGGAAAAAAGCAGCAAAACCAGCAACTATCTCATTTATGACTACTATTAGGTTGGTGCAAAAGTTATAAGCGTTCCTTATCTCATCCCGGTGGAAAAGTAAAAGATCTTGAGAACTTCCACTTTGACTACGCATATACTATCCATATCACATTCATATAACACTTGGCGTATTCTCTGTAGGTGGAAGCTGAAGTATGAAAATTGCTAAAAAATACGAAGCTATCGCCTATTCCGGTTTTTTGATATTGAATTTGATATTTTTCGACAACTAGCGTTTGAATGGTCTGAAAATTATTGTCTACCTCTATGTAGTAGTGAATCACTTATGCTGGACCAGTCAGCATTGATTTTGTCAGAGCATACCAATTTTCACTTTCTCGGCTTTTGGAGATGGAAAAAATACAGCAAGTGTACACATGGATAGCTGATGCGATATGATATATTTGTGAGCAAATTGGAGGCAGTCTTGGACAGATATTCAATTTTTGGGCATTTAAAATTTTCGAGCAATTCTTCCAAACTTTTACTGTATCACTCCTTCGCGAGTGTTCCAGCATCTTACAGAACCTGCTTTGCTCTGTCGTATGATACGATATATACAATCTTATATCTTTCCTACCGCGCTAGAATAGGGAAAACTTATCACTTTTGCATCACCCTATGTGTCCACTGCATGATGACCAGCTTGGAAGTCCTTATCTGAAAAGAGATTCGATTTCCAGAGTAGTTTATACTTCAGTTTCTTACTCCGATACCTAATTTGGACTTAAATTTATTCTTGTGGCCATTTTTAGGGCTTGTTCTGCTCTATCGAATAGTGGCCCATGTCCATTAGGATCAAAAACAGTTTGATATATTAAGGGGTTCATTTTTGGGACGTGATATATCCACAGCAGCATTCTGCAAAGGCCATTCCATGGTTCTCTTATTTCCTTCTTCCACGGAGTTTTTTCTTTTTGACATTAAGATTTGTTTAATTTTTAGTATTTTTTTGTACACATAGACGCTCAACTACCATGTGTTTATGAATTAGGTTGTAACTTTTGTAAGTAATAGTAATGACAGCGGCAAGAATCATCGAAACGCAATCGTCTTGTGCTTTGCTTCTAGAAAATGTATAGTTTATCTGCAGAAGATTACTAGATTATGACATTGTCATGAAATCTGTAGCTTATCAACATAAAAACCCTGTAACTTCTGCTGATGATCACTTGAACCATTCACATTAGGCTATCCTCAGCTAAACCTTGAATCAAGCTCAGATGGATCTTCAGATCGCGATTACAATTTTTGACCGCACACAAATGGCGGTTTTCTGATCATGGTACAAATCCACTCTCTTACTTGTTTCTGTGTACCACTGTTCCCTGTTTGCTTTATTTTTTTTAATGGTGCTCAAAAACTATGTAATCATCATGTCTTCCTGGAAGTAGTATTTCAATGCATAAATTTGGGTGACTGTGCAGGTATACCTTGTCATACGTTCTTTTTGTTACCTCTTAGATCTTCCTGTATGTCTCAGAAAGTCCACAGAATCCTTAGGTGCTTGTATGACGTTCTGTGTGATCAGACCTTGTACGACCTAAAGGTGAGAAAGATCATTTTCTACAAGACCTAGTGTTCTTCACACTCAGTATGCGTTAATCACACATAATAATCAACTAATACAGTTTATTTGAATCTGTCTTCAAAGCTCAAGTTTATTATGCGTTTGATTAGCCCAAGCCAAGTAGCCCTGCGAGAGAGCCTAGCAATCCTCCTAGCGGATCTGAAGTATCATTCATTGCGAAATTATCCATTTTCTTTGAGTGACACAACTCACTAAACATGCCTCCCATTCCAAAACCATAGTCAGGGTACATGTAGCAGTAGTAGCAATTATAGGGATAGTAATAGTTGTAATAGGGATAACCGTAGCTACCGTAGTAACTGTAAGGATAACTATAGCTACCATAGTAATTGTAGGGGTAGTAGCTGCCATAGTAGTCATTGTAGGGGTAGATGTAGCAAGAGTAGTAAGAAGCGGCGCTTGGATAGTAATAGCAAGAGTTACAGCCAGAGACCAATATCAGTAGAACTATCACAAGTGAACCAATTAGCATTTTGCAAGCATGCGCAATATACAGTTCTTTGTAAAAGCTGAAGTAAATAACCTGAACAATCCTCTTTTATACTTGCTCATCAACAATTACAGATTAAATTTGAATGGCATCTTCCTCCAAAGCCCTATCACTGCCCTATCAATGTATAAGGCCAATTTAACCTGGTAATTTGTTGGGTTATAAAACTCTGAAAGTTTGCATGCCATATTCTAGCCCATTCTTTATGCAGCAACAGTAAACATTTCCGCATCAACTATTATTACGTCCTTTTCAGGAAGGCAAGGGTGTGTAAACTCAAAAAGATTTTTTGGTAGCAAATGGTAACAACCGGCAGTAGCCGATACTCTAACATATGCATTTCATCACTGCAGCCTTTGCCGATCGTTGCTGCGGTGATGACATGTTCTTGAAAACCAAATGGAAGTCAGACTAGAACCTTTTGAAAGCAGCGCCCCACCAGATTGGGGGTACCTGGCTCTAGTATTAATGCAATAGTAGACCTCCCTAACTAAGCGACGACAGAGGTTTGCAGCGCGAAAGGGGGTTTACGAAGTCTACAAATCGCCCCCCCCCAAGTGGCCCAAATCTTACGGTAGGCCCGAACGCCTCCCACAGATCAATTTCGAACTGCAAGGCCAGAGCACGCATAGCGCACGCAGTCATGAGTGCAGGGTCCCACAACGACTCTGAGTCTCTACCTTGATTGCATCTCGTACTCGCCCGAGACTGTAAGATTCGGGCCACTTGGGGGACGATTTGTAGACTTCGTAGACCTCCTTTCGCGCCGCAAACTTCTGTCGTCGCTTAGTTAGGGGGTCTACTATTGCACTAATACCAGAGCCAGGTACCCCCAAACTAGTGGGACGCTGCCTTCAAGACAAACTTATCCCTGACTTCAGTACTTCAAAATTCCCTCTAAACGGCAGTTGCACTGCACTATATAGTGAGATTTTCTCTCTTTATGCCTGGAATTTGATGCTATATCAATCTTCACGAGAGAACAGAAAAACCTTATAGGGTAGCATTCTTGTTGAAACGCAAGCAAGTTGTCAGGAACAGATATTCATATTTTGTTCCTTAAAAACACTCAAACACTGCGGCTATGTCAAATGTTTGCATAAACCTGCTATGTTTGAATCAAATCTGTAATGCTTATGCTTCTTCTCTCTTTGCTCGAATAAAAGTAATTTTGATGAGAAAATGTAAAGAAATAAACGTAAAATATGACATACTAGTAAGACATACGCTTTTATTATGGTAAAGCATGTTTTAAGCAGAGAATGATTTTGGCAAGATAGCGGCTTCAAAATCAATTGACCAATCCAGAAAGCATAACAGATAAAATTTAGTGATTACACGTTGAAACTACTTGACGGCATTTCGTTCCAGAGATGCTATGTAAAGGATATTCGTCGACGACTGCCCCAACTCGTGCAATTACACCACCGTGGGCGCGCGTTTCTGGAGCCTTTCCCAGCTGGACAGTACCTGCAGCGCGTTGGGACTCAGTAGCTCGCAGCAACACTGTCCTTTAACCTCTTTTTCTTAATTTGAGCATTTCATATCGTTTTTTCTTCTTACTTTTTATATTAGGCAGTAATTCGTTTTCCCTTTCTTTTAGTTTCTCTTGATGATCAACTATCCTACTTTCTACTTCATTGAATACTGAAAAGTAAGGGAAAAACTACCTTGGGCACATTTCCTGAATTATTCCCCCGTTTTACGTACGAAACATCCATTTTCAAAGTCGTGAATCATCGCACCGGGCAAAGTTAGGTGGAAATATGTGCTTTGTTCATGAGTAATAGTGGTTATCATGCATCTTCTTACATGAGATCACTCGAATGTTTATTTCCCACATGGTGTCCCTGCTATAAGAGTGCTGAAGCAACCATTTCAATGGTCTGTCCTAATAAACATGTCAAATCATTGTAAATCGAAGAAAATACGCAATTCCATTATGCCATGATAACCACCACTGCAACTAGGAAGAAAGCTCATCTTCCTTCTAACTTTGCCCGCGGCGATATTCTCACATAGTCATTAAAGTATGTAACTGCCTGGAACGAAAAATAAGAAAAAAAAACAATGTGAAATGTCTAACAGACGAAAGAGGTTAAAGGACAAGGATGCTGCGAGCTCTCAAGTCCCCGCGCGCTGCAGCATACTGTCAAGCTGGAAAGGCTCCCAAAAGGCGCGCCCACGATGGTGTAATTGCACGAGTCGGGGCAGTCGTCGACGAATATCCTTTATCAATCGCCAGACATTGCTTCTTCGTTGTCAATGGGTCACGCGACTTGAAAGTCGCCGCAATGTATCAAATTGCACTAGATCACGTGTAGGAGCATAATGTGCGAAATATTGTACGCCAGACACACGGGCTGGCGCACATCAAGAACGCCATGGTGCAAATGCGGGTAAAGCCATACATACGCTCAATTTGCTCCACTTTTCTGTATCGCGCTGTTCGTGTTATTCCTTCTTCCTTTTATTGTGTTAAGGGCCGGGCATACTTCACGCGATTTCAGTCGCGACGCGATTTGGCAGTTCGCCAGAATTTTTCAGATCCAACATTAGCAAATTGCACACGCATAGTGTGTATAACTTAGGTGGATTGATAAATTGCTCTATCTTCTGTACATTTTAAATGTGCTTACAGCGAGTTATAGACAGTTGGAATATTGCCAAATCGCGTCGCGACTGAGATCGCGTGAAGTATGCCTGGCCCTTTAACCGCGCTATCAAGCTTGCGAAATTCTATCATTTCGAATATTCCAGTCGAAACCGAAGGCAATACAGCCGTTGTGGTAACTTATAGTTCCGTCCAAATATTGAGCTTAACTAATCAAAAACTGAAGAAGCCAGCAGAAGGTTAGCCAAAGGACAATTTTGCCGGTAACGCCTAAACAGTGCAAAAACTAAAATTGTAGTCTTGCAGTGAGAAATTTAGAATAGGCTTTATAATGCCTCATTGAATTATACCTAATAAATCCGTTGTGCAAGAAACCGTTGGAGAGTATACTAACGATATCCATGTAATTTTCGTTGGAGAAAGGGTGTGAGGAGAAGCCTTATACGTCGGTGTTCTAGGAAAGTATTCTTCTTGCTTTCTGCAAATCTTTGGAGGTTGTACTACAATTATACACTGACATTGCACGAAGTAAACAAAGTAAGATTTCGTACAAACATTGGGGATCTCTAGGACAACGCCACTATTTTGTGAAATCATTCTCCTTCAAAATCAATGGAAAACTCGTAAAGTTGTGCTGAGAATGTGATATAGCAGTCCTTCATATTTGTGGTACAGATAAATCGCACGATTAATTTTTCCATGAATCACTGGTGAGTTGATGTTCCAGAAAACTCATTTCATACGCCATCTTTCTGATAAAAAACGTGGTCAGCGTGCCCTGATAATCCTTAGTACGACTGTACGATGCCCTGATTGAGTTTGTGGAAAGATAGATGGCTTAAAAATACTGGTGATCTCCCGTGGGCTTCATGAACTGCGCTGAATTTAACTTCTATCTCTTACAGGAGTTTACCAACAGTATGTACATATGTATACTGTTTTATTGTTGATATCTCTCCTATCACAATTCTTTTGGCCTTTAAGTAAAATCACTGGCCTCAAATTGGATTTTCTGTATGGGCCGAATCACTGGTCGTTTATCGCTGGATTACGGTAGAATGTTTCAGTAAACAGTTTATCACCATAGACTAGCTGCGGTTTCAAAAAAAAGTAGAACTCAGATAATCTAACACATGCGATAGGGGGAGCCGGGCCCTCTCCAGGTGAAGGGGATCTCTGCTACGGTGAGGTGAAGGGGGTAAGTGAGCCCTAAAAGCAAAATGCCCCAACAAGTTACATACAATTCGAAAGCTGAGGTCATGTAGAATTGACGTAGACCGTCTTTTTTCTAGGTCTTCAGTGCCGCGAGATATGAGGGATTTTACGTACTTTATATATCAACTGATTTTGTGTCCTCAATTTCTGCTCTAAATGAATGCTACAAGAAAGTTGACAGTCTACGTTTGTTAACGAAGATTGCTCTGTAAAATAGATAGATAACCAGCGTGATTAGGTCTTCGTTTGGCAGAAATCTGCTGTTGAAAATGGACATGATTGCAGATAAAATGCAGCGTATATCTCGGTAGGGGGGGGGGCTAGAAAGAACTCGACGGTCTACGTCGACTCCACTTTTCCTAGGCTTTCGAATGATTTGTAGCTTGCTGGGAGAAAAAACTTGCCAGTTTTCAAAAATGGGGTGGAGATAATTTTTACCAGCTTGCTCCACCCAGCTCCTTCAATATATTGGCTTTTATCGGTCAGCGGATCAAGTGCTTTTTAGAGCCGGGAAGAAAAAAAATCCCTAACATGCTTCCAATCTTTCGATAGCCAAGAACACGAGAAATCGACGTAGACCGTCTCTTTCTTTTCTAGCTTTTCTGTGAAGCGAGATACGAGCAGTTTTATCTAGCTACAATATCAGCCAATTCTGGGCAATCTTTCCAAACCAAGAAGGTCTTTTTCGAACTTTTATATATGATTCGAAAGCTTGGGAAATGAGTAATCTAAGTGCTCTTTTATTTATTATTATTCTCTTTAGTGAAAGGAGATATTGGTACGATTATTGTCAGTGATCAAGCATCCATCACTAACTAGTCCAAATTTTCTACTCTTGCTTTACTCTTTTTTGAGACAATGTGCATTCATTGGTACAATGTTAGTTATTCAAAGAATCAGACATCCTTATGTTATGTTACCATT
Organism: Cylicocyclus nassatus; assembly: GCA_958299035.1. NCBI lineage: Eukaryota > Metazoa > Nematoda > Chromadorea > Rhabditida > Strongylidae > Cylicocyclus > Cylicocyclus nassatus. The sequence continues at coordinate 88,580,592 of CATQJL010000001.1, read as the reverse complement.
ATGTTTCATTAGCAACTCCACTTTGAGTGAGCAGAAAGTCTCAAGCATGCGTTTTTCAAACAAAACGCTGTTGATTCGATAATCTCTTGCAGCCTTGATGTCTGAGAAGAAAAGCAACTGGCGTTTCCTTTCCAAACAAAAAGTGTCATCGTAACAGCTGTTTGATTCTGGCGTTATGCCTTGATTCTAGTCTCAACCTCAGGTGAAAGGGTTCAGCCAGAGACCGGCCCTAAAGTGAAGGAGGTCAGGAAATTTCTCCACCTATCGCATCTATGATCTAACAGGATGTGTAGCAAGGTTCTTAGTATAGTTGAAACGACCGAAAAATTTCGTGGAACAAACGAATAATCGGCTTTTGAAAAACATCTGAACGAATTAACATTATTCGATATGTGATTTTCAGACTATTTGAATTCGAATATTTGAATAAAGCTACATTTCAAATTTAGATTAAACAAATGTTCGAATAAAATGGGGTTGGTCGATATTCGACTATTCAAGTATTTGAATAATCATACCTGTACGAATATTCGACTATTCTAACAATTCGAATAATCTGGTGGCTCGAACATTGCTGGTTTTTTTTGTTGCAGTTTATGAAATAAAAATTAATCGCTTACTTGATTTAGATTTGTAGCTGATAATTATATGCTTAGCAACTGGTAAGGATGACTGGGTTATTGTCGCTTGGTCAGGGTTTTACCTAGGAAACAGAAGGATTTCACTCAAACATGTAGTTCAAGGTGTTCATTGTCTTTTAAGAGGGCTACTAGGCCTTACTTATTGTCAGTAAACGTTTCAAATCCGATTTAATTTTACTCAAAGAAGTTTCTCCCGAGTCTACACAGAGCTTTCTCCCAAACCTAAACATTCAACATGGAAAAGCTTTTGGAATGGGTGATTGTTCGTACTTTATTCGTGATGGTCAGCATTGCATGATTTTTAAGACTAGCATTGAGAAAACACAAGAAAGGTTTACAGTAATGAAATCAGTCAACCTCTGCAGCAGAGGTGACGCAGTGTTGTCTACATAATACTTTTGTAAGCATCTAAATCCAGGAAAAGAAAAGTTATGAAAATATCTATATATTAGCTCTAGTCTAACACTTCAAGGATATTATCAATCGCTGAGCTTCACAGTTTGTTGTAGGATTAAAGTTTCACACAGTTGTTTAGCTGTTTTTAGGTTTGTAGTTTTGTTGTTAGAGACCTTTCACATCTTTTACTTAGGTTCAAAATAATTATTGTCAACCTACACGCCTACTCAAGAATTACTCTCCTCTATAAACTTTGCAAAATTTCGACACTAGTTTTTTACCCCTCATGACTATAAAGGCAGCCGATTTGAGCACGGTGACTGACATACAGGCTCCCTCCACAAGTCAAGCGGCTCAGATCTCGCGACTGCCTTGCTCTGGCCTTGCGCTTGTTAACATAGCTTTCAAGTATCTTGACGTGCGGGCGGTGATTAGGTTGGCAAGGCAAGTGGAGATTTCTGGAAGAAGCAATGAATGTTGCTAAACAAGGAGATAAGTCCACAATAAGAACGTGTTGCCTCAAAGGACTGCGGTCACTCACATGCTTATGCAAGCTGTTTGAGGACCAGTTCCGCGATGTCGCTTGATGACGCTTTGCTTTCTCACTCAATTTAGAGCTTGAAGGTATTGCACATGGTATCGCTCAACTACTACGCAGACGCGATTTCCAAAAAATAGTACCACTCTAAATGAATTATGCATAAGATTTGTCATCACTATGCTCTGGCATGACTCGCAATTGCCTTAGAAAGGGTAACTTGTTGGCCAATCTGTGATATGATCATTCAATTGTATAACTGACCAGTCGGGGATGTACTTGCACTCAATGTAGAACTGCTGAAGTTTTCTTTTGGCATCGAATAGTGGAATGAAAGATCTTTATTCGAAAATTCGATGTCTTATTCGAATATTCGAATAACCGTCTTAAGTTGGCTCGAATATTCAATACTCGAATAATTTCTTTTGAAATTTCTCGAATGAACGAATATTCGAATAACTCATTTTTCCAAATCGTGGAATGAACGAGTATTGAGACAGGCCTCTCTCGTTTATTCGACTATTCGAGTAATCGAATACCTGGACTTTATCAAATACTCGACTATTCGAATATTCGAATGGTCGAATATTTCGAATAAATTAATCGAACGCGAATATTCGGTTCTAACTATAGTTTTAGCACGCTGATTTAACTGCTTAACTAAGGAGGTTAGGAAGCTATTTTAATATTATTATTATTTAATCTAAAGTTAATTTTCGAAAAACTTGAGAATATGGATGTTATGGTACACTCGGCATAACTTATAAACAAAGTATTTGGTAAACTGTAAGCTTAATGCATTAGCAACGTCTCCGAAGAGCTTAGAGAAATAGTTCTAAGTAGTTTTCGCGAGTTAATGGGCTTAAACCCTTCTTCAAAGTTTTCCGCATTTTTGCAGTAAAAAAGCTATCGATAATCGTTCTATTCTGTTATCCCACATGCAACTTATCGCTACTATTCCAGACCTCGTGAAAGAGATATGAACAATCAAACAGTTCGAACATACTTTGACATACCCTTATATTTTATGTTGCCGCAACTTTTTCGAAGAGAAACCACTACACCTTTGGCGCACCTCGAAGGACTGATAATCTTTACAACATCTTGCAGTCACCGTCACTATTCTCAAACAGCAAAATGTCTCTCTGATTCTCACTGGAAACATTGCTTTGTTTGTCCATTTTCAGCTTCGAAGGCAGTGCTATGAATTGATACCAATGCACTATGAATAGTGGTGCGCTGGTGGTGGACATTCAGGTTCTAGAATCTATGATAGATTTGCAAAATACTGAGGTCTTAGTGCAATTTGGATTCACGTTTACCAAAACCCTGAAAACTATTTCGCGCTCGTTATGAAAAAACAATTTTTTTTCTATACCCTCTTTATTGTTTCAGCTCAGAGGAAGAAGGAGCTCACAAGATTAAAATTCGCTTGAAAGTTTGTTTTTATCTATAAGATAGTCCTTGAGCCTATATTTGCATTCTTTTGAATCTTATATATAAAGCTGAATGTCTATGTGTATGTCTGTCTGTATGTATGTGTGTACGTATATTCCGAATAGAAAATCCCATTTCTGAACCGATCCGGACCAACCTTGGCACACATACACTTCGGGCCCCGGCGGGTGTCATAGGCTACTTTTCGTCATCGATCGACATCGATTTTATCGATTTTTTGCAAAATTTGAGCTACGGGGCTGGGAGTTGGCACAGGGGGGTAATCAGCACTGATTACGAATATAATAATGACAGGGCCGGGCGGAGCCGAGTAAGTCAACTAGTCTTCAATAAAGTTGAAATAAGTTTTGACAATTATATGGTTTGGTACAGTTGCTGAATCTTGGAAACTCTCTATTTGCAAAGTTTGATGAAATCGAAACGTTCCGAGCCTCTTCAAAAACTGCACCAAAACACAGAATAGAGCTCAGAGCCAACAGGATCTTATAATCATATTGTTGTATATAACCTCGCGATTTACCAACAAATTAGCAATGTTTTGAGGTCAAGAATATGTTCACTTATTGTCCAAAATGGTTTTTTTTTTCGAATGCACATCCTTCCTTTATGCGTTCCAAATTTTTAGATCAATAGCAAATCAAGTATTCTTATTACGGAAATCAAATCTTTCCCCTCTTTTTTGAGGATATGTAAGAGTTAACCAAATGCTTTCCAAGTCCCATAGATCGCAGGATATTGCCAATAGTGTTCGCGCCCACACCAACTGTAAGCAAAATGTCTGGCGATTACTGAAAGCTTTGCAAACAAAGAAAAACTTACTCATTCCAGAAGCACCCGGCCCATGAGGAATTTGCCCTGGTGATTTCGACGTTTCTCTTGTCGGGTAAACACCATAGTTGCCGAACTGCGCACCCACTCCATTGAACAATACCGCCATCAATATTAGAACAATCTTGATTTTGTTCATTGTTGCAACAAATCCTTTCTGATTCTGGAATTGGGTGAGAATTGAAAACTTGTGTTATAGTTTTATATTCTCAAGGCATGTCGAAGAGAAAGATTCGGCAAGGAAATGTTATGTTTTGCTCTGCTGTGAAAACAGTGATGAGGTTGGAAAAAGTATCAGCCACAGTAACCAGGACAATGTCAAAAAGGCCCAGAAAAATGATTTTGCTAAGAAGGCATGAGGTGCATAAAGGACAGATTCATGCAGCTTCAAGGATGTAATAATGATCTTCATATAAGTAATCGATAAGCTAGAATTTGCGGTACTATACGGCAAAATTCATTTGTTGAATTTTTCACGGGTTTAAATTGCTAATACAAACATTTAGCAACTCATTGCTTGATAACGGTAAATAATAGTAGCGTATTTTCCCATATATGCAAGTTAGCCTCAAAATGAAAGCCTCATTGGCATGTTGCATTACGAAAAAGTTGTTTTCAAAAAGAGGGATGCTCTCTGAAGAAGGGTTTGTTGTGCCCCAAATATTACATTATGCTCGCAAACTTTGCCAGCTTCTATGCAACTTATAAGGAAAGCTACCTAACTCAACTCGGCCTTTTGGTAAAAGGCATATAAATGAATCTGAATCAGCTTCAAACGCTGACTCCAAATTTGCTATTTTTAGCTGCCACGCACCATTCCGAAGCGAGTTATGGGCTTTCTGCGCAAAATTGGCATACTACTGAACGTGATAAAAATCCACAAGAAAAAGGTGCTGTGGTATCGAAGTAGAACAAATCCAATCTTTTCTCACTAAAGAAACTTAACGCAGGTGTATCAGCACTCAGGTGATGATGCCGTGATGCCAGTGAGTCGATGAGTTACCAGTATTGCGCAGGAAAAAGTTCACAACTCGCTTTGGAATGGTGCTCGGCAGCTAGGAATAGCATATTTGGAATCAGCGTTTGAAGCTTAATCAGACTGTGTATGTTTCTTGCCAAAAGGCCCAGTTAAGTTAGGTGGCTCCCCTTGTTAGGTGGTTTGAAGCGCGTGCAAAATCAGAAAATTCATTAAGTAAAATTGTCTGCCTTTTCCCTTGTTCACTTCATGTCTGTACCGGTGTTACCGGCAAAGTACTTTGTTCAGGAGTAGGAATATTGTAAATTGTGCGAGCATCATGGCATATCGGCTTGATTTGAAGGGACAAATTGCTTATCTGGAACTGTCTTCAAGCTTGAAGTTCAATCAAGTATTCAGATCTTTGTTCTCACGTTAATATCAATGTGCTTTCAGCACTGGAATTTTGGTCGGATCCAAAGGACAATTTCGAGTCAGAAAAACGCTCCTTATTACATATTCACTGAAATCCAGCTAGGTGGGCTAGTGTACGCGCAGCCACAGGGGAGAGGAGCAAGGCTTGGCTTGAGTCCGCTTCTAGGCTTTTTGAAAACAACGTCCACCTTGACTTTTGCAGAAATTCACGAAGTCGCCTTTGACCTCGAACCATATCTGTAAAAAAACCTTAAAAAACGAAAGGCCGACCAAAAAACATCGAAATTTTTTGGATTCTTTGGCCACAAAAACGATATCCCCCTGCTTTTTCTTCCCAAAAACGAAATCCAGCTCGTTTCCATACGATTTGTGCCGAACCCTGGGGAGGAGGCGTTCTCCATCTCCGACTCCGACCTTCTAAAACTCCGCCCCTCGCCAATGGCTAACAACTTGCACTTTTAGCTTCATGTTTTGCCCGCGCTTCACAATTCGGGCTCGTATAGCGTCATTGCAGATGTGATCTTTCAGTATAACTCCTAAAGTTCAAAACCTCCTTGTTTCTATTACACTAAGCTTGCGCTCTTCGTTCCGCATACATGACCAACACTCACTGCCACTTGCTGCTAGACGGATACGATACAATACCATACATACGGATATGGTACGTTTCGGTTTTTCTTACGGACTTAACTTGCACTGGTATTATTTTTTTTGCACAAGACTCCTGTCAAGGCTCTCCATTTCGACCATGCTATGTTCATCCTGCCTGCGACCTCTTCTTGTAGGGCTCCTTCCGCTGAGAAGTGACTGCCTAGGTACTACAAGGTTGTCTTCTTCTTCACCATTGATTCTTATAATCTGGAATTTCCTTCCCCACCTCTATGCAGTCTTTTTCTTGGTGTTGAGCTTGAATCCATACAACTTTAGAATTTTTTCCAGTTTTGTACCTCGTATTGCAGCTTATTTCTGGTATTCCCTACCAAGACCACATCGTCTGTGTAAAGAAGTGTCCACGGAGGTTTACGTTTAAGTGTTTCATCACGCCACTCTCACAATGACGAAAAACAGATGGAGAAAACTAATCCTTTTGTACTCTAACCTTGATTTGGAACTCTTTCGATGGTCCTGCAGCTGTTTGCACGTCTTGAAACGTTATGGTATATCAACTTCATTTATTGAACGTACTCGCCTGGTACCTTCTGTTTTCGTAAGGCCCACCACATGACTTCGTGGGACCTTATCAAAAACTTTTTCCAGGTCCAGAAAGGCTGCATGCGGTTCCTTCTGCTTCTCTCTATATTTTCCCATCACTAGCCGAGCAGAGTGGATGACGTCGGTTGTACATACTCTTTTCCGCACTGATTCGATACAGATGATATCTCTATCTGGCGTTTCGTATTCATTCGGAGATCTCTAGAGTGTGGCTCATCGTTCGGATTGGTCGGTAGAATGCGCAGTCGGCTAGTCTTCTTTGTTCTTCCATATCGGGATCGTTGTGCTGGTGTACCAGCGCGAGGCAATCTTGGTCATGACTAAGATTATCTTGGCCATTCTTTATATTTCTTATTGCTAGCCGTACTTCCTCTTCCGTGACTGCTCGTACTGGTCCTTCTACAGTGCTGGACATAATTATACAGCCACTCTAGAAATCGTCGTAATTTTTGTTCTTGTCAATGAATCTGTCTGAAACTTTGCTGTATTGTGCGCATGTCAACTTACCATAACCCCTCAAAACGGCTTCCAGTCTTGTTGAGTTTGAACGGAGAAAAACAAAAAAAAATCGAAAAAGCCCTCTTTGAAAGCTGGACAAAATTATACAGCCACCTGGTTTTTCTAATCACTATCGCATTTGTTGACTCTCAAATTTTTTTTGTACAATTACATCCCAAAATATGAAACGTTTGCGACACTTACGGCCTCTCATCCTACTCAAGTAGAAGCGATCACTGTTCTTGCTTTTAAAAGCATTAAAAGTCAATCTCCTTCAACAAACAACTGCTTTAAAGAGTTTTCAAGCTCTTGTTCATTCCAAATGATAATCATGGAATCTACTGACCCTTCTGGATAGATGAGGTGAAGAGCGCTTTCGTAAACTCTGCGTAATCGCTGATTTTGACGAACAGACTCCAACCTCACCATAGGCTTGGAACGCTTTTAAACCACAAACCTCAGTTTGCAATGTCCACAAAGTGCTGAACTTGATTTATCACATTGTCTACATGGGAAGACAGCTTTCGCAACAACTTTCAGATTTTTCCTAATGATGCGGTAGCGATTTAGACCTGGAATACTTTCCACAAAAATTCCCTGCGAGCGGAAGATTCGATATAACCCTAGATCTCCTTATTTCCGTCTGTGTTTCATGTCATATTTCACCCGATGAATGAGATTAGCTAAGATTTTGAAGTTTTAAGCGTCTCCGGTTTTATCTCGTGATCTGAGTTGGCTTTGATTGTACAGGGTGCTCCACTCAACATTCAGTGAATGTCAACTGCGGCTGAATCAGAGTGCTCAGTCCCGAAATTTCTTCCCAGTCATGCACACGAGTTCACTGTTGTTTGGCTGTCGTAATGGCTACATTACAGTATTTTCTGTCGCTTGAAAATCGAGTTTCGTGGTGCAAAAGTGCGTCAACCCTATGGTGAGGTTGGAGTCTGTTCGTCAAAATCAGCGATTACGCAGAGTTTACGAAAGCGCTCTTCACCTCATCTATCCAGAAGGGTCAGTAGATTCCATGATTATCATTTGGAATGAACAAGAACTTGAAAACTCTTTAAAGCAGTTGTTTGTTGAAGGATATTGACTTTTAATGCTTTTAAAAGCAAGAAATGCAGTGATCGCTTCTACTTGAGTAGGATAAGAGGCCGTAAGTGTCGCAAATGTTTCACATTTCAATGGATGTAATTGTACAAAAAAATTTGAGAGTCAACGAATGCGATAGTGATTAGAAAAACCAGGTGGCTGTATAATTTTGTCCAGCTTTCAAAGAGGGCTTTTTTCGATTTTTTTTGTTTTTCTCCGTTCAAACTCAACAAGACTGGAAGCCGTTTTGAGGGGTTATGGTAAGTTGACATGCGCACAATACAGCAAAGTTTCAGACAGATTCATTGACAAGAACAAAAATTACGACGATTTCTAGAGTGGCTGTATAATTATGTCCAGCACTGTATGGCACTGACTTCTGGAATAAAGTTGAACGTGCAGCCTGTCGTGGCCATCTCTTCGAAATAGGTTCTCCATCTTTCGGTGATGTTCTCTGGTTTTCGTAGCGTCCCACCAAGTTTGTCTTTAGATTGGAGGAAGTGCGTCATACCTTTGTGAACTCCGTTCTTCTTTTCGCTATCCGGTATATCTCACGTTCTCCCGCGCGAGAATCTACATGCTGATAGAGCCCTTTCATGTACACCTGTTTTGCCCTTTTTTACAGAAGCTTTCGCAGCGTGTTTGGCTCTTTGATAGGCCTGACGATTGTCCTTTGATTTCGTCTTATGTCATCGCTTGTACGCATCCCTCTTTTCTCTTACGACTGTTCGCACTTCGTTATTCCACCGCCAAGTTACTCGAACAATCCTTCTTCTCCCTGGCTTTGTATTTCTCAGGATCATATGTGCCTTGGTGCACCCCATCATCTGCATCATCAAACTTGCCCAGAGTCGCTTTCAGGGTTCGCCATGAGTTGACTTGGAGAATTCTTGAAAACGAAGTCCTTTATGGTTTTGCAAATTTTCACGAAGTCTCTGCTGACTTAACTAGTAAGCAACAACAATCTGCAACAATAACAGCAGCAACAACAAAAAACAATTGTCGCTTCAAAGGACGCTTGGTAGGCATGTGATTGTAGCACCATATCAATCAGTGCGTATATTTATACTATTTTTGGTTCGGGAAAAAGAGGAGAAGCAATGGTTTGATTCACTATCTTCACTATATAATAGATTTTTGAGCGTTCTTCGACCAATATAAATTTTTCCCAAACTTATGTAAACTTTCCGATATCTATGCGTCGAACAAACCCAGCTGGTTTGTGATGGAAGAAAAACAAAAATGTAATTTGGAGCAATAAAGTATACATACACACAGCCCGAATTCGCTGTCATGTGATTGTTTGTGCGCAGTAAACAAGCCATTTGTTTATTTCAGCATCATTTTGAGTTTGGCGCGCTTGGTGAGAAAGAACACGCTAGGGCATGTCATTTAGGTACCAACTTGTAGCATATCTGGAGGTTACTTATATGTAAGTTCAACAGGTTTCACGGTAATCCTTTTGCTTTTACCTAAAAACAAACTTGGCCTCAAACCATCTGTGCAGGGCCCTGGCCACTCTGGATTCTCTTTTCCCACAGGCTTGGGAGAGAAATCCTGGTGTCGAAGAGCAGTGATCTGGGTTGAGTATGCAACACTGGAAATCTTTGCAGTCCTTTATTTGAGGTTACGTTATCGATTAGCTCAAAAGTCTATCTGCGTTCGTCGGTCGCCACTCACGTGATGAGGTGGTCATTTCCTCATGTAGTATGTGTTCACCAAGACCATATCCTGAGCTGAGGCGAACTTTGGATGCGCTCACCTTCTTCATAGCATGTTCTTTATCCGTGGCCTTCCTGACATTCCCCTTCCCCTTCTCGCCTTTCTCCCACGCGTCCGTTCAGATCCGCTTTCAGCAGGAGTTTCTCATCCAGTACTGAACTGATGTAATCATCAAGCTCCTGCCAGAACGCGTCTTTTTCTTCATCCCTACATCCGACTTGTGGCGCATAGGTAGTGATTACTCAATTCTTTCCCAGTATTTATCTTTATTTTCATCAGAAGTCGCTCATGCACTCAATATCAGCTATATTGCTTTTTAGAGTCTCCGAAAAAGCTATATTAACTCCGTTTTTGGTGCAGGCGGCACCGCTGTAGAGGAGCCTATATCCGTCTCCGATGTCGCGTGACTTTGCCCCGCTCCACTTCGTTTCCTATTGCAGGCTACATCGACTCGACGGGGAATGGGAGGGGAATGTGCCCATATCGATGGTAGCAAGACAAAAAGTCTGCGATGCCTTTAACGTTGCCTTTGGTGAACTAGACGTTTTAGCCGTCCTCGTTCACCTTGCTGAGACGGTAACCCTCGCCCAATGTTCGCATTCGTCGAGCTCCAATGCGTGTCGATTCTGGGGGAGGCCCTTCACTTTACTCGAGTAACTGTATGAGACATATCTGCATTTTGATGCGACGGGGTCTTTTCCGGCTTTTCGCATGCCCTTCTTTGAAAAGGCAGGCTGATCTGAAATTGTGAGCAGTATTTTCGCCGCAGAAATCAGGTTCAGGGTAAAAATTCTGCTCACAATTCCAGCGTCAGTGTCAATATTCCAAAGTCAGTGTTTAACGAAGCACGGAGGTGGTCAAAGAAGCATTTATTTCTGTTTTTATGTCACATTTCTGTTCACGATGATTGTTATCTGCAAGCCATCAATCTCATACCTAGAGGACAGTGGCGTATCCAGAGTTTCCGTTTGGGGAAATCTTTCTGAATTGAAGGTGCATGGCGTTAGCGTTAGCACGCACGAAGAATTTTTGGGATGCTAAAAACTTTGTGAGCCCATAACCCCGAAATTTTATTAGGTCGGTCCGGAAGTCTGTACCTTCTTTAGACCTATTCTCAAATCATTCAGAATAACGATATGCAAGCACTTTGAGCATTGTTCTATGCAGAATTTCTTTCTCATTTTCGAATTCCTTCAATGTTCTTTCGGATAACCGCCGCAATCTCCGACCTACATTTTACGTACCCAACTTTAGCTATTTTTTGGGATTTTCGTTTCAAACTTCTGAAAAAGCTTTGATAATAATTGTCTAAAGTAGAAAAATGATACAAAAACCATTTTTTTGGTGATGATGACTGGCTTTTCAATATTTCTTCAAAACAGGTTTTCCAAAAGTCTTCATACTTGCGAAGAAAAAATATACCTTAAATGCTGATAGATCTTGGCGATTTGAAGCTTCCAACAACTTGTAACGTAGCGCTACTTTTAGCAAGCAATTGAGTATTTAGGGTTTGAAATAGTGTACAGATTTTCTGGGTACAGCCAAGGACAGGAAAAAAATGAATGGAAACAAGAATTATAGTTATTTTCAAATATTTTACAAATTAGGAAGGAAAGAATTTTTTAGAAAGGGCAGAAGAGGCTGCATCAAATGACTCCTGGGTACTCACAGTTTATTGTTCTGTGGGCATTTGGATGCCAAAACATCGAAGTTGATAGCATCGGAAAAATTTTTCTAAAAATTTTGAGAAGCAGCTAAAGATGCCAAAAATGTATTGTAGTGCATTTTATCTGTTCTACCCGGCTGTTATGAAAGCATTTCCCATCGTTCAGAATAAAAATTTGAAAAACAGCAAAAGTTAGGGTAGGTAAATGGGTTGGATTGAGGATTATGATGATTTTCCAAGAATATCGAAGGAACCCGAACAAAAACACTACTGCTGGAAAGTGGAAGAATTTCTGCATATAACATTTTCTAGAATGTTTGCCTATCGCAAACTAGCTAGCTTTCCCGGTCACTTGGACCGAGGCTCAGCCAGCTCTGCATAGTAATTATTAGGACGTTCCGAAAGTAATGTCGCTTTTTTCGCCAATGAGCGCCATATTTGTAGAAACAGATTTCTAAGATATCTTAGCTGCACTCGATGCAGTATTTCATCCTCTTTCCGATGAGTGTAAAATCTTTGAAGCACAATCGGAAACAAACAAAGTTTGCCACCCATGCTCTTTGAGATACAGTCAGGTCAACTTTCACAATTTTTTCAACTTTTTTTGAGCTGTTAAGTAAGTTTTGCAACTGAGTCCGTAACTTTTCGCTTTTTAATCTTAGCATGCTCAAATTTTGGTGTTGTATAAATGGCCGTGCAAGCTATGGGACACAAACCACTTGCTTTCAAATGAGAAAATAAAAAAAAATCCGGGAATTTTCGAAAACTGGAAACTCGAGAATTCATAAGGTTTAGAGTGGAAGTAAAGCGTTTTCCAATTTAGATCATGCACGACAATTTGAAAGTCTGCATAATTTGGTGTTAGAGTTTGACTCATTTACGCCGTAAGGAAAAAATGGAATTTGAAGACAACTCAAGATTTGGAGCCCACATAATGTTGAACGAGCCGCTGTACGCAAAGCTGTTTGGGGATAAGCGTCAATCACCAATGAGCTGAAGTCTCAGAATTCGCCAGAACTTTGCATGGTGGGGTTAGTTGCCCTGCCGAGTACGGTTACCATATTGATTTATCAAAGCCTCTTTTCTTGGTTAGCATGAGACCCCTACCGTAAACCTACTGCAACCTTACAACAAAACATGCGAAACAAATATCATTTTCGTGTTCAGCATGTCAGATAACCGACATATGCAATTTGTATAATCTATAACTTTTCCTCTTATACCAGATACCTACCGTAACCCTCACAGCGACGCCAGAATTTTGCAGAACTTTGGCTGCGCTTGTAGCTTACGTCACGACCTACATAATGGGATAAAGTGCGTCGTATGTAAAGAGAGAGAATACATGTAGTTGCAAAGTTAGTTAACAACCTAATATATCGACCCTCCGGAGGAGTCCAAGTGACATATTTATAGAGCGTCACGTCTGCGGTTGGCTAGTCTGCTCTCTCCTCAATTTCTTCGCTCTCTGCGGCAGCGCGCATATGCAGCGCAAACGCTTAGCGCGTACCAAAAAATTCCTGTTTCAACAGGTTCGCCGGTCAATCGCGCAGCCTGCCCGAAATAAACAAAAGCTTTGTTTACAACGTAGAGAAAATGAAATGGCACCAAATCTGTTGTGTAGATAGGCTATAGGGAGTTAGGACTATGTTTGAAAAATTATGAAAAAAATTATGAACTGAAGGCGTGGCAAACCTTTTTCGGAGTTGGGTGGCTTTCCAGCCACCTGGACTGCCACCTGAGGTACTGTGAAAGGATAAATTCATAGATTTGCCCGAACTTCTTTGGTTTTTTTTGTCTTTTAATGTTGTTTTTATGTTTTGTTCCATTATTTTTTACTATTCGTGTTTGATCCATTCATGATCGCGTTATAGGTGATGTCATAGTTTTCTGGCGAAGTCTATGACAACTTCGTTTCCAGAAGAATGAAAAAGCCACCTCATGACAAGCCCTAGTAAAGACTCACCCTCCCTCTTTCTTTTAGATGAAGAATGATAAGTCTTTATTTTCTCTGTTGTAAAATAACAACTCAAGAAATCGATAGAAGAGCCTACCGAGTTACCGCAAATAGTAACCTATCGTGTGCGCACCAGTTGAAAAAAACATATGTCTGCAAAGTTTAGCTCTTTCACAAAGTTTTTTACTTAACACACACTTTGCGGAAGCATACAAACTCTCAGTTTATTGTATAGATGATACATCTAAATGTAATTACTTCGTTGCATGAAATACAGAAACAGCTTTTCAGATATCTTCATCAACTTCACGTATCTCTTGACACAAGCAAAAAAGAGCGAGATTTTTGAGATTACCGTGGGCTGTAAACTGACTCATGAGTCAGTATTTTCACAGGAATGCAGAGAATCAACGAGGATCACAGAGGGATCGCATAGCAGTTGCGTTGTGATAGTTTTTATGAAAACAAGATTCTATCTCTCTTATTCACATGCATTCTTTGTACTATGTTTACGTGTTTGATGTATACGTTTATGCATTTGCAGTATATAAGCTAGCAGTGAAAGATGGCCGCTGCCCTTCTTTGCTTTGTTAATATTCTAGCTTCTTCTCTCACGACTCATTGTACACTAAAAAATCATATTTCGCCTCAAGCTAGTTATCTTGCAATCGTTGTAGGATTTAGTTTAACAAGTTCTCGCGTTATTGTTATCTGTTAGTTTACTAAAAGTTCTAATTACTCAAGTTTTGAGGTAACAATCGAACCGACTTGCACGTATCCAAAGTCCCCGTGGCAAGCTACCTGACACACATGTCAATTCAAGTGATATATCGGACCAATTGAAGAGGAGTCCAAGCCGCACGTAGAGGGTACGAAAATCCTTTGATCTCAGTGGGTTTCGATATACAGAGGGTTCCAAAAAGATGTGCACACTGTTTGATCTCCAATAATTCTCTTGCTTTCATGTTATTTGCCGAGCCGAGGCATCATTCTGTAGAGCGAGATGAACTTAGGTTTACTGTATCGAACCAATCACCAGTCACTTCATTATTGTAGGATCACGGTATGAATCAGCATACAGCGTCGCTGTGGAATAGGCCTTTTGATGAAATAGTTTCAAAAAGATTAGAAAATATGTGCAGTAAGATTTCAGCCGTGCTGTTTTCACTACACAATTTTTCACAAGTTTTTCGAGCTTTCTTGTGGCGTAATCACATTTCTGACGAATTTCACTTGTTACCCCAAATGAATAAGTTACGAAAGAAGCACCATAATAAAGTGCAAATTCTATATTTAGAGCGACTTCGATTGGCCCAATTCAAGAGTTTCTGGCTTGTTTGGCGCTTTCTATCTGAGGCAGAATACCGCTTTCATGACTTGAAATCTTCGTCGAAGTTCCTACCGTAATCTTACAGTATTGAAATGGTTGCACGAGCGCGACCGTAACAACTTCACGTTATTTAGTAATGCAAAGAAGCCAGAAGAAGCAGTGATAACAACATCGCTAGTGACGAGGAAAACCAGAACGAGACAAGCTTCTCTGCTGGGCTTAGACCGAATTCATTTTTTGCACAAGGCACAGAGAATCATGGTTTATGTTCGGCGATATGTGAAAAGAGCAATCACTCACCTATCAGAGCTACGAAAAAGACAAATAAATGAAACATCCAAGCGCTCAACGATATCAATATTTATTACACAAATTTGCAGGAATAAAAATGCATGAAGCAAGAATCGCCATTATAATGGCCAATCAAAGGGAATTTGTGAGTGACGACCGCATCAAATCCCAAAAGATAGGGGAATATCGCAATGTTATGGTCGCGTCCAGAAGCCGACATCGCCAATACGGCAAAAAATCTTATTTTTATAGCACTAAACACATCATTAGCTTGTCTTATCATATTAGAAGCGCACGGCTATTACCACATAGAACTTGCTTACCAATGGCAGCAGTACGGGAAAAAATACTGGATAAGCTTCAGCGACAAACGCAAGTGGTCATGAGAAGGTGCGTGCCATGCCAATAAGTAAATAAACTGCCCTCACTTATCTCAAAACTAAAGCAGTATACCTTCTAACAGAGTGACAAGATCAAGACTTTTGAAACATATAGGACAGGATTACTTCCGACCATTGATAATCAAAAACATGCACGAAGCATGAAAACATAATATGGAATCAAATGGAACCGAAGAAATAAAGGAAAACCTTGAAAAGAAAGAAATAACGAAGAACGAAGAACAACGAGGGAACACAAAAAATATCGAAGGCTTATGGATGTATACTTAGCAGTCAGACGACACCCCTTATACGCTTGGAATCAATGGAGGATATGCCCACAGAAGCATTTATAAGTGCTCGACGATTTTTTGCACGTAGAGGGTACCTGAAACGATAGCCTGCGACAACGATGGAGTTGTAGATTTTATCGTCTGCTTTTTCCTTGATAAATACTGGTACTAAGCATTCAGCTGTTACTTATATTCCGATGTAAAATGTAAGACAACTTTCTAGTTCTATTGTAACTGTACATATTTATTAGGCTGGCTAAAAAATAAGTTCGGTCTTTTTTAGCGGTTTGTAGAATTGTCACAAATCAGTTTTTGTGTGTATACATGGGCATTGGAAAGAGCAAATCAAGGAGAATAGGATGCTTAACTCTGTTTTTTTCTCAATTTTTCTGATAATGAAATGGTGTGTGAAAGAAAATTGGTCAAATTTTTCCCGAAAATACCGAAAAATCAAGCTCCGAAGTCACATGAAGTCAAATGTAAAGTGTAGATTCGCTACCCACACAACAAATTTTTGAATTTCCGACCATTTGCTGGCCATGGATGGCCAAATTCGAGTTATCTGGAATGCCCAAAATTTAAGGTTCACGCGCAAATGGCTGGAAATTTTCGCAATTTTGACTGCAGAAATGCAAAAAGAGCAGGTCACAATCTCGATTGTGGTTCACCACGTAGCCCAGAGGCTGTGTGTATCCAGCCATCAAATTACTCGCCTGTGTACTCACTGCAGGCTGAGAACGAAAGCAACAAAGTCAAAAACCCGATTTTTCAGAAGTCCGACCATATAAGGTTATAACTGTCATTTTTTGAAAATAGAAAATCTTGACTATTTGACACATTGACGACCAAGGCGTTTCACGGGCCGGTCAACATTTTTCAGATAAAACCACGCGCAATTTCATCTACAGTGACTCTGAAATGCTGACAAGAACAGTAAAGGTTGTGTCTAGATCCAGCACAAAAGAAAACTCCCAGCGTGGGTAATACAAAAGTAGCCATTTCAACGATACACATGGTGTGTCAAGCCTTGACCATTGTGTGTCAAGCGGTCGTCATTGTGTTAATATTCATGAGTAGAGCTTGAGGATATCTTCTCATGAAAAAATCTTAGCTGAATAGCTGTTACGTGAATTGTTATGAAGCTTTGAACTTGCATGTCAAAACGAACTCTATTCATTAGCCAACTCAATATATAGTTTGAACCTATTTTTGTGTAGACGTTTAAGAATATTTGAAAGAATTATGTTTCCATCGTAAGCATTAGAGGTGAGTATGTTCGTAACCGCAAAATTTTTTGAACAAAATCTCTAAAATAGGTGCAAGTACATGCAATTTTCAAAGTTTTTGTGTAAAGTATTGCTTTTTCTTGACATGAAACACATGAAGTCATGTGTATATAACTTTTCTTGGAAATGAAAGCTACCCGTTTTGTTATACATTTTGATTATTACTCTGCTATTAAGAACTATAATGTTTGAGTCTAGTTAATTACAATTGAATTTATCTTCGTGAGCAGTTTCCTGACTTAGTTTGTTTTCGTAAACGTTTCTGACTGCATAGTAAATTTCAGTTTCTCTGCTGTTACGTATAATCAATGATTCATACATATAATGCAAATGCAAAAAAGTGATTGTTTTTATAGACTCTATGAATTAAGCATCTATATTCATTGTGCTTTGCCAATAAAGGGCTAAAATCACCTTCTTGTTGTACACCATCTTTTTGTTTTAGGATGTATGTTTTAAGTCTAGCTATAGTCAAGAATATAATCTATGTGATATAATAAATTGAAGATAGTGTATTAATCTTCCTTTCTAGTGTATTATTTCTTTTTCCCTCTTTCCGTCTTTGTTTTCACGTATAACGCATTTTTGATGGCCAGTGCCATTGCTTGCCATATTGTACGAATTCCAGCATGAGGGAGGTAGTGCCATATTACTGCGGAATCTTAGAACGTCTGCTGCACTGCCTTGATTTAAGCTTGTCTTTCAAGTTTGGGAGTTTCGTAATGCACGGAATTTTAGCAAGAAGAAGAGGAAGAGTTTGCTATTTTTATTACCATAATTTGAACATTTGAAGTAATATTTATATCTGAATTTTAAGTAGAGTATGTACACTGAAAGCTGCGCCAATATACCACCTGCTCCGAAGAAAAAGTTGTGCAAACCTTTCATTCAGACAGACACGATTCCAGTTTTGCATATCTCGCTCCTATCACCTTTGCGTTTGTACACCACATCTGGTGTCATATCGTAGCTTGCCCTCTGTGATTCTTGTCTGTCCAAATAAAGAGATATTGTTGGTACAAGTCTTTTTTTCTCATTCGCAAAAGATCACATTCTTTCATTTGTTCATTTCTGTTAGATTGAGTCACACACTAGATTTGATGGCATCATCGCCTGTGTACAATAGGTCGTATGGCCTTTTTATACTAGCGGTTCGTCCGCTCCAAATATTAGCATGGTCTGTCATAAGTGACTGAGATTGCTCAGATTTATCCACATGTTCAATGTAATCAACATAGTCCGTTTGCTTTTGTCTTCAAAAACGATTTCTTCAACATTTGCTGTCCTTATGCGCGGCCGTTTAGATGCTTACCCTGACTTTGCTTTATTCTGACAGTAATACGTTGCAAACAGAAAGCTATCGGTTCACTTATAGCAGCAGGTTAAATAGCGGTTCAGCTTGCTTGTATGGCTCACGGTTATTGCAAAACATGCCTGTCTAAGGTAGAACCTCTCAAATTCTATGTAATCTAAGCGACGTTTAAAAAGAGTCTTCTGTAAACAATGTTTCCTCATTCAAATGTTGATGGGTGCAATACAAAAACACAAAGTCTTCAAGTGGCGCCAATGCTTTTTGAAATGTGAATCTTGTCTTTCAGCTGTCCTTGGCATTGGACACCTTCCTTACTTCAATATTTCCATGCAACCCCAAAGGCCAAACTTTGGATAAAAAACAAATTATTCGACCATCTACATTGTGATACATTTCGACCTCTTTGTACAAATCTGGAAACTACTGGGACTCCAGTTATCATACATTCGATTGATCAAAGCAGCAGTCCTACCGAATTTAATCGCCATCTAAGTGATGATCTAGTTGTGCACTTGGTTTGAATGGCTGTTTTGCATTTCACTTCCTATACCCTAAAAATCATCAACTGCATTTGCTGTTGCTTCCTACAAGAAGAGACCCATGGAACTGTATGGCTTGTATACATGCTAATTTTTGCTCTGATTCATGGAGAAAAGAGGCAATGGTTTAATAATTACAAGAAAGCACACGAGCATGACCTACGTAAAGTGTGATTAACATTTTGACTTACCTGTGATTTTTTGTTTCACAACTCGCAAATAAGAGAATTCAAAAACGATTTATGCAACAATCAGAAAGCCACACTGTTAGCATAGTAGTCATATATTGCACTTTAGGAGCCAAGTTCCAGGTAGTGACGTGCATAGTATGCTACAGAAAAAATGTCAAGCTACAGGCCAACCGAAACAGTGGAATAGTAATATGATAGAATTTCAGATATTTGTCTAATAGCGTGAGATAGTGACGGATACAAAAAAAGCAAAGGTTTATAGTTTTTTGATTTTAAAATAAGTTAGCATATTTATAAACAGCTTCAGCACTTTTGTATCTCTGAACAACTGAATAATTATATCACTATAGCGATATTGATATTTGGTTTATGGCAAAACACGAATGAGTTTATATAATTTTTATGCTTTTGTCATTTTCAAGTTACGATTGGCGTAATTGAAGATTGCTTCAAGCTCCAGTCAGTAATCCTACCACACCGCCTACGAGACTTCCTATTAGAGCGCCGGTCAGTGGATCTGAGATATTTTTAAAGTCAGGAAGCACTCATAAATACGGTTAAAAACTTACCTATGCCACCCATTCCCAGTCCTCCGCCCATCATCGGATTGATCATGTAAGGATCATAAGGTGGGGGGAAAAGCTGAGAATGTACATTAGTGAACGTAAGGAAAACCAGCACCAATAGCACTTTGAAAGTATTCATTTTTATGCTGAAGTCCTGTCAAATCCTGAAAGGAAACCATTCTGAATTCAACACATTGACGACTGCTTGACACACATGGTGTGTGTCAAGCAGTCGTCAATGCAAGCAATGACTACCGCGTGAACCGCTTGACACACCATGTGTGTCAAGGCTTGAATTTTGGTAAATTGACTACTATCCTGAAATAAACTCACTTCATGAGCTTTCTTTTGCACAGAACCTAAGGATGACCTCTACCTTACTTGTTAGCCTTTCAGATCTACTGTAGGTGTACTGTAGATAGCAGTATGCGTAATTACAGTCGAAAAAGTGGGCTGGTCTGTAAAAAGGTCTAGGTCCCAAAAGGCAGATAACTAAAAATTTGCATGGTCGTCAATGTGTTAAGGTAATAATATCCATGCTTATGTGGTGGCTCAATCTAAATAAATATTAAGACTGAAAAGCCGCTATGTTTTCTTTAGAAGGAAAACGCACGGGGAAAACTTGTAAATTGATTGTCGTAAAGCATCTTTCGACGGAACAAAAGCTAAAAAATGACTTCATCTCAATATTTAAGCGACTGATGACAAGCCAGTAACTGTGCGGAAAAAATTGCATTAGCAGCACCATTCTATTCTAACCAAGCGTGCTTTTCCTCACTTATAAACTATGCACATAACTGATAGCTGTCAGCTAAAAACTGATGTAAATGATGGCGCTCAGCGCTAAAGCGATGAAACATGTATTGAAAAGGAAAATGTTACGAATAATGGCACCTTTTAATAACGATTTCAATGCTTTCTTGTTTTTATTAGACCGCGGCTTCCACGCAGTTCAGCATTGTGGTTTGTGATTACACGAACACCTCCTATCAAAACTCTTGAAAATCTCTCGAAGAACCACTAAAGTAATGCAATAAAGCTACAGCCGCAAACTTCTTTCAGAACTAAACATCCAACGCTAGTCTCAATAGTAAGCTTTATCGGACGTAGGTTTAGGCCATCATGTTGGCCACCATGTTTGGAGATATCTCAAACTGTGTCCATTATTACCTTTTCATGTACTCACACTAAGTTTGTCAAATCTTCTGTGAGTCCATATAAATTTCTTTTTCATATAGAATATGCTTTCTTTATTTGAACTTCGGAACTACACGAGTGCGAGGGTCCAAAAGTATCTTCTATTTCATGCATTTTTGCGTTTACATATAGAACTCGGCACATTCTAGCGCTTTTGCGTAAGAGTTTTCAGCTAAAGACGTTTAAATTTCTAGGCTTTCCATAAACTCAGCCTTCAAAGTTGAGGTTTTTCGTGCAATTAGAGACGACTATGATTGCTCCTAGAGAATAAAGCTTGCAGAGCGGCTGAAACATTTTGTAGTGTAGACTCTCTCAAAGGTAACACATAAACTTATCATCGCACACAGTACGCTTAGCTCGTCACAAGGATCTGCAATCATTATAAGCGTGTTGAGTTACGGCTAGACTCTACCCACTAATTTCACGATAGGTAACATAAATTGCTGTGGAAGATTTTCAAAACTTTCTAATTTTTTATGAAAGGTAGAATTTATATTCCGCTCACTTTTTTTGAGGGGAAATTGATTCTAATTCCACGTTACGTTAATTGCGTGCGTTTGTCTTTCCTACCAATCTTCGGGAATCAGTTGTGTGCACTACAAAGATCTGGCCTCAATATTGCAAGTAAAACTTTCATAGTTGCATGCGCCGGTAAATTTTTAGCTTTTGTTGAGTTGAACTTCTATGACAGACGGTGTGCTGGATGTTATGAAAATGAATTGTCGGAAGGACTAAAATGCCGCTTTGCTGACAATCTATGGTTATGCGCCAGTTGCCCTAAGGCTCCTTATCTAGCGGCTCTATCTCTACCATACCTTCGATACATAGAGCCACATACTCTGGTGACCTTCACTTTGAGCGTCATGAGGCTCCCGCCAGAGTGCCGAAGTTATGCCAGCGCTACGCCAGCATTTCGATCGATACACATGTATCTCGTTGGGGACGTCAGCTAGCCCCGCCCAACGAAATACACGTGTATCGATCAAAATGCTGGCGTAGCGCTGGCATAACTTCGGCACTCTGGCGGGAGCCTGATAGAAAACAACCTTCACCTAGAGGGAAGTCATCCGGGGCGAAGCCCCGGACATCATGGCATAACTAATGACATATCCATATAGGGAGAGATGTGAATGAGGTAAATATAGTAGTGACATCCAAAAGAAGCTCAAAAAACCGAAGGATTACGTTTTTATGGTCCTTTTTTGCCAAAAACACTTATTCAAAAATTTAAAGAGGAACTGGAGCAAAATTTCTCAATTAATCTTTCTCTAGACTTCGACTGAGCGTTGGAAGTTCATGAAAGCCGCTGGAGTTCAATAGAAACGAGAAACCGCGCTCAAATCTTGCGCAGAGAGTCGCTACTCAAATGCTGGTCTATCTCGTTATGGAGTGATGTTCAAGACCCGCGACGTTGTCGGTGCTCCTGGACGTCTCATGAGGATCACAACGATATATAATGTTACAGGGTTTCGTTATGATCCCGCGGAGATCAATGACCAGAGCCAAATGCCCCGCCGGCTCTGGTCTGTCTCCGCTGCTCGTCTGCGTCTCCGCGACATGCGCGCTACCTCGCTACCCCAAAAGCGGGGCGCGGGGCATTTGGCTCTGGTACCCTTTTCTTCGTTGTTGGGAGCCCAATTTCGACAATCTATATATCATATTAAAGCTCTTGATCTCTATTTTTACGCTGACAACGTCGCAAGACTCCTTTTTATGATTTAAACGAGAAATATAGGAAAAACGGAGTTTTCGAAAACCTCTTGTTTTTTCTTCAGTTCAACTCTTTTCACTCGGTTTTTTTGTGTATTCGATAGGTCTTGTTTCTGTCTATGATGTAGACAACGTCGCCGCGCTTACTTCTTTGCTTACGCCTGTTTTTTTTTGTGAAAATTACCAAAAAGTGCGTTTTTCTTTACCTTGTTCTTTTTCAATGCTTTTGCAACGAATTTTCTCCAGCTTGGACGTTACTTGCTTAGAATGATGAGCGGAAGAATCCAGACAACGTCGCGGGATACGAAACGACCATGCGGGGGTGAAAATTCAAAGGACGCGCCAAAAATCAGATTGGCGTCGATGTGCAGCATAACTTTTCAGACATGTTTAACATGTTCAATTCAGTTGTTGACAAGTTTGCCTTCTTTCGGTCTCTCAACTACCGCCACAGCTAACGCTTTTTCTTTCAATTAGAAAAGAACTTTGTTCCTGTTGCCACCCAATTCAACCGGCAATTCTGAAGACAAAAATGTGCGTAGGAAACCACCACGATAAGGTTTTAAATTTGGTGATGTGTTAGCCTCTGTTTTATATGAATTTTTCAAGTTTTCTGGTTCCATTCAGATCTCTAAATTTCCATCTATTTTTTCTAAAACAACCTTCACTTTTTATAGGGGACAGGAACTCAAACAACTATCACTTTCTAGGCTCTGTCTCTTGACTATCGAAGGTATGATCTCTACTACATAAGACCTAATAGTAATTGTTATAAAGAGGAGAAACCAAAGCATTTTCGCTTTTGATCAAATTCATATGTCTGTGTTGCATCAAAGTTCAAGTGAAGTAACTAAAGTCTGTATTACTTCTTAAGGATAAGCTGCGCTTAGTGCTGACAGTAGCATTGACCACTGTTCTATAGATAGTATGAAGAAAGCGCGATCCGCGCATTTTTTTGCAAAAACCTGTTCAAAGACGAATGCATTTGGAACGATATCCTCTTGATACGTCGCAGTGCGACATATCAAGAGGATATCGTTTACTATCTTACTCTTGATTATAAAAAGCTACTGCTCCACATAACCACAATCCTACGCTCTTATCCTAGACACTGGCATGGTTTATTCAAAAAACGCTGTCTTGAATAGGAGTATACTGCTACATCATTCTTATTTTTGACTACCTGACAGTCCGCTGGCCTTGAGAGTGAAACGGGCTTCACTGACCTGCTTACATAATCATGGAAAAATGCTTGGCTAGGGCATGCTTATCTTACTATATGAAATCAAATCAATAATCAACAAGAAACTAATACGGCTTTGCGAAACGGCACACAAAGTAAGCTACGTTCTTCTCCAAGAGTCGAAAATATTATACTTTGTGCAAAGTTCCTCATCACTTGAGCGGCGCGCGCTCTTAAAGTGCTGGACAAAATTATGGGTTTACTCTAAAAATGCCATAACTCACTCTGTTGTCAATCGATTTTTCTAAATTTCGTACAGCCCTGTGTTTATCGGCCTATTATCGGTTATAAAAACGGGTCTTGCTTTCGTTTGCTTATTCAAGAAAAATCAAAAATTCAAAAAATGCATCTTGAAGGCTGATCAAAATTACATTGAGTTCTCCCAAAAGTAAACTCCATTTCCAAATAAAATGAGCTATTTTTGTTTTCATAACAGACTTAAAATACCATTTAATAGAGCGGAGCAAGATCCATGAAATGATCACCAAAGATCTATTTAATTCGTAATCCAGGTCAAATTTGAAGCAAAAAATCAAAACTTATAGTTACCCTAAAAACTGGATCTGATCTCCTTCCAGAAATTTCCTACGGGATACCAACTTGGTCGTTGTATAGTAGACACATAGAATCAAAAAACACATTGTGGGTTTTTTCAGGGACTCAAAGTTGAGAAACAAGGATGGTCCGAAAATGCCAAAATGCCACTTTTTTTCGTGTTTTCATATAAACTTCATATTTCTCGAATAAGATTACACAGAGGGATAAAGTCGATTACATAGAGGGATAAGTTGTTGAATACAAAGACATATGTGAAAGCGACTGAAGCCATTTTTGGACTATCTTTTTAGCTCGCTTTTTGTGCCCTGAGAAAATCTAGTGAAGGCATATCTAGGTACAATATTTTCAGGTGTATAAGCCGCGGGGTGTTCCTAGCTTACATCGACCAGCCCGAACACATCAAAGGACCTCGCAACCAAAGGACCCTATACCGTGCTGCGTATTGCTTGAAAAACACGTGTGGCATAAGGATCGCTTCTCAAAAGCAATGAGACGGCTGAGCAGCTAGATTGAAAATTTGAAAAAGTGCAGCTTATACACCTGAAAATAGCGTACTACTATGTGATTACTGTATAATGACCATATTGTAGGTCCGTAGGAATTTTTCTTGCAGAATCAATTCTTAAGTAAGAAAACTTTTCCAATTTGGCTTCAAACTTTAATGCGACTCAGGCAAACCCTTGGTCATTTTGTGGACCTTGATCTTCTCCATCGTAAAGATACCTTAGTTTATTAAGAAAAGAAGGATAGTTTGGATTTTTTGGAAAGGAAGTTTACTTTTGGGACGCCTAATAGGACCACCTGGACTTCTTACTCATTGAAGCATTTCCTAGCTTTCGAGTTTATTAGGTAGGTATACTCTAGGTATACGTTCAAAAATGTTGTAACAGTTGCTCTAGTCAAGCTGTGCTGGACTTCCAAAAAAACCGATTCTCTGCTTTTTCGCCTTGAAGATGCTCGCAAATGTATTGCGCACATGAAAATTACTTTGAATAGGAATTTCTGCAGTTTTCAGCTGGATCGGAAGTGATGGGGTTTCATCTGCCTTCTAGATGCTTTTTGACGTAAGCATCAAGGAGAAAATTGACTATTGGTGTTGAAGCAAGTTCGACATAGTTGGAAGTTCAAGCCTCGAATTCTACTTTAAAACTTCTGCTGTATTTTACTGTAAAATTAAGATGTAGTAGAAGCATTCTTTATACAAGAAGAAGTCGTTTGCCATTCTCACAAGTGTTTACAAAGCTGCTCTTTGCTTCTGTTTCGAAACGTGGGTTGTACAGCGTAATGATGGTTTTACCCCCACTTTCAAAATAGCTTGCTAATGCTACCTCACTCAGATGTTTAACAGTAACCATTCACTAGTTATTGAAAACAGTAATTGTGTGTTAGCACATGATTCCCTGAAAAGTTGGTGAGAGCCAAAACTAGCTCTGGTGCTTGCCGCAATCACTTTCTGCAGGGGGATTTCTGCAATTATACATAGATACTAGGATCTCTAGGAAGTTGTAATTATGAATTGCGGGCCCCTCTTCGTATAAACAATGCCATTGCTCTACTCGATGTTTTTGAGGACATTGTGCAAAAGAAGTTTGGAGGCAAAAATTTGAGCTCAGGATTGCAGTGGTGTTAATGCTGGATTTGCTTCAACTGAGTTTTTCCTTAATGCTCACGTCAAAAAGCATCTAGAAGGTAGATGAAACGCCATCACTTCCCTTCACCTGAAGAATGCAGAAATTCCTACTTGAATGCAGCTTCCTAAAGCAAAATACCTGTGAAGGCATATTCAAGACAGAAAAGCAGATGATCGCTTCTTTTGGAGTACGGCACAGCTTGACTATAAATATGTACTGACCTAAAAAAATCCGGAAGCTAGGAAGTGCTTCAATAAGTAAGAGTGAAAACGCCAGATGGACCTCTAATTTTGACCAGCCTTCGAGCCTGCTTTCCAAAATTTTTGATTTTTTGAATGACCGGACGAAAACTAGACCCGTTTTGATGGTTGATAGTAGGCTGGTAAACACACAGCTTTACCTAATTTGGAACATTTCATTGACAACAGGTTGAGCTATGGCATGTTTTAAAGTAGACCTATATATTAATCAGCACTGTATAACAAACATATCCTCCAAATACATTTTTTTCTGTATATGTATACATATCAGCTGGCATACCCGAGTCTTCGGCTTACGGTGAAGAAGTCACCCTGCCCTATTTTCGCACAACCTTTACCTGTTCCAATACCACCTTCATACGCCAATATCCGGCCTTCGCTTTCTTTTCGTAACCAGAATGCTCACTTGCCCATCGCGCCAACTACCAGTCCCGCCGCTCAATCTTTGCAAAAAGTTGTTAAAATCGTAATCAGCAAGCTCACTTCCTGTGCCAACAGCCAGCCCGTCAAAGTTTGCAAAAATTGATAAAATCGAAGTATGTAATCGATAATTCCAAAACTTAACGTCTCGTACTCTGCATGTAACCTGCCTGCTACTGCATCTACTCCCATGTACCATATCTCAGTCCCGCAACTCAAAGTTTGCAGGAATCGATAGAATCAATATTAACGGGAAACGAAAGGTAGTTTCGAGTCGTCAACCGCACTAACGTAAATCTGCGTCCAAGCAAAGCAACCGACGACGCTCATCAGCCAGCGAGGCAGGCAACCTGTAGTTGATAGTTGAAGAAAAGTGAGTTTTTGAAGGTCATTTACGCCTTCTTTTTACATGGATGGTTCACTGCTCGCCTCATCAAGGGGATAGGATTTAAATTTACCAACTTGTAATACGTAGCAGGCGTTTCGCCATGCTAATCTTAATTTTTGTGTGCTGCATATATGTTTATTTTTATTCTGTAGACGTTCACATGTAGGGTTCAATATCTCGAGACACCCTTCAGGGTCTTTAAAGGCAGTGTCCAAGCAAGAACTGAGGTTTAAATCTCAACTCTGTCTATTCGCTATGCTAAACCCAAAAATGTACACTAGAAGGCGCGAAAACAAGGAAAAAGATCTAATGCAGGAGGGGATCAGCAGATGGGCGGCCCTTCCACTATTCTTCGTTTCACATTCAAGCTTTGAGAGCGATCTTCTCGCTTCCACTAGCCGCCTTAACATCGCCACCGTTTAAATACGAACGCGTAACTGAAATTAGAACCGAGAGGATCGCTGAACCCTCCTACGTTAGAATCCCTTTTGGCCGTTTCCGCACTTTCAAGTGTGGATTTTCGATTTGAGCATGGCGAATAAGCCCAGTAAGCACAGAATCTCGGAATCGACTTCTTGCCCGAACACAGCCTCTCATTACTAATTTCTTACGATTCCATGGAGGCGGACGTAGTTGTCGTGGATAATCGGTGGTTGGGTACTGTTGTTACGGTGAGGCGTGTGGCACGGCAAATGGAAGATTGTCGATAATAATGTAATTTTGGTAAAAAGACGATTATTATCTCTTCACAGGGCTTTCGCAAAATGGGATATATTTGAAGATAGCCTCAGATATACAGGGTGTTCTGAGAGTATTTATACACGGTTCAATCGTTTATATATCTCTTTTCTTTTCTCTTTTCTAAAACTCTTCTGTCTACTTTTAAGTACCATTTTATAAAGCCGGCTTCAACTTGTATTTACAAGGGTGCGCCAAAATTATTTGCGCCAAAACATTCAAAGTAATGCCACAACAACGGCAATGAGAAATCTGGTCTGGATTTAATGTCAAAGAAAGCCGTGAGCATACTCAACAAAAAGCACTATCAAGATTCCCAATCGGTCTTTATTAAGAGAAGTAAGAATTGCAAAAAGCAATGTTCGTGACAGAAAAAATGCAAGCTGACGCAAATCATTAAATAGTCAAAATTTTTGTTTTGAATGCTCCTAGAGATTCCAAACCTCAGTGATCTTAAAGTCTAAAACTGGCTCTATTATACAGCGAAATCTTTGCCTGAGAGAATCGGTCAAAAAGATACATGTTGGGCAAATTTCTGAGCCTCTACCCGCGTGCAGCACGCGACAAAGTCAGATAAATATTATGAATTTTTACCGAAAAGCAAAACAGGCAATTTTACTTCTTTCAAATAGGATACAATGTTGTAGAACCAAGAAAACAATATCAAGCTTGACCGCTGGTTGAGCCGGTCTTATGTTCGTATGGCGCTTAATGAAACACGCGCAAGTAATTGTAGCGCATCCTGTATAGTTAAGAGGTAAACACCGTTCTTTCGTCATTACTGAAGAGTTAGGTAGGAATTTCGAGAAGGACTCTAAGCAATTGAGGGCACAGTTTCGCCTCTGAGAACAAAGCAAACATCCTGGAAACTCTCATACCAGTATTCAGAGTCGCTAGAACAAAATATGAAGTTTGCATCTTACCACAGTGCTTCCTTTATAACTCATGCCAGGTTAACCACAACAGCTGTCTTTACAATGCTCCCCAAAACTGTGATTACATCATTTAAGGGGCTTTACAGAATCTTCAAAAGTTGAGTAATGAAACAGCGTGCGTAAATTTTCTGATACCCTATTTTGGAGTTTTTGGAACTCTTTTCGAATAATCTCAAGCCAAATGTTCCTATTATATTATAGAGATGAGGAAGGATTGCTCCTATTTTAAATATGAGTTGAAGCCAGTTGCACATATTGGTATCTGAATTGAGCATTCTTGAAAAGAGAGATGTCAATGATCAAAATGTATGCATACTTTTGGGGTTCCTGTACTTGCTGGTACATATTGCATTCCAATTTGTGTAATAGTCGTTATAAGAAGGAAAAATTATGACAAAATATCAGGTTGGCCCGAAAGTTCTTTCGCACCATTTTCAAAAATTCATAACTTCTGATTTTT
The DNA here is from genome assembly GCA_958299035.1 of Cylicocyclus nassatus. Classification (NCBI taxonomy): domain Eukaryota; kingdom Metazoa; phylum Nematoda; class Chromadorea; order Rhabditida; family Strongylidae; genus Cylicocyclus; species Cylicocyclus nassatus. The sequence goes on along the minus strand of CATQJL010000001.1, from coordinate 88,551,466 downwards.
CCAACCGATTTAACTGCTTTTATTTTTGCGTGAAAGAGTCATTCTCTTTGTAATGACATCTTAGATGCTTACTAATGATTATCTGTTGCATAGATAGGAGCGATAGAAGAAAATCAGTTAGATTCGAATTCTCTGTGTAGGGTCATAAAAAATCGGAGACTTGCAACAAAAATCGGAGGAGTCAGTATTAGAAGTTTTGTTACCTGCTCTTTCTAATTGTGCAAAGTTTGCGCTGATTGAGCGTCTCCATGAAAAATTAAGATTTTCGAGAAAACAATACAAAAGTGCGAATTTGATTATTTTGGTATTTTTCAGGAAAATCCGAACTATTAGGTTGGCACATAAGTAATGCAACTTTTTATATAACTTTTGTCTATTTGAAGGTAGCGCATTCATTTTTTGACAATATAAGGAATATGATGTAAGCTTCTATGCACACATTTTTGCCGAACTTTACAGGGCTCGGCACGAGGTGGCTTACAAGCAAGCTGGGTATCGTTTTTGGGACGAAAAGCAAAGGGGGTTTCGTTTTTGTGACCGAAGAGACACGGAAAATTGGCGACGGCGACCTTTTTTTTTTAGTCGACGTTTCGTTTTCTGGGGGATTTTGGGGAATTTTTCAGGTTTTTAGAGGAAATTTGGTTGAGGGTCAAAGGGGACTTCGTAAAAATTCCCAAAAGTCAAGGGGGACTTCGTTTTTTCCATTTTCATCTAGCCACCTCGTGCCGAGCCCTGGAACTTTACCATCTTATGTGTGGATTACGGTAGGTTTACGGTACTATGGGAAAAATTTTAGAATGAACATGCTGATCACAAAAAAGAGATCCGTGTCGCATGAAAAGGCCTCGTTCGTGAGATCAAAGGATGAAATTCATTTTAGCGACAAATGAATATGATATTCGTGTTTACCGCATGGGATTACTCTATAGTGCAAAGTTAGAGCGAATTCTAACTTTTCGCAGCTTAGTTATTGACAAATTGCCTCCAAAACTTGACGCATTTGACTTGTTCAACTTTTCAAAGGCGCCCCACCTTAATTTGTGTTTAAATTTCATTTCTTTTTCACTGATTCCAATGTGCCAACTTCCAGCTACATGCTGCCTATAATTGCTTTTTCATATGTTTGAATTAGGTTTCGTAGGGCTTCATGTTTGCCAATCGTGAAACCTCGATTTTCAGCAGTTTTCAAAAATGCTTAGATTTTTTGTACTACGTTATCAAAAATCAAACGGTTTGCGCAGACTTGCAGCTTACATCACGATCTACATGATGCCACAAAATGAGATTGCTACATAAAATAGGAAAAAAGTTACGGGAAAAGCTGCAAAACTTATGTGCCAACTTAATATAATCGTAATCGTGGTCGCAAAAAGATGTTGTTTTTATTGACTCTATGAATTGAGCATCTACATCCATTGTGCTTTGCCAATAAAGGGCTAAAATCACCTTCTTGTTGTACACCATCTTTTGTTTTAAGATGTATGTATTAAATCTAGCTATAGTCAAGAATGTAATCTATGTGATATAATAAATTGAAGATAGTGTATTAATCTTCCTTTTTAGTGTATTTTATTTCTTCCCTCTTTCCGCTTTGTTTTCATGTATAACGCATTTTTGATGGCCATTGCCATTGCTTGCCATATTGTACAATTTTCAGCATGAAGGAGGCAGCCATATTACTGCGGAATCTTAGAATGTCTGCTGCACCGCCTTGATTTAAGCTTGTCTTTTGAGTTTGGAAGTTTCATAATGCGCGGAATTGTAGCAAGAAGAAGGGGAAGAGTTTTTAGTATTTTAGTAAGAGTATTTTCATTACCATAATTTGAACATTTGAAGTAATATTTATATCTGAATTTTAAGTAGAGTATGTACACTGAAATCTGCGCCAATATACCACCTGCTCCGAAGAAAAAGTTGTGCAAACCTTTCATTCAGACAGACACGATTCTAGTTTTGCATATCTCGCTCCTATTTACCTTTGCGTTTGTACGCCACATCTGGTTTCATATTGTTGCTTGCCCTCTGTGATTCTTGTCTGTCCAAATAAAGAGATATTGTTGGTACAAGTCTTTTTTTCTCATTCGCAAAAGATCATATTCTTTTATTTGTTCCTTTCTGCGTTTGAGTCACACACGAGATTTGATGGCATCATCGCCTGTGTGCAACAGGTCGTATGGCCTTTCTATGCTAGCGGCTCGTCCGCTCCAAATATTAGTAGTCTGTCATAAGTGACTAGGATTGCTAAAATTTATCTACATGTTCAATATATTCAACACAGTCCGTTTGCTTTTGTCTTCAAAAACGATTTCCTTAACAGTTGATGTCCTTATGCGCGACCGTTTTTTAAATGCTTACCTTGCCTTTGCTTTTTTCTAACTGTAATACGTTGTAAAGCAGGAAGCTATCGTCTCAATTATAGCGGCAGGTTAACATGATTGAAATTTTTTGGAAACAACCACTGCGGTTCAAGTTGCTTGTATGGCCTACGGTCATTGCAAAACACGCCTTTTCTAAGTATCACTCAATTTCTATGTAATCTAAGCAAAGTTTAGAAAGAGTCTTCTGTAAACCATGTTTCCTCATTCAAATGTTGGTGGGTGCAATACATCCAAACACAAAGTCTTCAAATGGCGCAAATGCTTTTTAGGATGTGAATCTTGTTTTTCAGCTGTCCTTGGCATTGGACACCTTCCTTACTTGAATATTTTCATGCATTTTCCATATGCCAAACCCTGAAAAAAATATTCGACCATTTATATTGTAATCCTTTTCGAACTTTTTGTTCAAATCTGGAAACTACTCGGACTCCAGTTATCATACATTTGGATGACCAAAGCAGCAGTCCTACCGAAGTTTAATAGCTCTAAGTAATGATTCAGTTGTGCAACTGCTCTGAGTGGCTGTTGCAATTTCACTTCTTATTCACCAAACTTTTTTGGTCATTAACTGCATCTGCTGCCGCTTCCCACAAGAATAGACCCATGAAACTGTATGGCTCGTATACATGCTAATTTTTGCTCTGATTTATGGACAAAAGCGGCAATGGATCAATAATTACAAGAACACAGGCATGATTTACGTAAAGTGTGATTTACGTTTTGCTTACCTGTAATATTTTGTTTCACAACTCGGAAAAATAAGAATTCAAAAACGATTCATGCAACAATAAATGCAATATGCCACACCGTTAGCATTTGTAGTTATATACTGCACTTTAGGAGCCAAGTTCCAGGTAATGTCTTAGTAGTATATAGTATGCTACAGAAAGAATGTCAAGCTACAGGCCAACCAAAACAGTGCAGTAGTAATGTGGTGGAATTTCAGATATTTGTCCAATAGCGTGAGATAGTGAGAGACACAGAAAAAGCAAAGGTTTATAGTTTTTGAAATTAAAATAAGCGTATTTATAGACAGCTTCAGCACTTTTATGTCTCTGAAAACTGAATAATTATACACTGTAGCGATATTGATGTTTAGTTCATAATAAAACAGGAATGAGTGCATAGAATCTTTATGTTTTTGTCATTTTCAAAAATGTTACGACTGGCGTAATAGAAGATTGCTTCAAGCTCCAGTCAGTAATCCTGCCACACCGCCTACGAGACTTCCTATTAGAGCGCCGGTCAGTGGATCTGAGATATTTTTAAAGTCAGAAAGCACTCATAAATAAGGCTAAAAACTTACCTATGCCACCCATTCCCAATCCTCCGCCCATCATCGGATTGGCCATGAAAGGGGGATAGAGCTGAGAATGCACCTCAGTGAACGTGAGGAAAAACAGCACCAATAACACTTTGAAATTCACTTTCATGAGTAAGTCTTGTCAAATCCTGGAAGAAAACCATTCTGAATTCAAGGCAATGCTATCAACGTTTATATGATGGTTCAAGATAAGCAGGTGATAAAACCGAGAAGCCGCTATGTTTTGTTCCAAATGAAAACTGCACGAGAAAAAACTGGTAAGCTAATTCGTTAAAGCATCTTTCGAGAGAACAAAAAACTACAAAATGATTTTATTTCAATTTGTAAGCAACTGATGACAAGCTAGTAATTGTGCAGAAAACATTGCGTTAGCAGCACCATTCTATTCCAAGCAAGCGTGCTTTTCCTCACTCATAATCTATGCACATAATTTTGATGGCGTATCAGCTAAAAATTGATTGTAAATGATGCCTTTTTTGCACTCGATGTATTGGCGGTGACAAAAAGCTTCGTTGAAAATAATGGCAAATTCAGCGCTGTTTAAACGCTGTTTCACAAGCATGTATTGAAAAGGAAAATGTTACGAATAATGTCACCTGTTGCACGATTCCTGCTTTTTTCTTGTTTTTATTGGACCGCGGCATTGTGTTTTGTTATTACACGAACACCTCCTATCAAAACTCTTGGGAATCTTTCGAAGAATCACTAAAGTAATGTAATAAAGCTACAGCCGCAAACTTCTTTCAGTACTAAACATCCAACGCTAGTCTCAATAATAAGCTTTATCGGACGTAGGTTTAGGCCGTCATGTTTGGAAAATCTCAAACTATGTCCATTATTATCTTTTCATGTACTCACACTAAGTTTGTCAAATCTTCTGTAAATCCATATAAGTTTCTTTTTTATATAAAACATGTTTTATCACATAAACTTCGAAACTACATGGATGCGAAAATCCGAAAATATCCATAATCTCAGCTTTCAAAGTTTCAGAGGTTTTTCGTTCAATTAGAGACGAAATATGATTGCTCCTAGGGAATAAAGCTTGCAGAGCGGCTAAAACATTCTGTATTGTAGACTCTCTCAAAGGTAACACATAAACTTATCATCGCACACGTACGCTTAGCTCGTCAAGCCTCTGCAATCATTATAAGCGTATAAACTTATAGCCACTAATTCTACGGTACACTGGTTAGCAGGAATTGCTTTGAAAGTTTTCAAAAAATTTTCAAATTTTTTATGAAAGGTAAAATTCATCGTTGACAGCATGGACTGCTCGAACGCTGCGGAGCAGCGCGGCGCGGCTAAATTGTAGCGAGAGCACGACTTGTACAATCGCGAATTTGTACTGGGGCAAGCGTTGTACCTCGTGGCGCGTGGCAGTGATGTCCAGTCTTTGCGGTCAACGAATCAACTATAAATTTCGCTCACTTTTGTTCAAAAGGAAGATTAGTTCAAATTTTACATTACATTGACTGCGTGCATGACTTTCCTACCTATATTCGAAAATTAGGTGTGTGCACTATAAAAATCTGGCTTCAATATTGTAAATAAAACTTGCATTTAGTGGTGACAGTAAGCATTGCCCACTGTTTTACTAGACAGTATGAAGAAAGTGTGATCCGCACATTTTTCTTGCAAAAACTTGTCAAAGACGAATGCATTTGGAACGATGTTCTTTTGATACGTCGCAGTGCAAAGCATCAAGGAGATATCGGCAATTAAGCAAAGACTTACTCTTGATTAAAACGTGGTACATCTCCACAAAGCCAGAATCCTACTCTCTTATTCTACAGTGGCATGGTTTATTTAGGGAATGCTGTCTTGATTAGAGCATGCTGCTACATCGTTCTTATTTTTGACTAGCTGACGGTCCGGCTGACCTTGAAAGTGAAACGAGCTTCACTGTCCTGCTCACATAATTATGGAAAAATGCTTGGTTAGAGCATGCTTTATCTTATTATATGAGAACAGATCAATAATCAATAACAAACTGACACGGCTTTGCGAAACGGTACACAAAGTAGTCTACGTTCTTGTCCAGAGTCGAGAATATTGTGTGCAAAGTTTCTCATCGCCTGAGCTGCGCGCGCTCCTACAGTGCTAGACAAAATTGTAGGTCCACTTTAGAAAATGCCGTAACTCACTCTGCCATCAATGAAACTTTCCGAAATTTGGTACAGCGTTTGTGTTTACCGGCCTTTTATCGGTCATCAAAACGGGTCTCGCTTTCGTTCGGTTATTTAAGAAAAAATCAAAAATTTTGAAAATAAAATCTTGAAGGCTGATCAAAATTATAATAGGTTCTCCCAAAGGCAAACTCCATTTTCAAATAAACTGAGCTGTTTTTTCATTATGGATTTGAGGTACTATTTGATAGAGCGGAGCAAGCTCTACAAAATGATCACCAAAGAGATCCATTAAGGTAAAACTTGAAGCTAGTAAAGCAGGTAAAATTTGAAGCAAAAAACAAAACTTTTTAGTTATCCTAAAAATCTGATCTGATCTCCTTCCAGAAATTTCCTACGGACTTCCAACTTGGTTTGTATATAGTAGACACATAGATTCAAAAATGTATTTAAGGGTTTTTAGGGGCTCAAAATTGAGAAACAAGGATGGTCCAAAAATACCATGATGCCACTTTTTTCGGGTTTTCATGTAAGCCTGGTAGTTCTCGAACAAGAGCACATACAGAGGTAGTCAAAGTCTTACGATTATACTCAGAAATGCTTTAGAATACAAAGGCTTATTTGGAAGGGGCTGCAACCACACCATTTTTGTACCACCTTTTTTCTCCTTTCCGTGCGCCAGCAAGGGCATATTTGAGTGCTACTACGTGAATACTGCACAATGACATGTTGTGGGTCCCTTGTGCGGATCCTTGGTGATCATTTTTTAGAGCTTGATCTGCTCCATCGAAGGATGCCCTAGATTTTAGGAAAACAAGCACAGCTTCAATTTTTGAGAAAAGTGTTTACTTTTGGGACAAGCTAATAGGTCCACCTGGAATTCTTAATCATTGAAGCACTTCCTAGCTTCCGAGTTTATCAGGTAGTTATACACTAAGTACACGTTCAAAAATGTTTAAATAGTGCTCTAGTCAAGCTGTGGACCTGAAAAAATCGATTATCTGCTTTTTCGCCTTGAAGATACTTTCACATGTATTGCGCGCCTGAAAACTACTTTTGAGTAGAAATTTCTGCAATTCTCAGCTGGATCGGAAGTGATGGGGTTTCATCTGCCTTTTAGATGCTTTTTGATTTCAGCATTAAGGAGAGGATTTGACTTTTGGTGTTGAAGCAAGTTCGACCTAGTTGGACGTTTAAGCCTCGAATACTACTTTAAAAATTCTGCTGTATTTTACCGTAAAATTAAGATATAGAAGCATTCTTTACACAAGAAGAAGTCTGTTTACCATTCTCACAAGTGTTTACAAAGCTTCGCTCTTTGCCCTTTGCTTCTTTTTCGAAACGTGGGTTGTGCAGCGTAATGATGGTTCCACTCCCATTTTCAAAATAGCCTGCTAATGCTACCTCCTTAGATTTTTGAAATCATCCACTAGTCATTGAAAACAGTAATTGTGTGTTAGCACATGATTCCCCTGAAAAATTTGGTGAGAGCCAAAACTAGCTCTGGTGCTTGTCGCAATCACTTTCCGCAGGGGGATTTCTGCAATTATACATAGATACTAGGATCTCTAGGAAGTTGTAATTATGAATTGCGGGCCCCTCTTCGTATAAACAATGCCATTGCTCTACTCGATGTTTTTGAGGACATTGTGCAAAAGAAGTTTGGAGGCAAAAATTTGAGCTCAGGATTGCAGTGGTGTTAATGCTGGATTTGCTTCAACTGAGTTTTTCCTTAATGCTCACGTCAAAAAGCATCTAGAAGGTAGATGAGACACCATCACTTTCCCTTACCTGAAGGTTGCAGAAAGTTCTACTCAAATGCAGCTTCCTGGAGCAAAATACATGTGAAAGCATCTTCAAAGCAAAAAAAGCAGATGATCGATTTTTTGGAGTACGACACAGCCTGACTAAAGCAACTGTGTAACATTTATAAACATGTACTGGCCTAAAAAAATTCGGAAGCTAGGAAGTGCTTTAATGATTAAGAGTGAAAACTCCAAGTGGACCTATAATTTTGACCAGCCTTCAAGCCTGCTTTTCCAAACTTTCTGGTTTCTTGAATGACCGGACGAAAACTAGACCCGCTTTGATGATTGATAGTAGGCTGGTAAACACACGGCTATACCTAATTTTGGAACATTTTATTGACAACAGTGTGAGTTATGGCATACTTTAAAGAAGACCCATAATTTTGTCGACCAATATATAGGCCCTGCCATATATCCGCACAACTTTGCCTGTCCCAATCCTCCTCTATACGCCGATACCGTGCCTCCTTTTGTTTTTATAATCAGAACGCTCACTTTCCCCTCGCGGCAACTACCAGTCTCGCAGCTTAAACTTTACGTAAAGCTGTTAAAAACGTCATCAGCATGCTCAGTTCTGTGCCAACATCCAGCCGCCAAAGTTTGCAGAAATTGATAAAATCGATAAAGGTAAACGATAATTCTAAAACTCAACTATACTTCGTAATCTGCGTGCTCACCTACCCAGTGCCAACTCTCAGTCCCGTAGCTAATAGTTTGCAGGAATCGATAAAATCAATATCGACCCAAAAAAAGTGTCGAGTCGTCAACCGCACTAGTGTAGATCTGCATTAGAGCGACCGACGACGCTTTTGAGACGGCAGGCAGCGAGACAAGCAATACCGTAGTTGTTGGAGAAAAGTGAATTTTTGAAGGTCATTGACGCCTTTTTTGAATGGACACGTTCAGCTCGCCTCAGTAAGGGGCTAGGATTTACTTACCAACTTGTAATATGCTGCGTTTCGTCATGCTAATCTTATTCATTGTATGCTGCATAGATGTTCATTTTTATTCTGTAGACGTTCACATGTAGGGTCCATTACTCAAGATCTCTTCGGAATCTTTGAAGACAGTGTCCGTGCAAGAACCGAGGTTCTAATCTGAACTCGGTCTAATTGTTATGCTGAATCCAAAAATCTACACTAGAAGGCGCGAAAACGACGAAAAAAGGCTCTAATGCAGGTGGATCAGCAGGTGGGCGGCCCTTCCACTCTGTGAAGTCACGTTCCAAGCTTTGAGAGCGATCTTCTCGCTTCCACTAGCCGCCTTAACATCGCCACCGTTTAAATACGAACGCGTAACTGAAATTAGAACCGAGAAGATCGCTGAACCCTCCTACGTTAGAATCCCTTTTGGCCGTTTTCGCGCTTCCAGTGTGGATTTTCGATTTCAGCATGGCGAATGAACAGGTAAGCACAAAATCTCGAAATCGACTTCCTGCCCGGACACAGCCTCTAATTACTAATTTCTTATGGATTCCTTGGAGGCGGACGTAGTTGTCGTGGATAGTCGGTGGTTGGGTACAGTTGGTACGGTGAGGCGTGTGGCACGGCAGAGGAAGATTGTCGATAATAATGTAAGTTTGATGTAAAGACGATCATTATCTCTGCACAGGTCTTTCGCAAAATGGGAAATGAAGATAGCTCAGATATAAAGGGTGTTTTAAAAGTATGTATACAGGTTTAATTGTTCATATCTCTTCTCCCTAAAAGTCTTCTGTATACTTTCAGGTACCATATAAAGCTGGCTTCAGTTTAGTTCTATAGTTAAGAGGTAATCACCGGTCTTTCCTCATTACTGTAGGATTACGGTTGGAACTTCGAGAACGATTTCAAGCAATTAAATGGCCCAATCTCGCCTCTGAGAACAAAGCAAACGATGCTTCCTTTATAACTCATGCCAGGTGAACAGCAACAGCTGTTTCTACAATGCTCCCTAAAATTGTGATTACACCATTTGAAGGAAGGGCTTTACAAATCTTGAAAACTCGAGTAATGGATCAGCGAGCGTAAATTTCCTGATACCATATTTTAGAGTTTTTGGAACTCTTTTCGAATAATTTAAAGCCAAGTGTTCCTGTTATCTCAAAGAAGTGAAGAGGGATTGCACCGTACTGTAAATCTGAAATGAAGCCAGTTGCACATATTGGTATCTGAAGTTAGGCAGAATTCTTGAAAAGAGAAATATTAATGATCAAACAATGTATGTATACTTTTGAGGCACCCTGTATTTGATGGTACAGATTGTATTTCAATTTGTGTAATAGTTTGTTGTAAAAAGGAGGAAATATGACAGAATATTATGAAACAATACATATAGGGCAACTATTATATTTAGAGCGTATCAGAGGGATCAAATAACTGGACTATCGAAGCAACTATAAAACGCGCTTCAAAAATCTTGAACTTCACTGTATTAAATCACAATCGACAGGCTCAACTTAGCGTAATGAATCACAGTAAAATATACAAACGGTTTTAAGCCTAGCGCATTAAGTCAGAAAAGCAAGAACAAGAAGATAAAGACTCCTCCGCTACAAATGCTAATTCAGAGCAATAAAACGCCGCATTTGGTTCTTCGCTTTTCCACGCGATTCTAGAACAACATTTCATAATATACATGCTCAAACTCGTTACATAGAATTATTAACAATATCTATACAAAATACAACGAAAAATATGATTAGCATGGCGAAACATCTGCTACATATTACAAAAGGGTAAATTGACTTGCTAATCATTTTCACTGGGACCAGCAGTAACGCCATCCACCTAAACAAAAAAGAGATCAAAGCCATGAAAGCAGGAGACACACAGCACAGCTCTGAAACGCTCCTTACTTATGTCAGGTTTTCTGACCAGCCGGAGAAGTTATAAATAGCCGTGGCACATGCATTCGGTCATACAGCGCTCGTTCTAAAATAAGAATTTCATCGGCGTTCTTAGAAGGTGAGTGCTTCGTTAGGCAGCAAACTACCAATCTACCCAAGCTTTAGAGTTTTTTTTGCACGGGTTACAGAGACGTTTGGTCGAGTAGTATGCAAGTCGTGCTGTCCATTCCAGGCTCTGAAAAACACCTCCCGTAACGTCAGCGAATAAAGTATTAACATCCGGTCAAGACTGTCACATGGTGAAATATATCGATATAAACTTTTCTTAAAAAAGAAACTTGATTTGTCATCCAAAAGTTGACAATTGTATCACAGACAGAACTTTCTTGGGTAGAGCATCCACTCATAAATATTAGGTTGCCCGGAAAATAATGTCGCATCGTGTTTTATCATGCAATATCGCAGCAGCGTGCGCACGAGAGTGAGCAAGTGGGGTATTAACCGATGAGGCAAGCTTTACAAAATAAAGCTCGAACTTTCGCGCCAGGTCTGATTTGCGTGAAGTTTGTAGCCAAATTTCATAAGGCATTAAAGACCTAAAAAACGAAAAAATCGCATCTCCGTCCATGAAAGTCCTGGGAACCCCTAACTTGCTCACGCACGGACTCACTATATGAGACACTCGTACGCACAACTTCGCAGTTTTTCATGGCTGAAAACTGGGAGAACGAAATTTGGCGTCTTTTTGCCAAAGCAATCCTGAACTTCTCTCACATGGGTGATTCTGTAGTATGAACCTTTAGGAGTATAATCATGAATTTTCAACTTTAGATAAGCGCTAGTTTTCGAGAAAAATCAGATTGTTTGCAAAAATCCCGAAAAACGCGACATAATTGCACTTTTGACCTATACCACAAACTATACAGGTGAATGTCTCGAGTGGAGGGTACATGTCTGTGCAAAAAATCCCTAAGACGTCTATGAACGAAGATACGAGTTTTTTGGTATTTGTAATTTTTCTATATTGATTCGAACTTCAGGTGGAGCAAGATCTCCGCGGAGATTTGTAAACTACCTTGTAGAGCTTGCTTTGCTCTATCAAATGATACATCATTCGCTGTTTTTTGCGGTCGTTCTTTCGCGGTAGGATGCCACGCAAAATAATTTTTCGGACATTCTAATATCACAAAAACATTAATATTAGCAGTTGGAAACTCGTTCAAAGCTTCTGCATAGCCTGCAAAACCCTGCTAGCCGTTATGCACACTTTGAGCAGCATTATGACCATCATCGTGTCTATATTTCAGTTATAGCAATATGTGGAGTTTATGAATTCGCACATTTTTCCATACTCAGACAGCGGATAGGACCCCTCCGCCGGAGAAATGGCAGGGCCGCGGCGTTTCCCCAACGGTGGGTCTGCCACTCGTCCGCCGGAGCCCTCCCATTTCTGCTCGGAGACCTCCCATTTCTGCTCCGGAGCCCTCCCATTTCTGCTCCGGAGACCTCACAATTCTGCTCCGGAGCCCTCCCATTTCTGCTCCGGAGACCTCCGATTTCTGCTCCGGAGACCTCCCACTTGTGCTCCGGACCCCTCCGATTTTCTGCGGCGCGGCTCTTCCAAATCTGGCGGACTCGCGCCGGGCAAATTTCTTCGGCGCGGCTCTGCCAAATCTGGCGTACCTCCGGAGCAGAAATGGCGTACCTTTGCAGCAGGGCCGGAGAAGCGTCCCACTTGCCTGCCAGTGATGTCACCGCGACCTACAAGAAGGGACCGCCCATTTGCCCCGCTCTCATTGGTCAACTGGGTCCGGCGCGACTCTGGCAGATTCCGACTGTCCGGCGGAGGGGTCCGGTCGATTGTCTGAGTAGTCTCACCTGTTCGCTTCAGCTTGAATTTCAAATTCGGTTAGTGTTGAATCGGGAAACGGTGAACGAATGGCTGGAAAGTAATTTCAGTGTAAGTGAAACTAGCGGAAAAAATTTCTGGCTTTGGCGACCAGATCTCCTCCCTTTTCAGTATCCCTTCAAGAACCGAATAATCAGTTGAAGTAGCCCGAGTACAGTACAATCGGCTCCCCGATTGCTGCGAGGGCGGTCGTAATGGTCAGCCTATAATCGGTATATCAGCTATATTTCAATAAAGGCCGACCGCATCGCTAATACACTCGCCCGAGTCTGTCCTCGCGACAATCGGGAATCCGATATTATATCTATATTATATTTTTGGTCGACACTCTATGTGGGAAACGTAGACTGTTCAAAGAAAGGTAAAACGACGTTTGGAAACGGCGACTACATCTTGCGTCGAAAAGTGTAAAGGTTCCGCTAAATTGCAAGAGACGTACGCGAAGATTTTGGCAGGTTGCAAGCTCACACTTTAGCAGTGATTAAGGAGTGCTCCAGCTTGCAGCTTGGGAAACGAGTATTTAAGCTTCAGAGTGAGCAAGTTATTCGTGGCGCTGCTTTATCGGGTGTAGAACATACATCTTTCAAAGCTTTAGTCACACTCCGGCACTGCTATGAATGAAGCTTGACAAGCGAGTTTGAGAATAATCGGCAGAATTGGACCTCGCAGAATTAATCATTGGTGAGGCTAGTTTGGCCTTCAGAGCTCACAATGATTCAAGGAGTGCAACAGAGATAAAACTCGCCAAGAACGGATCTTCTAAATCTGTTGCTTTGCAGTGATTCAAAGCAATTTGTAACATAAATTGGGATTTCCATTTTTTGGAAATTTCGTTTTCACCACAATCTGACTACAGCATACAATGATAATGCTATTCAAAAGCTGTTGTTCGCTTTTCGATAGATCGGGACAAATCATGAGCATTTTACAAGCACAGCAAACAAGCTTATATTTCCTCTTGAGCGCAGCTATACGAGTTTGTAATTACTCCAAGTCTCAACTGTCAAACTTATTACAAAAGGAGTACCAAATTCAGTTTCGAGGTTGACTGATAAATTGGTATATTTGAGCTTTTTCTTTGTGCTATCTCTATAAAGTGTTTCTGAAAATATAACAGAAACATGTTATAGAAATATCACAAACTCAACAGACACACTCAAGCAGTTATCTTTCTTCGTTTTGAACATGAGATTGTAAAAGCAAACTGTACAATGTTTTTACATCAAAGATATCAAAGGCGAATATTTCAATCTTGATGCCTAAACCATACTCGACGAATCAAGCGGCTCAAATGCTAGCTTCAAACTTAGATAAAAATCATCAAGGCTCGTAGGCTTCAAGCATAATCATTCTTCTCGTAATTTTTCACGATATACAGTCAACAGAAATTCCTTTACTAAAAATACTGCATGTATTACAAATATGGGGGCTTGAACTTTTTGGAGAAATACCTGTACTTGCAGCAATCGAAGCGGAATGAATAGCTATTGGGGAATTACTTGAGCTTTGACGTGATATGTAGCTTATTCTTTGCATCATTCTTACTCGAAATAGACTAGTTGTGCTAGTCTTACTTGCTATCTGATTGCCCAAAGTTATTAGGGTTTTGCCTATAGTCACATTTGTGTAATATTACAGAAAAGTTTCAATGTGGGAAGTTACATACTTCTTGCTCTTCAATTATTGCCAAGTTTACTTTGAAAGGCTGTTGAGTATTCGCAAATAAATTACAACAATATTTTCGTGACGGCGTTAAATTTGGCGAAAAGAGCCTTAACTCGTCAATCGTACGCTTTGTATTGACACACCTTTGCTGCTGAGTAAACGTTCCGTATTTTGCTGCACCGCGTTTACCTATAAAACAGCTTTTAAAAAGAATTAGTTTGTCATTCTTCTTCATTCGCTGTTTACAGCTTTCTGACTATTTTAACCCATTTCTTAGTCAAGTAAGAATGGACGCTCCAAAATCTGTTCTATTGCTGATTTTATTACTGATTGCCGGAATAAACTCACAATATCCAGATTATATTGACTATTACGGTTTTCCTTACGGTGCACAGATTCCTCAAGGTCAATTGATTGGTATCGCAGGAGTGGGTACGTTTCGAACAAAGAGCGATTAATCCAAATTTTCATTACGAATTTAGATCCTATAACTGGAGCTATAACAGGAGCAATCACAGGCGGATTGATGGGAATCTTGTCAGGAGGGAAAAAGCGTTAACCTATTGACTTACTAATGGCCATTCCTGAAACAGTCATCATGTTATAATCAGTGCTGTATTAGGAAATGCATTTACACTCACAGCTAAGGTTAAAATTGTAATCCAAGCTTGCACTGAAAGAACTCACTTATTTAAGGACATTCATATAGTTTCGATATTGCAAACACCTATCTACATGTCTCTGACTGATTTGATGGAAAAAAGCTCCCATTCTTATGATTATATGATAATGAAGTATGCGGTAACAGTTCACTAATTTATAATGTGCATAAGTAAAAGAGCACAATGCAATCTTTGACATATATGCCAAAAGTTAGTCTGGTCGAATATCCTTAGAGTTTTGTGAAGTAAAAACGTAACAACCTTATAATGAGGTTGGTGTCTGTTCTTCAATATCAGCGATTTCGCAGAGTTTATGGAAGCGCTCCTCACCTCATCTATCGAAAATGCTTAGTAGATTTATTGCTATCATTTGAAATAAACAAGTGCTTGAAAACTCCTCAAACCAACTTCTTGTTAAAGCAGATTGACTTTTGATGCTTTTGAAAGCAAAAAATGTAGAGATCGCTTTTATTTGAGTAGGATGACAAGCCGTAGGTGTTGCAAATGTTTCATATTTTGGGATGTAATTATACAAAAAAATTTGAGAGTCAACGAATGCGATAGTGATTAGAAAAACCAGGTGGCTTTATAATTTTGTTTAGAATTTTTTTTTTCATTTTTCTCCATTCAAACTCAACAAGACTGGAAGCCGTTTTAAGGGAGTCATGGTAGGTTGACATGCGCACAATACAAAGTTTCAGACAGATTCATTGACAAGAACGAAAATTACGACGATTTTTAGAGTGGCTCTATAATTATGGCCAGCACTTATTAAACCTCCAAAGGAAGAGGTTGCCAATGCTTGCTAAATGCTATGATTCGTGGGCTGGTCTTGATCCTTAAGATCAAAGAGCGTCACTTTTATTAGGCTGGAAACTAAGTTTTGCAACTAGTTTCATAACTTCACTCTCTTTGGATATGGCGCACTCAAACTTTGGCATTATGTAGAAGGCAATGTGAGCTACAAGTGAGCACAAATTGTCTAAGTTTTGAACACGAAATAAAAAAGTTTCAGGCGTTTTTCGAAAACTAGTGAAATTTGAGAATTTTTGGGGTTTCAAGCTAAAATGAAGCCTTTGGCAGCCTAGGCTATGCGCAGTAATCCGAATTCGTCTACAAATTATTGCTGGAGGTTGACTCCTTTGACCTAGTAAGAAAGAAGCAAAATTTAGGGGCATGTCGAGATTTGGCGCCCTCATAAATTCGAACGAGTCGATGTACGCAAGAGCTGCTGAGGACAATCGTCAATGACTAAAGAGTCCGAAGCTCAAATTCCGCCGAGACTTTACATAGTAAGGTTATTTGACCTGCCAAACGCGAACATCACATCCATTTGTTGAATCAACGCCTTTTTCCTTGTTTAGGGTGAGACCCCGTATCGTACATCTACATTAATCCTACAAAAAAGCCCTTATCACACAATTTAACTATCGTTTTCGTGACCAGCATGTCGGATAACACCCCTATGCCAAGTTTCAGCCAAATCCGTCAAACTTGGAATTTTTCCCCTTCATACCATGCATCTACCGTAACCCTCACTGCGACGTCAGAATTTGGTAGGACAGCAGCTGCGCTTGCAGCTTACATAATAACCAACGCAGTGGCAAAATTTGAGTGCGCCATGTTGAGTGAGGGGGAAGTTATGAGACCAGTTGCAAAACTTACAAGGGAACCGTGTCGAGTCGAAGTGGCCTTTCCAAATGAGACCCATACTGCTTTGAAGAGTATTAAGCGGTGATTCCAAATCTGCTTTCCAAATCTGCCAAGCGCCTCTGGACGCCGAGTTATGACCGCTCTTCGGAACGAAAAATGAATGCAGAATTTAGGTAAAATTGATTGCTACAACCTTTCCAGCGCTCATATAAAGCAGTGTTAAGTATTAGCATAGTAAATAAAATGTATCCATTGCATAAACAGCTCTGGTACTTGACACTGGACCATTTGAGCAAATTTGGGCGATTTTGTTTCAGTTTGGCGTTCAATTTTTTGACCTGAAAAACGAGCATAACTCAGCGTCCAGAGGCGCTTGGCAGATTTGGAAAGCAGATTGGGAATCATCGATTAATGCTCTTCAAAGCGGTATGGGTCTCATTTGGAAAGGCCACTTCGACTCGGCACGGTTCCCTTGTTAGTTTCCAACCTAATACTTTACGCTCGATGGGCCATTTTTCATAGGACACAGTGTCGTTAGCAAAAGAACTAGTTCTAAAAAGCCAGTTTCACCATCGTTGGATTATCACGATAAGGCTTTTGAAAAAGTCATGGCGATGTGGTAGCATTTCTTAGCTGATACCACTCTAAGGACCTTTTGAATCGTCTATCCCAGTATCGGATCAAGCACGTTCGCACCGCTATGTTTCTCAAGTTCGCAGTATCATGGTGCATCATGTGTGTGTATCCGTCATATTAGGTCGTGAGAGGACTAACCATTCATTCCATTTATTCTGAAACTAAGAGGTCCAAAACCGCTTCGTACACATTGTTCAAATTGGTTTGAAGTGTGGTCGAAAAGCTACTAGTTTTTGCAGCAACTCAAGGCTCATGGTATAGCTTGGTGTACTGAGCGTATGACAGGACCTTCTAGTACAGTGAGAAGTGATTCAGTGGTATATTTTACCAGGACAAATCACTGAGTGCTCAGAAGAAAGCAGGGCTACGCGCTCCGTCTCCGATGCAAACAAAGGGATCTGCATCGGCAGGGTTCTGGTATAGCCAAAAATTCTCATCCAGGTTTACTAAGTATAAATTACAATCTTGACGTGTTTCTATCATTTTTTGCACCCTGAGAATGTGCATTGATGATTATCGGACAACATACAACACTTTCTTACAAGTTGTGTTACTATCAGTTTATCAGCAGATTCATGCTCAATCGTAGTGTGTTTATTCGCTTACAATATAAGAGACTGACATAGCCTAGCGAGCATGGTGATGTTTGCATGGTTTACCTCGCATTGTTAAATAGCATTTTGATTATTAGATTGCCTCCTTGATAGCATTTTTCGTACAATAGCTTTCACTACTTCACAAAGTTTACAGAATCACAATTCCTCAAGGCTCCCCCTGCCACTTACAGACCTTCAAATCAGCTATGTTCGAATGCGTGCTTGCGTTGTTGGTTGATTTGATAATAGGAGTTCGATCAACAAGTTCAATGTACGCCTATGCACCAAATCCCGATTGGCAACCAGTCTATCAATACACATTACCGATTCGTTACAATCATCGTTATAAATGCTGTTGTTGCTGTAGCCGGCACCAAGACTGTTAAACCGTTAAACGTCACAATCATCAACTACTACTTAAATTCGGGTGAGAACAAATTTAAAGTTGTCTAGACAATGTGCGCAAAGCGGCTCCGAGGTTTTAGTCTCAAAAAATGGATGATAGCTCCTTGTCTTGGCCTTCGAAAGAAATTGCTTGATATTTCTACGGAGAGACTTATGTCGTGCTAAGTCTTGTTAATTCCACTTTTCTACTTGTTCATAGTATATAAGTATCTATCCTTTGTTAGGCTCCAAGACATGCGCATAAGGATGCATGTGATTTCGTTTATTGGGCTCTCGCTCATACAATAGTTCCTTCGTTGGTAAATATCTTTCTAAGCTTTTTGTAAATACCTTTTTGAACAAGTAAGCAGACTACAGAACCACCATCTAGATTTGATAGAGAAACTCAGTCGTGATACGACATCATGCAACGGTAAAGTTCTCCGTTGAAGAGAGAAAAATCAATCAGATTTTATACCACAAACTTCACGCAGGCTTTTGAGATAAACACCTTCTGACAACCAAGGAACTTTATCTAGACAACTAAAGTCACACCTCTGATAAGGGAAGTCACTTAACTTAGGTCGGGTTTTTGAAATGAGACATATGTATTTAGAACCAGCTCGGAACGCTGATTCCAAATATGTTATCCTTAGCTGCGAAGCGTTCTTCTGAAGCGAGTTATGAGCTTTTTTAGTATGTGTCATTGACATATATACAACTGAATATGGAAAGAAGGTCTTTGGATGAAAATCTGCCCAAAAAGTTATGGGAAATCAATAACATCAAATTGAGTTATTTGGCTTGATAGGTTATAATATGCATTTGTACCACTACCTAGATGATGATACCGTAGCATGCCTAAGTCGGTCAACACGCAAAATTTGCTCAGGAAAAAGCTCATAACTCGCTTCGGAGGAACGCTTCGCAGCTAAGGAAAGCAGATTTGAAATCAGCGTTTCAAGCTGATTCCAACCATATGTGTCTAATTTCAAAAGCCCAACCTAAGTTAAATGACTTCCCTTGTGAGGTTACAGAAGCTAGTGTCTATGTTTATTAAAGGTTGTAAAAGTGAAACTTTGCTTGAGAAACAGAAAAAAAACATGTAATTGCAATGGTGAGCAGTTGAGCAACTCTTGTAGTAGTTCTGAAAACATCTGCAAGTGCTTTGATTCAGAAAAAGTGCTACCTTCCTCAAAAGTACACCTAGCCTTGAATGTAAAAAGCGTAGACGTAAATAATTCTGAATAAATCTAACACATTGGCAATCGGAAGTATACGGCTCATCAAACAATGTCATTCAAACTGCTCCAGCAAAATCTCAGAAATCAAAATCATTCTTAAAAGGCCTTTTGGGAGGATCCTTGTGATTGTTGTACAGTCCAGTGTAATGCATATTAGAAAGGGACGGTAAGTGTAGAGAGTATCAGAAAATATTCCCCATCCGCTCCCCTCAGACTGCGTGAAAACATCCATATAAGCGTGAGTGCAAAACTTTATAGTCACGTGAAAAACACGCTCATAGCAATAACAATTGTATCAAACCGTAGATCGGTTGCCACTGAATGTGGCGCAGGTTGGTACACGTGGCGGATTCGAATAATCATAAGGAGAATCCAGTGTCTGACATTTACCAAGACTGCTAAGCTTTTTGGAAGCTTTACTTTTGCTCAATGCTCCCTTCTCACAAAGAAAGAACCCTCAGTCGAAAAGGGGTTTCCGCACGTGATGCATATCATTCTACTGGTCTTAGGGCACTAGTACCAGATCTGTCCTTAGCTGCTCAATGGTCTTCTGAGAAAAGTTATGAGCGGCCGTTCCTCACGATGGTCAGTGCACATTATAAGTTCAGGGCGCCAAGGAATGTACAGGTGTGGACGGATGTCCGGGTGGGTAGCTGCGAAGACTATAGCACAAGTGGTGAAGAGTTGTCCCTATGGAGCCAAACTTTGCACTTTTGCAAACTGTATTTCGTGAATTCGCAGGCGATTTTCGATGAGGGTCTACTTGCTCGAAAATCGTCTGCGAATTCACAAAACACAATTTGCAAAAATACAAAGTTTGGCTCTATAGGGCGAACTCTTCAACACCTGCGCCATAGTCTCCGCAGCTATCCACTTGTCCGTCACACCTGCACATTCCTTGGCACCTCAGACTTATAATGTGCAGTGGTCATCGTGATGAACCGTCGCTCATAACTTTTCTCAAAAGATCATTGAGCAGCTTCTCAGATAATCGCCGGGGGCAGCCGGTCCGCAAACTCGAGCTTTTCTGCAGGCGGTCAGCAGAATTTTAGGCGTGGCGAAACCTTCAGCTTGCGGCACTTCCTTTACGGTCGTATATTCTGCTAGCGGCAGCAACACAGCATTTTTTGCAAGCGCTCGGCTCGGCGTAATTTCTTTCAGCGAGCGCTGGCCAAACTTTCAGCAGGCGCTCGGAATCTTTTTACGCAGTTTCGGGCGTACGCCGAAAAAAATGAGACTCTATGTGGCAGAGGTGCCATCGATGACTTGGAGTACCTTCTCTCAGATATCCTGGGCAGTGCGGTCCTTCACAAAGGACCGCACTGCCCACAACAATTTTGCATATTCTCGCGGAAAGTCCGCGAGAATGCGGCAAATGCGCCGCAACTTATCTATAGAAAAACCGCGATAGTTCTCCGAGCGTTCGTATAAAAACTGGCCAGAATTAATCCAAATTTCTGCAAGCGGACCGCAAAAAATCAGCGAACTATTTTTCCGGTACCCGCTTGCTCAAAATTCGCATGGCCGCTTGCCCCGGCGATTATCTTAGTAAGGATCACGGATCTGGTATTAGTGCTCCAAGACCAGCAGAATGATATGTCACGTGCTGAAAAACCCCACTTCGACTGAGGGTCTTTTCCTTCTCCGTGAATTTTGCTTCCACACATTTCGCTTGGGAGCGAGTGGCACGTTGATTAAGCGGCCGCTATGGCTCAGATAATCGCCGGGGGTGCGGCCATGCGATTTTTGGGCAAGCGGCACAGGGAAAATAGTTCGCTGATTTCTTGCGGTCCGCTTGCAGAAATTAAGAAGAATCTTGGTCAATATTTAGACGAATGCTCGAAGAACAATTGCGGTTTTTCTGTAGATTAGTTGCGGAGCAGTGGCCGCATTCTCGCGGACTTTCCGCGAGAATGCAGAATTATTAAGAGCCGCGCGGTCCTTTGTGGAGGACCGCACAGCCCGTAGGTACCTTTTTCTAAGAGAAAGTGCCCCAAACTTGAGTAATTATACCATCGGTGACATCTCAGCCACATAGAGTCTCACCTTTTCTCGGCGTACGCCAGAAACTGCTTAAAAAGAGTCTGAGCGCCTGCTGAAAGTTTGGCCAGGCTTGCTGAAAGAAATTATTTGACCGCCGCTTGCAGAAATTTCCGCATTGATGCCCACTAGTAGAACATACGACAGCAAAGCAAGTGCCGCCCGCTGAAGGTTTGGCAATGCCCCAAAATTCTGCGGACCGGCTGCCTCCGGTGATTATCCGAGGACTAGGTCGACATGAAGGTGGATTCCCACTCCTCCTCCCTGCATGTATTACCTAGCCTCTGTGTCATTTCTGACTACAATAGATCGTTCGCTTGGATCATAGATGAGACGAATCAGTATGGGAGATAAGGGTCTGCTTGTAATGGTGATATTAAACAGCTGTACAAAACGTGCATGTGGGAAAACTGACAAATCGCCTCTCTGACGGCCAATCACGGTTCCTTTGGGTTGGGCTAGACTGCGCGGCGTACGTGGCGTACGTCGCGCACGCTTCTATGATGAAGCATACCGAGCGTAGTCTGGCCCAACCCTTTGCCGTATCTGATTGCCACAACCTCCAAGACTGGAACATTGAATGATATGTTATAGCCAAACTGGCACGGTAAGCATTTACTCATTTCGCGTTCAAAAAATTAATAAAGTGCTATAGTGTAAATTCTTAAACGGCCTACTTATTCTTGGCTGTAGTTGGATATGTACTACTTATAATTACTCCATATTTTATTACATATTAACATCAAAAAGTTGAAAAGTGTCTGTTTTTCTTTTCTCTCAAGGAAGCGTGTGCCCACGCAAAAGCAGCATTTTGTTTCCCGCAGAACAAGCATGCCAAAAACTGCAAACACAATTCGAAACAGCTTATGGATTTGGCAATAAAGACTCACTGCAACGAATCTGCAACATCGGAGCATATGATGGCCGCTGTTTTGAATAGCTGTGAGCTTATTATAACAAAAAGTTGACCAGATGACATATGCGTTATATGTCATCCGATGTACTTTCGATATAAAAATAATGAGCAAAAATATTCTCTCGAATGTTCAGCACGGAATACTTCAAAGTCTTCTACGTTCTTGCCCATCTGGCTCTCTATGCACATGAAGGTTAAATTTTGGCTATCTTGAAATGGATGTTATATCATAACGCTTTAATTTGTCGAAGCACATCTTTGCAGTAAAAGGTTTCCGCATCTCACAATCCTTTGGAAACTCCCTTTGTGGAACTCCATTGATTGCAAAACAATCAGTTACTCCCTGTAACGCTATATAGAGATAGGAAAATGAGCTTAGGTTTGAGATCAAATCTCAACAGGCATTGATTCTATTTATGTTTCTCAGATGCGTCTGCCCATGTCAGCGCCGCTCCATCACTGCATCGAACTATGCATTAGAAAGTTCCCAGATAAGTATGCAGCCCCACCGGTTCCGGCCTTTTGTGAGCACGCACAGCGCCGAGATGTGGTAGCCGCGCGAACAACTCTGGAAGCAGGATTTATTTGCTCGCACTAGCAGATCGCGAAAACTCGGAAAAGAGAAGGAGGACAATGATGTACATAACAGCGGTCAAAAACGAGGTGCAGCGCATCGTTTTTGAAGCGTCAGTTCGTTCTATTGAACCTCCGTAGTAGGACAGGTACAAGTTATTTTACATTGGAGGTAGCTACAATTCCAGATGTATTTAGCTAAGCTGTGCTTAGCACTTCCATATTATCGACACTATTTCATGATGCAGTGAAACATTTTCCTACAGTCTAGTACGAGCATATTGACCAGAATTGATGTATGAAGGGCAGTATCGACAATTCCTTTGTAAATATAGCGCAATTTTGAAGCGGTCACATCAAATAGATTTTAAATAGTATCGGAAATGTTCTGAGAGCGCTGCTGCAAAATCTGTTGTGCAAGGTCATGAAACCTGCCGAGAAAAGCTGAATTGATTTTTATGAAAAAAAAAAGCCGACGAAAGCTTGAGAGGTTATAGTCGTCCTCCCCCCACTAGGCACTCGGTGGATGGATTTGAATTCGAGCCGGAGCAAATGTTTAGCGTCAGAGCGCGGCAGACGCCGCCTCAGTCAAAGTGTGCGCAAACGCTGTTTCTCCATTCTTCTTTGTGATTCCTTGTTATTACTCATATTGCGGCAATGTACTGTATCATATTCGAGGTATTGTTGCCGCTGATCGTTGTTTGATGCTCTTATTATCGTTTGCCGTACACTTTTTTTTCAGAAAGCTGGAAATACGATGCATTTGAAGATTTTTCAATGAAACATCACTCTTTCCGGTAGGTAACACATTCACAAGTGTTCAAAATCTTCAACTGCATCGTATTTCCAGCTTTCTGAAAAAAATGTACGGCAAACGATAATAAGAGCATCAAACAACGATCAGCGGCAACAACACCTCGAATATGATACAGTACATTGCCGCAATACGAGTAATACCAAGGAATCACCAAGAAAAATGGAAAAACAGCCTTTGCGCACACAGCGGCGTCTGCCGCGCTCTGACGCTAAACATTTGCTCCGGCTCGAATTCAAATCCATCCACCGAGTGTCTAGTGGGGGGAGGACGACTATAGAAAGTCTCCAGACAGGAATATATCGCTTTTACGCAGGCCGCTTCACTGGTTCTCTTGTTCGTGAGAAGCGAGAGACTTATTCCTATTGATAAATTACCTGCGATGTTTTTTGATATTCGGCGCCGTCTTTTCGGTTTGAAGATTTGCTGTGTTGTAATACAACAGCGCAGGTAACGATATGACTACAGATTTGTGAGGTCAACGGCCGAAGCTGGAAGGCATATCGATTATTTATGAAAGAATTTGAGATTGAAAAATGTAGCAAACATTTTTCAGAACCTTCCATTACGAGAAAGTGAAAAAATATCTCGCTCGCAACGCATAGACTCCAACTTGGTTGTGTAGGTGTTAGTGTTGTGTTGGTTGCACAACAGGTGGTAGACAGAGTATGTTGATAGCAATCATACAGCGGAGTTGGACATGAAAGCGCGCTTCACTTCAACGATTAGCTCAGTAACTCGATCGCGGGGGGGGGGGGGGGAATCCTAAAAACTGAGAGTGGCAGAGGCCTATTCGTTTTATTCATTTGTTCGGAGTTTTGTTTGGAAACGATGCTGCAGGAAGCGCGCTGAGATGTCGCAACCTTTTTTTGTGGCAATACTGAACTGGGGCATAAGAGATAAACAGCGATCATAGCTTCATCTTCCTGCAAGCATATCCGCACTGGGAAGCGAAGAAAAGCTAAAGTGATTACTTCAAATTTTTTCGCTTGTTTCCATTTTCACAAAGTTCTACTTTTGATATGTACATTTAGCTACCTTTTCAGTCAGTGATCGTTGCGCAAAAATCAGAATATGATAGGAAGGTGTAAAAAGACGTTAAGCATTGAGAAGTGTTTTTCGGCAACGCGAGTGGAATTTTGATGATACTTAAGGCCAATTCATTCTCAAGAATAAATTTACTGCAAGTGACCGGTTCTGTGTCATCATGACTCACTCACAGAAGAACGATCTTAAAGGCACCGTCCACCCAAAATGGGGTCGATGAGATTTTGATGCCTAACAGTAGTGGGGCCCCTAATTGTATACTTATCCAACTCGCGCTGGCAAAAGTTGCTTTCGAAGCGAGAAAATTGCTTCGAAAATCGATCGGATAACAGATTCGCAATCTTGGCTCCTTCCCTTTGAGTGGGCGTGACGTTCGTCCCGCCCATCCGTGCGCGCCCAACCAATCACCGTTTCAAAGAAACCGCTCTGCGGTTCTAAAAACGGGGAATTTTCGCGGATTTCCGATTTTATATTCGGAATCAGGGGTATGAGGCTGGAACAGCAAAAACATGGAGGTCGAAATTTTGGGTGGACAATGCCTTGAGTGAAGGTGGTGAACTGGAATGAAAAGCACATTACTGAATGCGTCTTGGAGAGCTGGTTTAAAAACTACCTCCCAAGCCTTTTAAGTAGTTCATTAGAAAATATAAGCGTTTAAAAGCAAGTTTGGCAAACAGTTAGCGTCATGCTTTCACGAATCGGCTTTCAAAGACTTATTTGTGTTTCCGGTAAATATAATCATTCCTAGAAATCAGTACATTTAATAACATGCTAGTCATTTACCTCCAAGTCAAGTTAGGTTCTGAAGCACACTATGCATAAATACTCCCAATGACTTCAAGCTTTTGACCACTCGAACCACCAGCTTTTGACTATTTTTGAAGAACCGCATTGCAGGTACGGAGATAGATTTGCAGTTACCTTCTAACGATATGCGTTTCATTTCAATTGTCACCTCAGCTTTGAAGATAAATTGAAACCTAATGATAAACCCTTTTATAAACCTGCACCATACTTTGACACCGTTCTTATGATTAAGAAAGAAATGATTACTTGCCGAATGATACGTTAAGCATTCAACATAAATACAAATTTTCCGGATAATTAAGATTGTGTTTTGCCTGTCCACATTATCTTCTCACATTGAAATTGCGAGTTCTTCTAATTTTGCAACAACCTGTAGTGCACCTCCAAGTCTTTACTTTTAAGCAAGGGTTTTTTGTGGGGTGGTATGTCATGGATTACAAGTTTTCATTTTAGCGCATCTCTTCATTAGTACCTGATCAACTTGGTTGGTGTTCAACTCCTATATCGAAATTTAGCTTTAAAAGCAACAACGTTGGTCTGAATAGCGAGCCTGAATGAAATGAGAGCTAAGCCTGCTCATCTAATCGTGAGACACTTTCAGCAAAACCAGTATATGACTTCGACCGTAGGCTGAAACTTTGGAACTTTAGAGAAAATGTATCTGGGTGTTTTAAAGAGAAGAAATTAGAATTTTGAACCAAATAATACATCATGTACATCATGTATATATAAAAACCTATAGCAAATTTGAGAAAAAAAGTGAACTATGCAAAACAACAAATGGAGAGTAGGTGTGCGAAATCTAACATACTTAATTTTGTTGTTTTGAAATTAAGCTTTCTTTTTTCTTTTAACTCTTCCTTTCTTCACCGTCTTCTTCTCCTTTCCCTTAACTATGCTTTCTGTCTTCCTGTCATTCTCCTTCTCCCTAATGTGCTCCATTTCCCTTTCCTTCGCTCTCTTCGCCTCTTCCTTCAGCTTTTCTTTGGCCCTCGCCCTCGCTTCTTCTTTCAGCTTCTCCTTCTCTTCAGCCTTCGCCTTTGCCCTCTTCTCCAATTCTTTCTTAGCTTCCGCCTTATCCTCCATTTTCTTCTTCAGCTTTTCCTTTTCAGTCATTTCTTGACTTTCTTTCTGCATCTTCTTATCCTGTTGTTTCGCCTTTTCTTTTGCTTTCTCCGTCGCTTTTCCTGTCAAGTTCCTGCGTACTCCGAGTTTCCCTTTCAGTAGACAGCAGGTAAAGACACCGACCGCAAAAGTTTTTTTGTTGTAGTATTCAAAAAATCCGCATCCAACGTTATTGATACTCTGAAATTCTTACTGTAATCTATTAGTTGCCCATTTTTTTAGGATACTTGAATGAACAGGAAATAGAAAAACAGCTTTGTTTATTTTCAAATTTTACATCTGGAGAGTACACACTGTGAAAATGCGAAATTTGAAGAATTTAGCATGCTCCATTTGGCGTTGCAGCGTTGCTTTAATGTGGACTCACGGTAGACGTAATTGCTAGAATTCATGCATATTTGCACAGATGAAGCTGAATGTTTGACTGTACGTATGTGTATGTGTTTGTGTGTGTTGTGTGTTGTGTGTGTGTTTGTGTCTATGTGTGTCTGTGTGTCCGTGGTCTCTGTCTGCGTCTGTCTTTTCTGAATCAATTCCCAAACTTTGCACACATACACCGGGGTGAAAGTCGAACTTTTCTCATCAATCGATATGATGTTTTGATTTTGCAAGATTTGGCACAGGGGAGGGGGGTAAGAGAGCATGCTGATAACAAATATTCTATTTTTATTGAGGTCCGGGCGGGGACATGTTGCCAGCTATTCATTAATAAGTTATTACTGCAACCAGCAAATATGGTACGTAAAATAGTAAGATCGCTCCCGTGCATTGTCACAACTTGAATGTGGCCCCTCACTTAATGCACAGCATATAGACAGCATATTGTGTACAACTTCGTAATGTTAGCATTTTTGCGTGCGCAAGAGTGGGCGTAACTGGCTCAACATGGCTATTTCGTCGACCGCAATATTTAGCGCAAAATCTCGGCGCCGCAGGCAGACTATATGCACGATAAATCAAATCTATTCCACTGTACCTTCAAAACTTCCAAGATCTCAGGATGTTCTTTCCAGTCTTCTGTGGCACTTCGCACGATTGCAACGCGTTCGCTGGGTTTGCTAAACATTTAAGGATTAATTGTATCCAAATTGAGGCTTTACAACAAGTATAAGAAAGCATTGAAGGAGAACGCACCGATATGGGAAGGTAACAAATCTTCTACTTGATGGCCAATCATGGATATCTCCTGCAACGTACTTGATTGCTTCATGTTCCAAAGCGACAGCGTACTAAATGACATATTTGGATGACACAACAGTGAGAAAGTTCAACTTTATTTAGTGTCATTGTGTTGACTAGAGTCACTGGGTGTTGAACGAATTGTAAAGCACACTATTCTATTGAGTTTATCATCGTCAAGCTGCCATACAAACCTTAGGCGTTGTCCGAGATATAAAATAATCGAAGTCCGTCCATATTTTATTGGAAACAACAGTCAAAAAGTCAAGAACTACTTGTCTTTCTTTCTTTCCGAGAGTTGTTGTGTTGTGTGTCCACAAAGATCTAGCAGCTCCCGAAGAGGTTAAGCATGATACAAACTGCAAATACTTTCCTCTTTTTTGCAGAGATGGGGCAGATAAATCACTTACTGTAACGAGTGCACAGCATCCGAACATTTGAATGCAGTCCCTTTGAATTGAAATACTTGCTTTGAATTGCTTTTTTACTGGATTAGTTGTGTTCCGATTTTCTGTACCAAAGTAACTTCGTCAAAAACATATAGCTTATCGACTACTTATCATAGAACTCTGGAAGAGTCTAAATTTAGCCCTTTTCTCTCTAGTTGAACATTTGTAGATACAGTGAATCACATCAAAATTTGCAATATTTGATCTCACAGGTGGCTGTCAAATCCCAGGACATGCGTGCCTTTAGGATGCGTAGATTAGTACATAAATAACCGCATGCAATAGTACGGATAGTATAGGCGACAATTTTAGGCACACTTGCTAAGTTCACGAACTAGCTCAAAGCCCTAACCAACTTGATCAAGAAAGCTACAAGTCATGAATTAACGTTTTCATAATCTTGGCTATTTAATAACAGAGGGCGGATTTCCCTCCGATTGCGCAAGGTCAAACCTGTATTTTCAAAACAAGTAATAATCGTTTTACCCCTCAACACACTCCGTTGGGTTGGCTTGTACCTTTACCGGCGAAACTTGGTAGACAAGGGGTACCTTTCTGAAGACATTGGTTGCTCTCGCTGTCCACCTCCCGTCGAAGAAAATGCGTAATGAATTAAGGCCTTCAAAGCGAAAGTTTTCAGAATTGCTTGACGACAATTTTAATTTGCGTGCTTTAAAGGTAATGTGGAGCACGCTGTAATAAATACCACAGGAAGGAGAGACTGTCAAATAAGGGCAAAAGTTTTGCAACCTTTCAAAGGACTTTCTGCTTTCAGTTCAATATTACAGCTTTGCACCCATGGCGTAGTCAACGCTTTCCTCTGTGACATGATAGTGGATCGGCGCCCACTTTACCGGACTCTGCCTTCAACCGTTTTCTGGTTTCTTATTCATTTTTATCCGAGGTGAGTACATGTTCGAAAAGTTTTTAGCTGTGTATTTAACCAAGTAAATTCTAAGCGACGCACTTTGGTCGCTTAGAATTTACTTGGTTAAATACACAGCTAAAAACTTTTCGAAGTAAGTAACTCGAAATGTATCAAAAAACTTATTCACGCTAGTAGAATAATACCGTAAACATAGTTTGAAATATCCCTTACTAGCCTTTACACAGTTCCACAGACCCGTGGCAGACGAGCAGTTGACTCCGAGAATGTCTTAGACATTCTGATGTGTGCGCCAACAAGATTTTGCTGTAAAGAAATGCAGACCCCTTTTTTCGGATTTATTAGAAAGGTTAAGAGGTTAGATCCCTGTGAAAGCTATCACTTTGATACACTTATCGAACCTACAAGAGAATCTCTTTACAAGGGAGATTCAGAAATCGAAGTGCCCAATCCAATTACATTGCATACCATTGGATGCGGACGCTGACTTCGAATCTGTAATCCCTATCTTTAGCGCCTATGTGGTCGAAGTTATGAGCCGTTAAATGCCGTTCTTTTGCTGAGAATTGTACATGAAAAGCGCAAATTCGGGCATAGAACCATGTTCGGCTTAATGCTGGGCCAAAACAAACCGTAAGATTACTTTGAATTCTTAGGGCCTAAAGGTGAGCTGAAAGTGCGACAATTTGCTGCATTTCGCAAATTTTATGTACATTTTTTCGCAACAAAACTGCTCGCAACCTCGTCCACAAAGGCGCTAAGCAGATATAAAATATAGATCCATAGTCAGCGTTGAATGCTGAATCGAAAAATAGGTAGCTTGCTTGGATTTACTTTGACCTCTGACCACTCCCTTGTTAACAGAGGTGACCATTCGAGGTGCTATGTCTGTTGCCAACTCAGACACTGGGACCGGGCGAGCCGCGGCCTCAAAAGGCCTTTCCGGCCCGTCCGCGGCCTTAATTTGCTCGTGTGGCCGGAGTGCGGCCGAGCCGCGGACCTTAATTCATGTAAAATAGTATCATTGCACCGGCCGAGCCGCGGACTGAATATGGCTTACCGGCTCAGCCGCGGCCTCAATGATGGGGGTGGAGCATTGCAACGGCTGAGCCGCGGACCAAAATCTCTATAATTAAACTCCGGCCGAGCCGCGGCCCATGTCAGATAAGGTCCGCGGCTCGGCCGCTCCCAGTACCTGAGCATAAAGAATACTTGCGTGATGTACGACGCATGGTCAGGCTGCCCTCAATGTCCATAGCCTTCAATGTCTTTCCAGTCTCCAAGGCGGAAACAAGATCAATATGTTGCACAACCTTGGATAGCAACTTGTGTTGTTCAATGTTGAAGTCGGACTTGGTTCCCGCAGCCGCCATATCGGTGGCTTCAATCTTTGTCTTTTTTACTGTGTATATTTTGTGTGCCAGTGAATAAAAAAACAGTTCTACTGTATCCTAGCTAGAATGAACTAGACGGCCCGACAACCAGCTCCAACTGAGCCGAGGCCCACAATCGGCTGAGCCGCGGCCCAGAAGCAGACGAGCCGAGGCTGTTTTCCGGCCGAGCCGCGGCCCATTTCCGGCCGGGCCGCGGACGCTGCGAAATCCCAGCCGGAAAAGGTCCGCGGCTCGGCCGCTCTCAGTGTCTGAGTAAAGTTGATGATGCGTGCCTATCTTAAAAGTGCAATCTTTATCTGCGAAACGCTTTTTTTAAAAGAGTGGTCGCATCAGAAACAAAAGTTGCAAAACGCTAATCATGAAGAAATTCTAGCATGCCTTTTTGCAATAGCTAACCGCACTTGCACACTATTTTACCATGGCAGCATGTACTGCAATGCTCGGATAACGAGTGTTCTGAGGAATTTGAAAATGAAATAACAAACAACAAAAACATACATGGATGCTTAGACCTGATCATTATTTTAACAAAAAATATTAACATCTAAACCTTTCCATAAAACTTTCAGTTTTCCACCAAAGAAGATTTGTTGACTATACTTCCACTTTATCTAGCAACCAGTCCCAAAGCGCCTCTTAGTGTCCTCATACGCGCCGGCAGCCGCCGCTAGCAGCTCGTAGCCATCGCTGGCCGCTTTTGTTCATGGAAGCGTGAAATCATCAGATTCTTACTACCTTGGTGCATCCGCCTATGCTTTCCATCTTCCATGCTTTATTGCCGTTAATGTGCAGTTTGACTCCTACACAATACAGAGATGTTCGAGATAAAGCGATAGCCAAGGAAAGATTGAAGCAGAACCACACTACGATAAACGAAAGCACATCTACATATACTGCACGCATCCGAGAGAAATCACATCGCGAAAGACTGTGGCGAACTATGACTTAACTGCAGGAGGAAAATTGAGCACAATAGGATGACTAGTCTACGTCAAGAAAATAATAGCAACACTGAACACAGGTATGATTTATGAGATGGAACTGCATACTAGAGGCAACAGGAAAGAAAAAGCGTGAGAGAGAGAAGCTTAGACGGATGTACTCAGAGGAATAAGAATCTGATAATTTTTTGCTCCTAACAAAAGCGGCCAGCGGCGGCTACGGGCTGCTAGCGGCGGCTACCGGAGCGGTATGAAACCTTTAGCTGCGCTTTGGACTGGCAGTATGTGTGAAATGGGGGTGTGTTTAGATGTTCAAACTTTTGAATGCAAACGTCCAATAACGTAGCTTTTCCTAGCCAAAACTATGATATTGATCTTTCAGCCACGTAATGCATATGCGAACGAAAGTAACCCTAGCTTAACGCATTGACGACCAAGGCGTTTCACGGACCAGTCAACATTCTCTAGATAAAATCAAGCACAATTCTACTTGCGGTACATCTACAGTAATTCTGGAATGCTGGCAAAAACGGTAGAGGTTGTGTCTAGATCCAGCATTAAGGAAAACACCCGTGGGGGTGACACAAAATAGTAGCCATTTTAATGACACATAAGGTGTGTTAAGCTTTGACAAATCATGTGTGTCAAGCGGTCGTCAATGTGTTAATGCCTGTATTTTACAGCGCAGAGTCTAGTATAAGTGGTTCATCCTAGACTGTAATCAACTGACATCGTGTGTTAACATTTTTCGTTTTTGACTACAGCCCGAGGTGCTGGTGCGCGAAAACTTTGTCTGGCATGTGTGTTGACAGTGCTGCTGCAGCACCATGTCGCGATAAGCGTTTTTCAGTGAGTGTACCGTCCTTGGCGCAGTGTTAAAACGAAAAAAAAATTGACTGCTGCAGCTGCTTAATTACAAGCGTAGTAGTTCTCTTCCCAACTACAAACGTTGAGGTGACTCAAACTCCCCATGGCCAAAATGATCTTGAAATGCCCATTTTGACCACGGAGAGGGAATTCTTTTTTCTCTTGCCTGCCCTCCTTTATCTGCTCTACCACCTTCTTTTTCTAAGTTGTTTATCGCTTCGAATATTTTCCTTTCTATCTTTACTCTTTATTGGTGTCTGGTTGTTTCTCCTATCCGATTAAGTTTCCCTCCTTCCCCCTGAGTCAATATGGCCAGAATTGGACGTGTATCAAAGTCCGCGGTTACTAGCTCGGATTGCCCATTTCAAAGGATTCTAGTTGATGCTAGCAGACAAACGGCCGTGTTGGATGTCAACGAGATGTTATAGAGAGCTTGGTCGGTGCGTCAGGGAGAGGATAACAATCGATCACTAATGATAAGCTGTTGTCCCTCCTATGTGATAATCTTCCTGCTTTGACGTCATCTGATCCTACAGCTGAGAAGAGGTCGAAAAGCGTGGTCCTCGGTAGGGTAACTGAAACTGAGGGGGAAGTCAGCTATCTAGAAAGGCAGCGCGATCTTGAACATAAGGTGGATAACATTTTAGATGTTTTCAAGGTAAAATGCCGCCCGGTAAAGGTTTACCGAATGAATAGTCCAAATCCAGCAAAGCCTAGGATGATCAAAGTTGTCCTATCGTCACGGTATACCGCGACAATGTGTTGAACACTCTGAGCTTCCCCGTCGTTGTGTAGCGTATTGTGCGCTGCACTACATCGAAGGTCTGTTTACTTGACGCACGCATTTTACGCAACAAGGTACATCTATCGCAATTTTATCTACCAATACAAGCTTGACATCATTTTCATTACAGGAGCTTGGCTAAATTCTCATATTCTAGACTCTGGAGTGATAAGCGGGTTGCCATATATGATCTATTGAGTTCTAATCGGCGGGGTCGTAAAGATGGTGGTGTTTGCTGTATCATAAAGAGCCACGTCCCTCCAACATCCGTCGATGCGAACGTTGAGTTCAATATTGAGTTCTTTGCTGCTGCTGCCGATGCTCAAAATCAAGATTTTTCAGCCAGTAGAGGTTATCAAATGCAATTTTTCACGGTATATTGCCCGCCTATCTCAAATAGAGGTGATGATGATGAATTAACAGATTTGCAAATTGACAGGAAGACCATGAAGTCTCTTATTGATGCCCTGTCCTTTCCTTGATAATTGAATAATTGTGGCCTGAAACAATATATTACCTTTTTTCCTACCCGTGGAAACACTCTTGGTACTTTCATCTCCTTGGCTGCCCTTGGCGTATGACTCAGTACCACCTCTTGGATCGGATTATAGAATTAATGCGTTCGAAATAGAATATATGTACTATGCTGCCTCTTCAATTCCTTCGCCAGATTTTCGGGGTGTTGACTATTCCTTTTTTGATAACTTTTTTTTGGAGTTGACTGGCTTTCTATTTTTCATAATTACATTTCATCTTCCAATGTTCATGGAAGACTCTGCAAAATTGTTTATGAACTTTTAGCATATCTGTTCCTTTGAAAGTTAAAATTCTTATCACTCATCCCATTGGTCTGCCACTACATTCGAGGCTTACTGACGCAAAAGCAAAAGCTTTTTGAACAGGTACCAGATGCTTTGGTTGATCCATATTACAAGAAAGTTTGCGCTGACATAAATTATCACATGAAAAAATCTCTATCATGTCGTGAAGCTTTCTATGAGGATGTCATCTAAACGCGTTTTTCTGTATTTGAAAAAAAGAAAAGCCCTCGTCGCATTTCCTCAATCCCATAGATTTTTCTGGTACCTTACACGCTAGTGATAATGGCAAGGCAAAAGCTCTCAAATCCTATTTTGCTAGTGTCTTCTCTCCTGCTGCTCAAGTCGTTGACGATGATGCACGTGCGAGTGATGCTTTTACCTTGCAACCTTTTCGTTCTTGTAACATTGTCTTTTTTATCCGTGACATGTGTATCATTTTTTGAAAAATAAAACCTTCTGTAACAGAAACTTCTGACGGATTTCAAATAAGGTATCTGAAGTGTGCCTCATCGCATGCGACTCCACTTGCACATACTTTCAACATCTCTATGTTGTTAGGAAAAGTTCCTTTTAAAAAATCCAAAAGTTGATGGTGCTTTCTTGTTGATACGTATCTTTCGTCCTATCACTTTACTTCCCACACCCCTTGGGATCTTGAAAAAATTATACATGAGAAGTTATTAGAGTGGCTAAGTCTTTTCGGTTTTATCCTTGAAGAACAGCATGGATTCCTAATAGAGCTTTTACCCATAAAATCTTGCTGATAGTGTGTTCGAGCGAAGTTTGGTAACCAGTGAAGGCAAATCTGTAGACATGGTTTATGCGGATCTGTCAAAAGATTTTGACAAAGTTTGCCTGAAAAGCTGCTAACTAAAATGAGCAAAAGTGGTATCGTTGGCAATCTTCCGTCTTGGTTGCGGTCTTATTTACAAGACCGCACTGACTGTTGAGGTCGCAGTTTTTTAACCATCAAGAGCAGTTTATGCAATGAGGTGGTGCAACGCTCCATTGCCCGGTGTTATCTGTTAAGAAAGCTTCCTCATTTTGTAGCCAGCGAGAAAAATCTCTCGAAGTGTGGTATTTGCATGGTCTGAAGCCTGAAACATCCTTCCATCCGTGAGCATAAAGTTGTGCAATCGTCGCTCTTCATTGTTGCTGCACCGTATCTGTATCTTTGTAGCTCGCTCATAGTTTCGGAAAGAACCGGATACAATTTTCTTCAGTGCATTTGCGAAGCTCACGGAACGCACCATAAATAAAGCTGACATCTTTAGTGGCTTATAGCACATTTTTTTGCGATCATACGGTAAGCAGCTTGTTCACTTGTTCTCACTGTGGAACAAGGATGCGATGCATTTGCCTGAGACTGCCTGAACTATTAGTTGTCTCATAAGTTTTTAGATTGTGATTTTTTGAAGCAATAACTCACACTCTTCTCAATTCTGATTATAAATTGGGTATCTTTCGATATAGCAAAGCAAGCTCCATAAGATGGAGTGTGAGCGTTTGCACCAGCTTCAGCACACCACGAGTTATAGGCCGAAATGTGAGAACTCCTAAATGCCCAAAAAATTAAAAATTTCCTGTAACTTTGCCCAAAGAAAACTTACCAAATCCCAGCTCTAGTTCCCAGGAATATTATTTTCAGCATGTAATACCTTTGCAAAAAAATGGATTCGGTATTTCTCAAGAACAAGCGTTTCCGGGAAGCTGAAAATTTACCTACATATTACTGAACGTCTGTAGTATACGTTTACCTGTGCAAAAACAGCGCAGCATCACTTTTTTGAAAGCATGAAACTTTTGGTTTCCTTGGTTTCTCAAACAAGAACAAACACAGCAATGCCACATATGAACATGTTGCTTGGAGTATATATGCGTGAATGAGTTTGGGACCTGGTAAGTTTTATTTGGACAAGGTTATGAAGAAATTTTAATTTTTGGGGCATCTAGAACTTTTCAAATTTCGGTTTCTAAACCGTGATGTGGTGAAGCTGGTGCAAACACTTACACGCCATTACAGAGCTTTCTTTGCTATCTTGTACCCTCTTTATGATCAGAATTAAGAAGTGTGTGTTTATTGTTTCAGAAAATTAAAATTTATGAGACAAACTTATGAGACAACCTAATAGTTCAGGCAGTCTCATGCAAATACATTGCATCTTTGTTCTACAGTGAGAACAAGTGAGCAAAGTGCTTACCGTATGATCGCAAAAAAATGTGCTATAAGCCACTAAACATGTCAGCTTTATTTATGGTGCGATACCGTGAACTTCGCAAATGCAGTATCTGAAAAAAGATTGTATCCGGTTGTTTCCGAAACTATGAGCGAGCTACAAAGATACAGATACGGTGCAGCAACAATGAAGAGCGACGATTGCACAACTTTATGCTCACGGATGGAAGGATGTTTCAGGCTTCAGACCATGCAAATACCACACTTCGAGAGATTTTTCTCGCTGGTTACAAAATGAGGAAACTTTCTTAACAGATAATACCGGACAGTGGAGCGTTGCACCACCTCATTGCATAAACTGCTCTTAATGGCAGAACAACGACACATCTGCTTGATGGAGGAGGATTAAAAGCATCTGGTAGAATATGGGAAAAAACCGCAGCTTAGACAATAACGAGTTTCATGGTTAGAAACCTGAAGAGGCTGCAGCAACATCAAATTGTTGCTTTCTTGCAATCCCAAGGCCTTTCCTGATTACAACCTCTCTCTAGTAGTTGAAAAGAACAGAAGAAAGATCGAGCGAGAAGAGATGCTCGAGTTCAAGCAAATTAGGTCTACTGAGAAAATTTTCGCGATGTACACATTGCAGGTGAAGATCGAGAGCAAAGCTTTTTTGCAGAGAATGTCTTCGAAATCCGACAAGAGCGCATTGCCACGCTTCATTTGGGGAAAGACCTACCATGATTTTGTGTCAAGTTTATTGCGAAATCTGTAATTGTTCCAGTGGATTTCGGGAGATTTTTATGTGAGATTCGTTGGCTAAGTCCCACCAGCACGTCAACAAGGGTTGAGAGCTACATTGATCCAGTCTCGAATGTGCTCGAACCACAAAAGCCATACCATTACGCATCAATTTTTGTAGTCGAAAAATACTGCAACATAAACCTAAGATCTATTACGGTCCCACCACCAGTCAAAAGAAGGTCACGCTTGCACCATTTACAAAGAAGATCAATTACACAAAGTGCGACTTTCTAGGTAAAGTTAAAGAACAAAGGATTCGGCGTCTTCAATATTCTCTGCAGGCATGCACTCTACTTCCTAGTCGTAGAGGCTTTTGAACGCGTGCGGGTCTACTACAGTGACTTGCAGGAGACCAGCCGATAACTAAGTTAGCGCTTTGATCCTCTCAGATTATCCTATATTAGTTCAAATTTACCGCCCCCAAAGGGTAAACGGTTTAGTTGGCCCAGGGGCGGGATCGAACTTAGATCCAAACTGGTCATAGCAGCGCCTCATATCACTGCGCCACTCATCCCCAGTTTCTAGGTACTTTGTTAATTCCGATCCATTGCAAATACCAGACAAAGTTGCTTTATAGAAAGAAAAATCCATATGTTATCATTTCATTGCTATAATATGAGTTCGGATGCTTTGCGTTTCTCTATACTATGTACAGATTCCAAATTCTAGAAAGCAGATGAACCTTAATCAAGCTTCGCTGCAGTCGGGTCAGACGGCCAAAAGCAATCTGATCGGAAGAATGAGCTTTACAAAATGTTTTTAGTCTCTTGTGGTGATTACTTTTACTTTCAAAATTCAATTGTGCTGTTTTGTATTGTTCACTTCACGCTCTAGCAATGCTCACGATATTTACTATTTGTCAATAAAAGTGAACAGCAAAAAGCTACAAGTCTCAAAAAAAGAAGCGATAGAATTTCTGGAAAAGCTTTATAGTACCGCTCATAATTTATAAAGAAACGCAATGGTTATTTTATTAGATGACGCTAGAGCTGCAGTGCATATCCGCTTCGAAGTAAAGTTGAAGTTTGATCCGGAATGGTTCAGGAAGAAATCTCCATTCAGAGCATACATGCTAAAAACAGACACAGGCAGAAAATACAACTTTACAAACTAGAATATGTGCCAACTTTTATGTGATTTTACAATTCCGTCATTTCTCATACTTTAATTATAACTAACAAAAGTCTGGATAAATCTCTCTAAGCTTGCAAAGCGATAGCACACATATAGAGCACCATTAACAGTAATTTCGCTAGTTTTAATAATTTTTTTATGTTATGCCCGAATTCTTTGCCATTATATATTGAAGATCAAATCAAGGTACAATGTAGCCAATTTTGCCAGATTTTGCCACCTCACTGGAGAGTCACGGTACTACAGAGAGCACTTATGAATTAAGAA
The DNA here is from genome assembly GCA_958299035.1 of Cylicocyclus nassatus. Classification (NCBI taxonomy): domain Eukaryota; kingdom Metazoa; phylum Nematoda; class Chromadorea; order Rhabditida; family Strongylidae; genus Cylicocyclus; species Cylicocyclus nassatus. The sequence goes on along the minus strand of CATQJL010000001.1, from coordinate 88,513,227 downwards.
AGAAACAAGTTGCGACAGACTCGGACGAAACTCTGGGGTTGACAATGCTAATGAGAAAATAATACTTATTGCGCGGGGTCAACCCTTTCTGCATGATCACGGGTAGCCACATCTTCTATGAGTCAGGAAATGACTGTAGAACGCGTCCACTGCTACAAAAGCAGCAAGTAAGCGACGAGGCAGCGATACCGTCAAGCTGACAGAGACCGAGAAGCGGTGAAAAAGGTTCATGCTGGGTTGCTGAATGCAGGGCTTGTACAGGATTTCTGTGACCTGTCCCAAAATGCTTTGAGGCGGCCTTGATTCGTGGCGAGATAATATGGCTTCTTTGTGACCCTATCGTTGACCGCTTAGACCTTATTGTGACGCGTAGCAGCAATGTTATATGCGCAAGCTAATCAGGCAAAATTAGTAGGTCTAAATTACGTTTTATTCCCTTCTGTGGCAACACAGTGAGAAATACTAAGATTCAAGCGGTTGCGTTGTCACTTATGAGGTAAACAAGAAACTGCGAAATAAAAACAGCAATCAATCCAAACCCTGCGTTTAAAAAGCTTTTCTTTTAAATTCGTCAGAACATGGCCTTTCTACGCCACAAAATCAGAGCACTTTCAAACGTAGAAGGTAAAAACCTCACCCTAAGTAGATCTCGCTTTCCCAATCCGCTGCTCTCCGGCATACTCACAAGGGAATGGTCAGAGATCAATGTGTCCAATTCGATCAGACTGCATACCATAAGATGCAGTATAAAACGCTGACTTTAAATCTATTTTCCTTATCTGCAGAACACTTTTGTGGATAAAATTATAAGTTGTTTAAAGCCATTGTTTTGCTAAGAGATCGTGCGTGTAAAGGGAAAACTTGGCCGTACAGAGTCATTCTCGGCTTAGTGTTGCACCAAAAACGCAGCTAGGTCACTTCATATGGCCCGTACCTAAGATGAGCTAAAGTGGCAATAATGTGCCCAATTTTGCAATTTTTATGTACGATTTTTTCACAGTATAGCTGCTCAAAACTTCGCCTACAAAGACGCTCTGCAGATAAGGAAGGCAGATTTGAAATCAGCCTATGCTGCATCAAATGGTATGCAATTTGTTTGGATTGGCCACTTCGACTTCTGACCATTTCCTTGTCAGCGCACTCCCGCGCACTCTGCCGCACTCCGGCGCAATGCAGCGCACTATGGCGCACTCCCTAGAGTGCGGCGACTTTTTTGGCGAATTATGAGCGGTATTGTACCATCATACTTCAGCATGGTTTTCGACCCCCGAGTTTTCCTTTTACAATGACGAGCTGGCAGACCCAGCTCCGCCCGGTCCTGTCAATAATGTATTCGAATCAGCGTGTTCACTTACCCTCCTCTTTTCTGCTTTATATATATAAAGATTATGTGCCGCGCAAATTAGAGTAGCGTTTAATACGTAAATTCTTCTTCAATAACATTTTATACTGTATTGTTGTAGATCCTTCTGGCTAAAGAAGAAGAGCTATCTCACAAAAGATGCAACGGAGGGACTATCAGAGTGCATTCTTGTACCATAAGGGATCCAAATTAGCTGTGAGTTTTCGAATTTTAGCAGCAGCTGAGGTGTTAAAGGCAGCGTCCGGGCAAAATTTCGCCTCTCATATTTCTGCCAATCTGGGGCCTTTCCGTGGCCCTGATTACAGTTGTAAAGTCCAAATTGTTCAAAACTCCCAAAAAACCCGGTTCTTGGGGACCCTCTCTTCAAGGAACTGTACGGATGCAGTTGCATTGCAGTGTGCAGTGCAACTGCAATGCAACTGCAATGCAACCGCACACCTGCGTAAGCACTCGTCCTCCAGGGTGATTTGTGATACAAAGGGGCGGCTTGTGATACGTATCACAGGCCCGTATCTCCTTTTAGAGGGCACGTCAAAGGATTGGACCAACGCAGATCGGATACAAATGGGCCCCTCTTTACAACTATATGCTAATCTGGGTGGATGGATTTTGCCTGGACGCTGCCTTTAAAGGCTGACTAGCTCAGTCTACATAGTAATCAGGGTCCGACAAAGATCGTATGAAAACGAGCTGGACTTCGTTTTTAGGGCGTAAAAGCAAAGGGGGTTTCGTTTTCAAGGCCGCAAAGACGCAAAAAGTTGCGGCGTTTTTCTTTTTTGTAATCGACGTTTCGTTTAAGGGTTTTTTACAGGTGTGGTTTGGGGTAAAAGGGAACTTCGTAAATTTTGGAGAAAGTGAAGGGGAACTTCGTTTTCAAAAAGCCTAAAAACGGACTCATGCCGGCCCCTAGTAATTACAACACCATAGCAGATTATGTTAATTTCAACTTCCTTCTTTTAGTTATGGGAGTCCCAATAGTATGTACATTGTTTGAACGTTGATATCTCTTGTTTCATAATTCACCTTCAGGTAATACTGGCTTCAACCTGGGTTTTCTGTATGAGCGAATCACTAATCGTTTATTGCTGGATCAGGGCCCGGCACAGATTGTATGAGAGCAGGCTGGACTTCGTTTTCGGGGCGAAAAATCAAAGGGGATATGTTTTCGCGGAGTCGGGGCCAAGCACCAAGGATAAGCGCCATTTAGGCATTCACAAGCTTCTCGGACATGTCATCACACGATTAACATGCTCTATCGTGTATGGCGAAAAGTGCACGCGATTCAAAAAGGCTAAAACAAACAAGTTGCTTGTTTACAGCTTAGACACAAAACTTCCACACCAAATTCGTACTATATGTATGAAACATTATTTGAGGAAGAATTATATAAAAAGTTTTAAAACTTATGCGAAATAATACCTTTTCCAGAATTTGACCGTTTCCAGATGGTCACCATACGACCTAGATCGTATGGAGCATATATTTCTGTTACTTCACATAAGTTTCCGATTTTTTTAAATCATGGACGGATGCCCCCGGTCAGGAATCTATCCCTGAGCATAGGAACAATTTTGCATGCCCGCCCCTTGCCCGCCTTTTTTACCCTCTTTCTTTCGAAAATCGCCTTATAAAATACCGCGCCCCAAAGTCAACTTTTCCGTGTCCTCTCTCTTTGAATTTTCATTTTCAGTTCCATCTTTTTTTCAATATTTTGATGATTTCTTTTGATCTTCTTTTTTCTTCTTCTTTTTTCTCGTGATCTATCTATTCTGTGAACATGTAGGGCTTCATGAAGCAAAATTCTGTGGATTTTTGTGATTTTTTGAGAATTTGACCTGAAGTCGCGAAAAATGAAATTGCGAGATCCTCAGCGCGCAGCAGAAATGGTTTCACTAAGAACAAAGTGATTGTATGAGGATCCACCAATAATCGGAGGTTGGGGAGGGAGTAGAGCGAGGGTCAAAGGGGACTTCAAAATTTTCGAAATTCAGGGGGAATTCGTTTTCAGAAAGCTTAAACGAAGTCGTGCATTTTGAGGCAACAAGGGGTCGTCAATGGCTCAATCTCCTCTTTAGAGTTTCTGTATTTTGCAGTTATAAAGAGTGAGCGGTAGTCCGCTCTATACGCTCAAAATGCGACTTAATGCCACTATCGCAGACCTTGTGAGAGAGATATGAACAATCAAAAGGTGTGCATACATACTTTTGAAAAATCCTCATGCCGTTATACTGCAGTAACTTTTTGAAGAGAAACCACTGCATTTTTGACGCCCCTTGAAGGGGTGTCAATCTCCACAACATTTCGCAGTCAATGACACCTTTCTAAAACAGCAAAATGCTTCCAAAATGCTTATAAAAGCCCTATCTCTTTCAAGCTCGTTACGAATGGACTACCTTCACACCCTTTTATTTTTCAGCTTGGAAAAATGGAGCCCAGAAGAATAAAATTGGCATAAAAATTAATTTTGTAGTGCTTGAACCTATATTTACTCACCTGAAGCAACAATAAAGAAAAAATGAGTTTTGATAATTATATCCATTCTCTATAATCTCGCTATTTATCAGTAAACCAGCGATGTTTTTAAGTCGGAAATATGTTTATCTATTGTCCAACGTTCCTTTGTAGATGCACATCCTTTCTTTATATGTTCTAAATTTCAGCTTCCTTGAAGCAATAGCAAAATCAAGAATGATTTTCATTACGGAAAATATATGTTTTGCCTCATATTTTCTGAGAAGACGTGAATGTAGAAGCAATCACCTTTTAAGTCCCAAAGATCGCAGGAAACCGCTAAGAGCGTTCGCGCCCGCACCAACCGTAAGCAAGATATCTGGCGATTACTGAAAAATTTACGAACACAAAAAAACCTACTCATTCCAAAACCACCCGGCCCATGAGGAATTTGCCCCGGTAATCCCGGCGCTCCCCCTGGCGGGTAATAACCATAGTTACCAAATTGCGCTCTTACTCCGTTGAACAATACTGCCATCAACATTAACACAATCTTGATTTTGTTCATTCTTGCAGCAAAATTTTGTTTGATTCTGGAAATATTTGAGATGTGGAAATGTGTATTACAGTTTCATATTCTCAAACCATGTCGTAGGGAATTTTTCGTACAAGAAATGTTATCTTTTGCTCTATTGTAAAGATAGCGAGTCTGCAAAAAGTATCAGCCACGGTGACCATGGCAACCTGTGTCAAAAAAGCCACCAAAATGATTTTGCTAAAAAAGCATGAGGTGCATAAAGGACAAACGCATGCAGCCTTAAGGATGTGAAAATGCTCTTCATATACGTAATTATCAGCGCTCCTGTATCCACAACATGCATGATTTTGGGAAATGCTAAAATTTGCATTCGCATATATAATAGTATTAGATGGCAAAATTCCTCTGTTGAGTTTTCCTTAGGCACCAGCCATACTTGATCCGCTTGATTCGCTTGATCCGCTTAATCCACTTGATCCGCTTAATCCGCTTGATCCGCTTCGTGCAAAACGCGCGCATAAGCAGTTTGTCATTTGGCGTCGCGTATGTAAAAAGGAATTTCGGATGGTTACGCAATTTGGCTGTACGCGACGCCAAATGACAAACTGCTTATGCGCTCGTTTCGCACGAAGCGGATCAAGCGGATTGAGCGGATCAAGTGGATTAAGCGGATCAAGCGGATCAAGCGGATCAAGTATGGCGGGCGCCTTAGATGTAAATTGCTAATATTAGGTCGTAAAGGAAGTTCTCGGCCACTTGCGAAAAATTTTTCAAATCGCTGTAACTTCAGAGAGACTGATTCTTTTCAAAGCTACAAACTTCACAAAGACAATTTTTCCACAACATATATTTGTCTTGCTTTTTTTTCAGCACCTCACTGCGGTCCACAAGCATGCGCAGAGGGGGGAAAAGGTCGTCGCGAAAAGTGGCCTATTTGTACAAGATTATCTCAGGCACGATGAAAGCTGAAGAGCTCAAATACCAGTTATTTAGAAGTCTGCTGAACCTGTTATGAAAGTGTTTAAGACTTTGAGCGACCACATGCAAAAAATGTTTTTCCAAAAAGTTTGAGAAAAACGATCACTTTTTGCCCCTAAAAATGAGCCATTTTTTGAATATGCGACTTTGAAGTCTTGTTGTTTTGCATAGGGTGGACCAAATCTTTGATTACTGCGAACATTGCTGGGGTAATGCCTTACACATTTTTTGGACCCATCATCCACGCGTGGCAATTCCTGCTGAGGCGCAGTCAAAGGCAAGTTCGATAGCTTGTAATTTCTGAGCGCAAATCGCAAAACTCGAGTGAAGTTGCGGGTCAGAAGTTAACAGAATTCTCAATTAGGTCACGCGGATTTGGACGAAATTCTTTGAGTTTCACAAAAAATGGCTGTAAGAAGAAAAATTGTGAAATTGTTATGGTTGTAAAGATTTTCGTTCTTGATGTGCAGATCAAACCTTCTCAGCATCGATAAAAATCAAAAGCCGTATTGAAAACTACAGGCTCTTTCTACTGGACAATAAAAAAAACTTGGTGTAAAAGTCTGATCGAGCGCCGAGAAAGCGTTTAAAAATGAATTTTCTGAAGTGCCCAGGAACTTGGAACTTTCCTTACAGCTTAATACAAACATTTAGCAACTCAATGCTTGATAACGGTAAGCAATAGTAGCCTAATTTTCCATATCTGCAAATTAGCCTCGAAGCAAAGCCTCCTTGGCATTGTTTGCATTACGAAAAGTCTTCAAAACGAAAGGGATGCTCCCTGAAGAATGAGGTCGTTGTGCCCAAGTGTTATATTATGCCTCAACTTGCCGGTTTTTATGCTGCTCACAAGGGAAGGAAGGCTGGTCGAAGTGGCTATTTGAGATGAAATGTACGCTGTCTTGTGAGCTTGGAACTCTGATTCCATATATATCTTTGCTATCTGCTGCCGACTTCTGGGCGAGGAGTTATGAAGATTTTTGCACGTTAAAATTTGATTGCAAGATTTATTTATTGCACCGAGTGACCCGACTATCAGAAGCCCTAGAAAAGTTTTACGAATGATTTTACACTAATCTAACATTTGAAATTTTACTCACAAAAACTTCATGACTCTCGCCCGAAACCCGCAGCAGATAGGGAAGACAGATTTGGAATCAGCGCTCCAAGCTCTATACGATAGTTAACATCTCATCCTAAAAGACCACTTTGACCAACCTTTTTTCCCTTGTCAGATGTTTTAAAGCACGTGCAAAAAATCAGAAAATTTATCGAGTAAAACCGTCTGCCTTTCCCCTCGTTCACTTCATGTCTGCACCGGTGTTACGGCAAAGTATTTGTACAGAAATAAAAAATTGCAGAGTTCTGTGCAAGCATTATGACATTTCGGCTTGATTTGAAGCAGAAAATACTTACTTAAATACTTAGATGGCCCGGCTTCACATGACGTGCGGGCCCCAGCTCAGAAGTTTCCATTTCTCCCTGCCCCTCGCTTCAGACATCCACGATCTTCTTGGCTGACATCGGTGGCTGCGTCCACGAGTTCCAGGTGCAAAAATCGTATCCAGCTGATTTCTCAGCTGGTCCATCCGTTCCACGAACACGTCTGCCCATCTCGTTGGAGGTCTTCCTCGAGGACGTTTTGCTTCGCGAGGATTCCACTTCGATTTTCTTAGTGTCCATCTGTCGTCTGTTCTTCTCATAATGTGACCGGCCCATCGATGCTTCGCTTTCGCAACGTATTCCGCTGGGTCACGAAGACGGGACATTTTCCTCATATCCGTACTGCGAAGTCCGACGAGATGTTGTTTGTGTCGGGTCATATTCAGAAGACTACGCTCTAGCGCTCTGTGAGTAGTCCTTGAAGCTTTCGAAGTGGCTACGGTGTCAGCCCAAGTTTCAGCTGCGTAACAGAGCGCCGGGAGAACGCTTGAGTCGAACAGGTGGGCACGAAGCTCCGGGTCCGTCAGTGGTCGGTGGCTTCCTTCAAAGGCCCAAAGGCGGCCTAGGCTGCCCTTCTTCTCCTGTTAAGTTCTTCCCTCAGTCGTTCTCCATGTTCATCGACCGTCCGAGATACACGTAAGAAAACGTCTCCGTGATAGAGTGCTTTCCAATTCCATTTCTGCATCTTCGCAAAGGGCGTTCTTCATGAACTGAGTCTTCTTCCGATTGATTCGCAATCCGATCTTCTTCCCTACTTCGTTCAGTTCCTTCAGCATCATCTCTGTTTTAGTGATACTGCTCGAAAAGAGAACGATGTCGTCCGCAAAACGAAGGTTGGATAGGAATCTTCCATTAACTCGTATGCCTCTCTCGTCCCAGTCCAGTGACTTCATCACCCACTGCAAGGCCGCGGTGAACAGCTTCGGTGAAATAGTGTCGCCTTGTTGAAACCCTTTCCCAATTGGAACGGTTAGGGGGCGATGGAATAGCTGCATCGTTGTTGTTAAGTCCTTGTAGCAGTCTGCTAGTGTCCTCACATAAGCTGGTTCCACTCCTTGATCGAATAGCGCAGACAGGATGGCATTGGTTTCGACGCTGTCAAAGGCTTTCTCGTAGTCGACAAAGGTTAGGACGAGAGGCAGTCGGTATTCCCGGCAGGCTTCTATAACCCTCGAAACCGTCTGGATGTGGTCCATGCAGCTGAATTGGACGATAACTTCAAAGATCTTCCCGTTCACCCTTCTTAAAAAGAAGGACGGTTCTTGATGTTCTCCACTGGTCGGGAATCCTCTCCTTCTGAAGGTAAGATGTCAGGTGCGACGCGAGAATCTCGTGCAGACGTTGTCCTCCGGCTCGCAGAAATTCGACGGAAAGATGGTCTGGTCCTGGAGCCGTGGATGTCTTCATGGTCTAAATCGCCGTGCGCACTTCAGCAGGTAGAATTCGTGGTGGTACTTCTCCAGTGGGAACAAAGGGCATTGGCACGGGTGTTGATGAGCGGAAGTGGTATAGGAGTTCTTCGCGATAGATTCCATCTTGTATCAGGAAGAAGTCGGAGTCCTGTCTTCGTTCAATAGTGCAGCCAGCGGTACGTGATATTCACAGAGGTCCCTTCGGCATTTCTTAAGACTTCGTCTTCCTTCGGCTGCTTCCAGTATCTTGGCTTGCCTTTACTTCCTGAGATCCTCCTGCAAAGCTGTTCTGCAACTGGCGTTGGCTATCAGTCGCTCGAGATGGGTTGCATTCGGATCCTGCCTCAGAAATCTTCTTCTTTCGAGCAATTTCTTGGTGGTCTTCGAAATGCGTTCCTCGTTCTTCTCGGAAGTCACTGAGGCGCACTTTCCGCAGGCTCGCAACCTTTTCAGAAGCCGGTCGAAGTCGTACGTTGGGTCCTCCTCGATGGGCCAGTCACAACTTGATATGAGCTCCTCCAGCCTGTTACCGTCATAAACAACATTCTTCCTTCTTGCGGCACTGTGGCAGACCTTCTTTTCCAGCCTTCGACTGAATCGTACCTTCGCTCGAAGCGGTGATCGGAGCCACTGCAGAAGGATGGAACTACTGAGACATCGAGCAAGCTCCACCTTCGGTTGGTGAGAATGTGGTCGATCTCCGCATGAGTCGTTCCGTTGGGCGATTCCCATGTCCACCGGCGATGTTCTTTCTTCATGAAGATGGAATTTCCATGGAAAAGTCGTGCGGCGGAGAGAAGCCCAACAAGACGGTTGCCGTTTTCGTTCCCGAGATCATATCCAAACTTCCCGGTCCTATATTCCTTTTCCAGTGGCATCCCGATTTTCGCGTTGAAGTCGCCCACAACAAACTTGTAAAAGGACTTCTCCTTGCGGACGACCTCCTCCACAACTTCGTAGAAAGCATCTAGTTCTGAGTCGTCAGCTGCTGATGTTGGAGAATAGCAGTTGATGATGCTGATGGTCTTCTGATGTGGAGGGCGTAGTCGTAGGATGCCTAGTCGAGGTGATAGGATCTCGTGTGAATTGACAAGATGGACGATAGTTGGGTGGACGACAAAGCCGACGCCTCCCACGTTTCGTGATGGAACCTTTTCACCACGAATGATGAGGGTCCCATCGCTCATCTGTCGCACGTCTTTTTTCCTGGACTTCGTTTCCTGCAGAGCGATGATATATATAATACTTGATGTGCTCTGCAGCGTCGAGAAGAGCGTGGAAGTCGGCGTTTGTGGAGACTGTCTTGGCGTTGTAGGTGCAGAGCATGAGGTAGTCTCCATGGCGTGTCGTCCGGGCAGACATGTCGTTTATGTGCAATCCGAAAGGCGCCCTGAGTACCCTGACATCGTTTTTGCTACCACCCGGCGCCGTAGGCGGGATCCGATGTACAGGGTTTTTTCTATATCTTCTTGCTGTCTGAGTAATAAAATTTGTTCCCCTTCAAGAGCAGATTTACTAGGCCAACTCTTGATTTCCACGGGGCGATCGCTGACCCCGGGCTTGGAGAGGGAGAATCGCCTAGCGACCTGAAAACCAGACGGCGGTGGATCTGGCCTGGCCGGCTCTTAGCTAGGCATCCGGCCGAAACCGGGAACGTCGAACTCCTTCACAGCTTGTGAGGCCCTGCCAGAGTATACACTCGGCTGTGCATCGCAGTTCGACACCCAGTGTCACCCCCACGCCACGATGAGGCGACCGACCATTGTGGAAGCAGAAAATGCTTAACTGAAATGCCTTGAAGCTTGAAGTCAAATCAAGTTTTAGATATGTTTTATTGAATAGATTTAAAAGCAATAGATGTTGAGATCCTGAGCGAGATGAATTCATGAAGAGGTGACAATTTTTTATTATGTTTCATACTTATCACTTCTCCTCAACTTATCATCTTTCCTCATCTTTCATCATTTTTTAGACAAAATAAGCATTTTGTTTTCCACGTCGGCTTGCTGCCGGCATCAGTGTCAGGGCCCATAGTAATCCCCCCCCCCCCTGTGGGAGTCACGACGTCCGAAATATCGCACGTACCCAGTTTGAGTCGTTTCGGCCGCGATACGTCCGGCGGCTGCCGTGGGCTTATCATGGCCGCGCGGTGAAAACACCGGACGTCGTGACTACAGTACGTGATCGTGCTCATGTGCAGAGGACGAGCACGTCGTGAACATCGTCACTTGAGGGGCAGGCAAAGAAAAATAGTGCTGCCACCGCGGAGAAGCAGGAATGCGCAACCGACTAGGAGTCGAGTACGGCCGAGTTCGTCCTGTGCGCAAGGACCGTAAACACACATCACTAGGTTCAACGCGTGCGAAACGCAATGGATAAACAGCTGATAAGCCTCAAAAGTCAACGCGCTAAGCGATTTTCCTATTTTCTGCGTATTTCTGCTGTACTATTTCTTACATTTAGGAAAAGTTGAGTGTTTTTTTATCAAAGAGTATATTACAATCCTGTGTAGTCGTAGTTGGGCCGCACGCACTAACATGGCCGCGGGGAGGGGATCGCAGCTTAAAAGAAAGGCTTCATATTCTGAAACTCCAGATATCTGGATTTCACGCTGTCTACCTGTCCGTAAGTATTCCTACTATCCTTCACTATGAACACGTTGAACAGGAGCGAGAAGCTGTACGAACCGCATTTTCCAGCTTTTGTATGATCCCTGATGATCCCCGGTGCTTTTCTTTAAAGTCATTTTTCTTTCTCCAAAGTTAACAAAAACCTTCCAAAATTGTACTGAACATCTAACACAACAGTGCTAAGCACGTTGCTGATGAGAACAAATAAATTTCTGAAAAATCGAATTTTTCGATAAACCCCAAATTTCGACCTGTGGATCATCGAAAATTTCATGGCTTCAAAACATCATTTCTTCTTATCAGCAACATGCTCAGCACTGTCGGGTTAGATAATCTGCACAACTCTGGAGGTTTTTCGTTGACTTCGGAGAAAGAAAAATGACTTTAAAGAAAAGAGCCGGGGATCAACAGGGATCGTACGAAAGCTGGAAAATGCGGTTTGTACAGCTTCTCGCTCCTGTTCAACATGTTCATTGTGAAGGATAGTAGGAATACTTACGGAGAGGTACACAACGTGAAATCCAGGTATCTGGAGTTTCGAAGTATGAAGCTTTCTTTTGAGCTGCGATCCCCTCCCCGCGGCCATGTTAGTGCATGCGGCCCTTATACTGATATTCTATTCCTCACCAATTTTTTCAGCATGTCATATTTCCTTATTTCTTCAATCTTAGCAATTTCTATCGCGTACGTTTGCTGATTAGCTGTTCATTACCGGCGTTCCCCTCTTGATTTGTGCGAGGGAACCGTCTGGAGTCATGGCTATTTGAATAGTTCATATTCGAACAAACTAGGAAAGGTTGTTTTTCATCACTCAGTTTCTTCTCTAATGTATTCCCAACATTTTGTTCTACTCATTATTTTTGTTGTGCTGCCGGAAAACTTACTAATTTTGTCACTTGAAATAACATCGTCCAAATGAGGCAGCGTTGCGCTATCTACGCTGCTTGTTAACAAATCATCACTAAGCGCCTTTAGTGTGAATACGAGGAGGCAGTGCACGTGGAGGCTGGTACAAATCGGAGCTTGCTTATCGACTTCTTGGAAAGATGTCGCAGGCGAAAGTTCTATCTGCAGCATTTTCTTTTGTCCGCTTCATCTTTGATTTAAGGGAATCGCAGAACTATCTGTAGTGAAGTGGCAGTGAGCGCCGTCAACGATTACCGAAGAGTTCGATCGCGCGTGCGCGATATAGATGCGATAGTGTGAGAATTTGCTCACCCCTTTCACCCCTGAGCCGCGACCAAGGTGACCCCTTCACCAAAAGCCGAGAAAAAATCAACAGTGAGGTAAGGTTAAGCAAAGGAGATGTTTGTAATGTTTGTGCATCGGAAAGGAGGAAGAAGATTTATAGGCGTTCATGTACTTCCAGAAGGAAAAAAAATAGTAGCTTCTGTAGCTGCACAGCAAGTCAGCGAGGAAAGTTACCACAACGTTCACATCTGGTTTCAGGGCACAGGTGCGATAAGGTGAGAATGACTCCTCCAGGGTGAAGAGGGTCACAGCGGTCGCAGCCTCTCCAGGGTGAAGGGTGTTTCACTTGGTAGAGAAATTATAAAATGTCGACGGAGGGGGGGGGGGGAGCCATGGTGTTTTTTCATCATTTTTCCTAGTCAAAGTTCATAATTGATTCCTTACCATCACTGGTTATCTCTTTTCTGAACTGTGAACCGATGTGCTGCTGGATTAGCACACAATTATATTTCTGACCAGCACCCTGCATTTTTTAAACAATTCCTTTTCCTTTTTTACATCACCCTGCCTGTTTTTGGAATTACCATAGAAGATGTGCATGCGATAACATTTGTTTGGGAAAGGGTTAGACAATTTTTAAACATTTACGAATTTATTTTAGGAAGAAATTTATAATTTCTGTAGATGAACAGCAACTTCAGCAAGAGAAATGTTTTGAGACTACCCTGTCTTCCGCTTTTAGAGAATATATAGTTTGCCTGGAGTCTGTTGAAAAAGTGCCTGGTGAAGAGTGCGGGTAGTGATTTCTGGATATTTACGAGTTTTTAAAATAGAAAATCCGTAACATCTGAAGACGAACATCTTGTACGCCAAGATGGACGCCGTTGAAACCGTCTTGTCCTCCACTTTCAGAAAATATATACATTGCCTAGAGTCCATTAAAAAAAGTGCCTGGGTGAAGGGTGTCCTAGTGATTTTTGGAGATTTTCGAGTTTTCAACATAAAAAAATTCATAACTTTTGTAGATGAAAATCTTTCACGCCGGGATGGTCACCGTTTTAACCGGCTCGTCCTCCGCTTTCAAAAAATATATACTTTGCCTGGGGTCCGTCAGAAAAAGTGCCGGGTGAAGGGTGGGTGAGACTTTTATAATGGGGGTGCTCAAATAGACGTCTTTTTACAATGGTAAAAAAGCCTGTACTTGAGCACTCCCATTATAAAAGTCTCACCCACCCTTCACCCGGCACTTTTTATAACGGACCCTGAGCAAAGTATACATTTTCTGAAAGCGGAGGACGAGACGGTTCCAATAGTGACCATCATGGCGTACAAGATGTTCGTCTTCAAAAGTTATGAATTTATTTATGTTCAAAATTCGATAATCTTCAAAAATTACTAGGACACCCTTCACCCAGGCACTTTTTTTAACGGACTCTAGGCTAATTGTATATTTTCTGAAAGCGGAGGACAAGACGGTTTCAATGGTGACCGTCGCGGCGTACAAGATGTTCATCTACGAAATTTATTGATTTTTCTACGTTAAGAATTCGAAAATTCCCAAAAATCAGTTGGCACACCCTTCACCGCACCTTCTTGAAAGGATCTCAGATATGCTATATGCTTTCTGAAAGCGGAGGACGAGGCGGTTTCAGTGGTGCCCATCTCGCCGTAAAAATATTCATCTACAAAAATTATGAATTTTTTATGTTAAAAACTCCAAAATGTCCAGAAATCACTGCCCGTCACCAAGCACTTTTTTCAACAGACTCCTTCCATTCCTGTACATGAACGATTCACGTACAGATAGCTCCTTTGCTCAACCTTACCTCACTGTTGGTTTTTTTCTTAGCTTTTGGTGAAGGGGGTCACCTTGGTCCCGGCTCAGGGGTGAAGAGGGGGTGAGAAAATTCTCACACTATCGCACCTGTGTTTCAGGGTATAAATTGTTTGCCCAGAGTTCGCTCAGAGAAGTACCCAATGAAAGATGTGTTTAATGATTTCTGGACACTTACGAGTATTCTACATAAAAAATCATATATTTTGTAGATGACTACTAGCTGGTACAAGGAGATAGTCGCCTTCGGAATCGCCTCGTCCTCCGCTTTCAAAAATATAGAATGTCTAAGATCCGTCTAAAAAAGTGCCTGGGTGAAGGGTCCTAGTGATTTTTGAAGATTTTCAAAAAAATTCGTTGCTTTTGTAGATGAACATCTTGTGCGCCAAAATGGTCACCATTGAAACCGTCTCGTCTTTCGCTTTCAGAAAATATTTACTTTGCCTGGGGTTTATCACAAAAAGTGCCGGGTGAAGGGTGGATGAGACTTTTATAATGGAAGTGCTCAAGTAGACGACTTTTCACAATGGTAAAAAAGCCTCCACTTGAACACTCCCATTGAGTCTCACCCACCCTTCATCCGGCACTTTTTCGATTTTCTGAAAGCGGAGGATGAGGCGGTTCCAATGGTGACCATCTCTATGAACTATTGTTTATCTTCAGAAGTTACGGATTTTTTTATCCTGAAAACTCGTAAATATCCAGAAATCACTACCCACACCCTTCACCAGATACTTTTTCCAACAGACTCCAGGCAAACAATATATGCTCTAAAAGCGGAGGACAAGATGGTTTCGAAAACATTTCCCTAGCTGACGTTGCTGTTCATCTACAGAAATTACGAATTTCTTCTTTTAAAAGATTCTAAATGCTTAAAAATTGTCTCTTTGTGAATCTTTTCGCACATCTTTTATGGTAATTTCAAAAATAGGCAGGGTGACGTGAAAAAAGAAAATGAAATGTAAAAAAATACAAGGTTCTGGCCAGAAATATAATTGTGCGCTAATCAAGCTGCACATCGATTCACATTTCAAAAAAAAAACAACCTGTGATGGCAAGGAATTGAAAAATATAAACTTTGATCAGGAAAAATGATGAGAGAACACCATGGCTCTCCCCCCCCCCCCCCCGACCGACACATTTTATGATTTCTCGATCAACTGAAACACGCTTCACCCTGGAGGGGCTGCGACCACTGTGACTCCCTTCACCCTGGAGGAGTCATTCTCATCTTATCACATTTATGGTGCGCGAGCAAGTTGCGGCGACCAAGACAGGTCGTGAGCAGCATGCCCTTCAGTCAGACACGCCGTGACCTTCTTTTACATTACGACATATTTCAAGGGTTTACTTCAGCCCAGATGACTCATGTGGTTTCAATATCGAACAAATAGATTGTTAGACTTGTACCATTTCGTGGGTATCAATATGAAAATGATTAGAGTAATGATTTTGACAGAGCATGTATGATGACACGGTGAGTTTCTTAAGGAGATTCTTTAGAGATTGCGCTTTTGCGGTTTCTCTATCGCTGGGTCACTTATGCTAATCCATTTGTCTTAAGTTCCATTTCATTATTATGCTTCATTTCTGAAAATGAATCTCTACACAACCCAACTGCGCAACAGTTTCATTAATACACGATAGTCAGAAGGTGCGATTTTTCGGCTGTCATTTTAAAACTATAGTTCAATGCTATAGATTCTTCAGAAATTACTAGTCAAACAGCATTATCTCACTATGTCTGAAGAAACCATTTGGTGAGTTTGACGTCTTGGGACATTCACAGGAATATTTATGAACTTGCTTTTATTTTAGTTCTCAGAGTTAAAAAGTTTTTGAATCGTATTCGGTTCAATCACTTATCATCTTTTCCGCCCACACACCCACTACTAATTCGCGGTCTACCATTTAGAGAATTGAGAACAGGAGAAATCTAGTGAATCGATGTAAGCTTTCCAAAACTTATAGTTTAGAAGATTCTAACTGTTTTGAGTCGCAGATGAATTCGTGCATGGCGCATGACGGCAACTTTTGACGTCTCCCCCGCCCCCCCCCCCTTCCCTGCATCTGCACCAAATAGTAAGGGCAGCTCGAAAAAATCGGGCCTGGTTCAATTCATCTGCGTCTCGAAACAGCTAGAACCTTCTAAACTATGAGGTTTGGAGAGCTTACAGCGATTAACAGTTCGAACGAGTGATTCCAAGTGATAAAAACTAACCTTTAATTCAACTTGGCTTCGGGAAGGCGGGGCTCTGTGTCCTAATTAAGGCCGCTCTTGCCTGCGACGCACCTGCGTCTCTCTCGCGCGCTGCTCTCTGTCCATTACCTAGCTTTAGTTAGGTCGCGAAGCCCAGGCTTTCTGAAGCCAAGGCCAGTTGAAACAAATGTTCAGCAGTGTGGTGGAGCATGTATCGACTAGTTCTTGAGCGTGGCTCTTTTATGATAATTTCCGAATGAATGATATGATTTTAATCAAATGCTTCAACTGAGCAGAGCTAACTCGTCGAAGACTCACTTAAAGTTTTATTGGTTGAGATTGACTGACTGATCAGCTTTACTACGGGCCTCAGCTTTTTGGAGAACAGTTTCGCTTACAAGAGAAGGCATTCAACTTAGAGGCACCTCCATTCAACTTGATAAGGGTCAACTTGATAAGGGACTGTATAACATCGGAGCTCCTATTTGAGTATCGCCAACCTTCCGCTGCAAAAGGTAAATTCTTAAACAAAATGACTCCAGAAAGTACAAGCGGCCAAATTGGCTCCGCTCATTTAACTTGAGTGATTCAAAGTGAATGAATTCAAAAGTGCTTTAGCATAGATATAAATTTCGAAAATGTGATAGTTATATTGGTGCCGAGTTATGGCAAAGTTTGAGTACATTCAAATTCAATTTTGGACTTTTCATCTCCAGACCCTCAAGCTAGTGGATGGATGGGCGGACCCCCTGGGCCTCTTCTACCTTCTCGGGCAATTCTCTCGCTTGGGTATCTACTTTTTGCGGCTGGACTTGGCCAATTACTCTGTTCTCGGCCCGCTGTACAGCATCAAAATCCTGCCATTCTCAATTTGGATGAACTGTACATCTGCAAAAGATACTGGACGCTGTTAGTGACACCAATCTCAATTGCATGATCATATACTTACTAAATATGCCGAATTTGCAGTAGATGCAGATTTACTTTAAGGGTACATACCGAAATGTCTAAACAGGAAACGATCCCAACTTAAGGTGGCGAATTGTATTGAGCATATCATTAAGTGCGTCTTATGAGCTGTTTCCAATTGTTTCTACCTTCCACATCTGCGATACCGTTCTCTGGAAATTATCAGCGTTCAACAGTGCAAATTTGGCAAACATTTAGCTCCATATCCTCAAGACCTGGCTGTTCAAAAGCACCTATTTGTGACTCCAGTAGATGTGTCCATCCCTTAACAGTACACTCAAGACCTTGCTAGTACACTTCCACGTTGACTTCAAAGCACATCACGCATCAGAGCTCCAGTGCATTTTCACATCTAAATGCGGCTAAATGTGTGAAGTCACCAAATTTCTAACCGCATAATATGCCTAAAAATCCAAATTGGAAGTTTATGACTAGCAAGATATTGAGTACACTGTTTTCGAGGGATGCTCACATTTATCGGAGACAAAGATCAGTGTTTCGACCGACTAGATCTTGAGAATGTGGCGCTTGATGTTTGCCAAATTTGAACATTTGAACGCTACCTTTTCCAGTGAACAGCTCGCAGATTTGGAATCAGATCATCAAGACGCGTCTAATGATGTACAGTTCATTCCAATTGGCCATCTTAAGTTGGGATCGTTCCCTTGTTAGGTATACTACTTGGATTTATAGGAGGAAGGCTTAAGGGCTATTGGATCCTGCAACAAGCGACCATGTTATGTCAGCTAACCTAAACAAATGCCTGTAACTCTGTCTAACGGACCGTTTAGCACATAAAAAACGCTTAAAATCGGCAATGTTTTCTGCAAAAGCAAGCCCATTTTGACAGCAACGTTTTATGTTTTATATGCTCTTTGGCTTATGCTGCACTTTTAATAACAATGAACATTCAAGGAGCCATCTTTTTTTTACAACGATGTAGAGCTTTTATTGTCAGCATTGCATTAACAGTTGCAATTCTTATTATACGATGTACGCAGGTTATTGCCGTATAAATGGTGATAGTTATAGTTTTGACTTTCTTCAAAGGTGTCTCAGCAAGATGACTGTATCAGTAGACTTTACCAAGAGTTAAAATTTTCAACAGAATTACACTACATAACTTTACGACGAAAAAGTGCCGAATAAGGATAATGGAGGTTGCCTCTATAACCTGGTGTCCGCAACTACCCTGCTTTCTATTTTCCCATCATTGCTCCTATCATAGCTCCTCTGAGAGCACCCCGCATTGCTGATCCCAGTGGGCCTGAAAATACGTCTTCTTGACGTAAGCAGTTGAAGAATCTCTGCACCTGCACCACCGCCCATCATGCCACCCATTCCATATCTTGGATATCCATATCCATAACCACCGTAGTAACCACCGTACATTGGCCTGTACATGCCATATCCTGGATAACCTCTCATATATGGATAATATGGAAAGTATTGAGCTGTGGTCTCCTTTGTAAAGATGGCAGCAATCAGTAGAATCACAAAAGCTGGGTGCATTCGGTAGCGGCTGATATTTACCTGAAAAAATAGACTAAAATAGTTTCATAAATGTCAACCACTGATTCACATTTGGTTTGAAAAAAGGAATGTCGCTTTTCGTTTTATAGCCCGCAACGCAAACCCCAAATGAGCTATAGGTTTCGATAAAGCAAAGCAGGCTCTACACATTTTTCAAACTTTTGTCCGCAAAATTTTGGTCCACGTGAAGATTGCCCAAAATATCAAGTCATCTCAAAAGATTTTTTTTCAATTTTGATCTTTCGCAATAAGTCACACACTTCTCAATTTTGATTAAGATGCACGGTACCATTTGATAGAGCAAAGCAAGCTCTATAATGTAAGTATTCGTATTAGCTTCAGCACATCACGAGTTAGAAGCGAAAATCTGAGAGCTTTTAGATACCCAAAAAATTAAAAATTTTCTATAACTTTGAAAGAAAACTTACCAGATCCCAAACCCGCTCACGCATGTACACTCCACACAGCACCTTCATATATGTCGTTGCTGCGTTTGTTTCAGTGTTAGCAACCGAGAGAAGTAAATTTTTGAGCTTCCAGAAAGTGATGCTGCGCTGTTTTCACACAGGTGAATGTATACTACAGGCCTTTAATAATATTAGGTTGTGTAATAAGTTCGTTCGCATTTTTTTGTTTCAATTTTTTCTCGGTATTTTTCAAGACATTTGGCATAGTGTTAGTATGCATTCGGAAGCTCTAAGTCTACTCTACCAAATACTATCATTATATTCACAGTTTGTTAAAAAGGTGAATAAAAAAGTCGACTACAAACCGAAAAATCTGAAATGGCGAAAATCCCATTTTCGACAACTATGTTATGCCGCACCTTGAATGGGTTTGAGCGCTTGAGAAACAGCTCAAAAATTTTGCGACATGTATAAACGGAATACTATAGCTCCCGCAGATTACCTATAGTGCTAAAACCTTTCAAAAACATTCATATTGTAAGCTCAAAAATAGATATGTTTTTATGTTTTTTTGGTGTCAACGTTAAGCATCTGACGGCACCTCTGAAGAAAGGTGGTAGCCAAACAATCCAAGAATGGGCAGACATGTGGTCTATGATCGCTAAATCATCGAATAAATGGCTTATATAGTCAGAAATTCAGAATTCGAGGGACACATAGCCCACGGACGCGAGACAACGAACACCGCTGCGGCAAAGCCTTGCTACGCCGAGTTTTGCAAAAAATTGCATTAAACGGTCGGTGAAAGGAAATGGGCAATCGTAAGTAGTATCAGTAAATGCGTAAATTGTTAGTCATTTGTTTTTCTTCGTTATCAAGCTTTTTGAATGAATTTCAACAAAGATTAACGGGAAAACTAAGGAAGAAAAAAGATGTCGAAAATGGGATTTTTGCCACTTCAGATTTTTCGGTTTGTAGTAAAATTTTTTATTCAAGTTTTCAAAAACTGAAAATATACTGATAGTATTTTGGTAGAGCAAACTTAGAGCTTTCGAACGCATACTAACACTATGCCAAATGCTTTGCAAAATATTGAGAAAAAATCAAAACGAAAAATGCGAACGAACTTATTACACAACCTAATACATCAGTAAATTTTCGCCATTCTGGAAGAGCTAGTTCTTGGGAAATACCGAATTTAGCTTTTTTGCTGAAGTATTTTATGTTAAAATCGATATTTCTCAGGAACTTGAATTGGAAATCTGTGACTATACTTCCAAAGACCTGTAGTATACATTTATCTGTGGAATACAGCGCAACATCCCTTTTTGGAAGACTTAAATTTTTGGTTTTCTCAGTCTCTAACACAAAAGCAAACATAGCTACCGCACATTTGAATGCGTCCTGTGGAGTATATATGCGTGAGCGAGTTTGGGATCTAGTAAGTTCTCTTTAGACCAAGTTATAGAATATTTTAAATTTTTTGAAAAACTCTCAGAACGAACACTCAAACACCATTATAGAGCTTGCTTTGCTCTGACAAAAGGTAACCTTTCTAATCAGAAGTGAGAGGTATGCGAGTTATTGCTTTGGAAAGTTAAAACTAAAAAAAAACTTATGAGGCAGCCTAATAACTTGATTCTAAATGCTCAAAATCAAAGAAAATCAAAACTCTATTTGAAAAATCCTACACGTCTCCCACTAGCTCTTAACCTCTATACCAAATTTTCATATAAACAGTTGCTATACTTCCCCTTGACTGGAAAGTGGAAACAGAACAAATTTTCTTGAAGCAAGCTGGGCTGCCCCACATAGCTAATCCATGCTACGTATCCTTGTACCCGTGGATTTTCAGCTTTCTATAATGGCTACTTTTTGACAAGTCAGCTTTCCACTAGATATTCCTCGAAAACTAACGTTTGTAGAGGAGCGTTGCTTCGAAAAAATCATGATCATTGTAGTTCTCTCAATTTCTAGCTGTTATATGAATATTCGGCGTTCAGAATAAAATTATGCGCAAGTGAGGGATTTGCAGGAGATTTTTTGGATAAAGCTTCGACCAGTTCGATCTCTTCAGCACTCAAAGCTTTTTAGATTTTGTCTTAAAATTGGATCCGACTTTGCAAAAGTTTGAAGGCCATTTGTAGAGCTTGGTCAGCTTTATCGGATGGTGCCCATAAAACATCTGGGGCTTCCCTTGCTACGACCCCACATGATACTAAAAAAGCGACAGTTTTTTTCATCTTGATGAAGAAAAAAGTCGCTTATACATCGACGCCTCCTTGGCTGTTTGCTTTCAATTTTTTTGTAGTGACTGTTATTCAATGAAATCCATACGGACGCTTATTGTAAATTTGACTATGCTTTTTTCAAGCCAAAATAGCCAAAATCAATCACCAAGACTACCAGTTAAATTATTTAGTAGCATACGGAGCCCATGTCGTGTCTACATAGATGGTAACAACGTAACAACCATCTCCAGTTGTGGTTGATTTTACACAAGATAACTGAAGATTTCACAAGTGTGCCATGTTCATAACAATGGTATGTACAAGCAAGAAAATTTATGAAGTTTTCTGTAGAGAGTGTATCTCTGTGTATATCCACGCATCGATTTAGTAGGAGCAATAATTGAACTAAAGTTTCGTATTTGTTATTTTCGCACATTTCAAATATGCGGGCATTATGCTCTACAGATACCCCTCCTCCTCTGTGACAGTGGTCTCTTGTAAAAAGACCTGCAATCAGGTAACAAGGATGAAACTATTGGGTCTGCAAAGCTGGTCTCGGTAAATTGAGTGTGAATTTACAAATATGAGTAGCAGGCAGTGTGCTCATATCATTGGATCATTCTGCAACTGCACTTTTTCATCTAGAATCACCTATTTTTTTAAACACCTTAAATTAATAGCAACACATAATTAATTGTTTAAAACTTTTTTAAACACATTCAATAGTTAAAAGTGAAAACATAACTAAAAAGCAATCTTACAACAAAGCAATCTTTTGCTTGCATGTCAAATTTATGGTCATTTAATAAAAACCAAGAAAGTAAAGGATAATGGATTCCGCGTTTTTATAACCCCCTGCAGACACGCGCCAAACTCTATAGTTAAAGAGGCTACTGAATGCGTGCGGGCCTATCATAGTAATTTGCGGGGTTCAGTCGATACAAAGTCAATGCATTTACATTCTCAAAACACCTTGATACCAATTTCTCCTTTCCCGGAGGGTAGAGCTGGTTGGCTTAGCGGCGGGATCGAACCTTAGTCCGACCTAGTCATAGCAACGCCTCATACAACAACGCTTCCTGTTAAGGATTATAATTTCATTTTTTCAGAGCTAAACTTGAAAATCTTGGCTAGTCAATATACAGGGTGTCCGTAAAGTATGTATACACTTTTGATCGTTAATATCTCCTTTCCCAAGAAGTATTTTGCCTTGCTTCAGGTACCGTTTTGTAGAGCTGGCTGCAACTTAGATTTACAGTATGGAGCGAATTGCCCATCTCTTTTCATTACTGTAGGATTACGGTAGAAACTTGAAACTTATGGTGTCAATGGGGAAAAAGCTGCCGTTCCAAAATTTTTCAAAAAAAATGTGAAAACTTGTGTAATAGGGTTTTTACGAATGCTGAGTTCAATACTCAACTATTTACAAAATTGTGAAGCTTTTTAAACGGTGTAACCGCACTTTTTAGGAACATTTAAAAAATGGCCGCTACCTCTTACCTGGCATGACTCTTCAATGAAGCATCATAATAAGTTGGGAACTTTACAGTTAGAATTAGCAACTCTATTTAGCCTAGTGTAAAAGTTTTTAGGCTGTTTTGTTCCCTTTCTGAGGCAAAATATGGCCTTTCATGGCTTAGAAACCTCGTTGAAGTTTCTACCGTAACCCTACAGTAATGAAGAGAGATGGGTGATTCGTTCTATAATGCGAATCTAAGTTGAAGCCAGCTCTACAAAATCGTGCCTAAAGCAAGGCAAAAGACTTTTTGGGAAAAGAGATATAAACGGTCAAACAGAGTATACATACTTTACGGACACCCTGTAGATTGGAGCTGTATTATTAGGGGAGTAAAAGGTGCAGGCTCATTCGCATTGTAGTACAGCTTTGATTCAATTGCTGTGCACTTCAATGCATTAAATTGTTAGCAACTTTTGAGATTTGACCGCATAACGAATTGCAGTAGAAATGACATTATAGGTGAAGTTTACATTTACTTTGATATCTTTGGAAAGTTCAATTTTCTCAAGAGTGTAACCATTAGACAGAAACAAACAACAGATAACTTATTATAAGTGTGTATTGTAATAAAATCTGACAACCTATGAAACATTACAAACGAATCTAAGTGATATGAATATCATAAAGACCATGCAAAATTCGGTCGTGGAATGGAGCTGCGCATAACCAAGACCATCAACGAAGCAATATCCTCTGCCTCATGTGCGCGAGGAGAACAGGAATTTTTCTATAAAACTATGAATCACCCTGAATACAAAGGATGTAAACTTGCCAAACACAAAGAAAGCATTCATAACTCAGCCAACTGTCTCAAAAACTTCATTTCTGTAGACAAGAATTGTGCGAGGTATTGTATCTGAGTCAAATTAGTGTTTGATCCGCATGATTATTACCAGTAGACAAGAAACATAACTTGGATCGTCGACATAACAACAGTAAAAATCTACAATTTTTCAAAGCGTGTTTTTTGCATTAAGTTTTTGCTGCCATCGTTTGGATCTTCAGAAGGGCGCTCATCAGCTGCCTTTCTATAGTAACAGTATAAGGGCTGTAGTGGGCATCCTCAGCTGTCTGGCCGAAAAGCAAGTCTGAGTATTCGTGATAAATAATGGGTCGTGCTTGTTTTTTCTTTTTTTGATAACGAGCAAGAACATGCTATGTCCTTGGTATTTTTCGAGCCAGGATGTGTGCTTCTACCCTGAACACCGTATATTTTATACGATAATCATCTCTTTCTGACGACCTTCTTTATGCTCATTTTTTTCGGAGCAATTTTTATACACGTAAAATAAAGTGGATGATTGACGTCGCTAAGATGAGCCGGCACAAACTAGCAAAATATCTATCACCATGCATTAACATCGCAGAGTGTCCCACTTTCGCACCGAACTTTGATCTTGTGGCCAGCTCCGTTATATTGACTGTAAATTAAGATTGTCTCTGATGGTTTTTGATTAACATGTGTTTAGCAATAACGACGAATCAGAAATTAAATCTCTACAAAAATACTATAAGAGTTTTATATCATGTGAAAAGTAAAAAAGGCAAAAGTATCTCTCATTTGGCTATAACTTTCTTTTCGTTCCTATAAATTTATTAATTGCATAACGGCCAATGCAAGAGATGAAGTCGTTTGACTCTGGCAAAAAGACAAGCAACTAAAACATTGCTCATAATGAATGCTCCAAGGTTGCTCATAAGATGAATGTTTCAAGACAGCTCATGTTCAAATCAGATTTTGTGTTTCCTAGAAGCAGAGGACAAGTGGTTCTAAAAACCCTCAAATGAGTCCCGCCCATTCACAGAAGTTAACTTTCTTTATCCTAAAAAGCTGAGAAGATTCACTAAGTGCTAGAATCTATGTTCCAGAATAAAGATTACAAAAGACGAGCATATCATATTGTTTTGGTGTCTTTTTCTGTTTAAGCCTATATTTTGAAAATGTTTGTAGGAAACAAGCCACTAACGGGGTGTCCCAAAAAAATGTTAACACTGTTTGATCGTCAATAACTCCCTTGCTTTCATGTCTTTCGCCGAGCCTGAGGCACCATTCTACAAAGCGAGGTTCAGCTTAGATTTATAGTATGGAGCGAATCATCGATCACTCTTCGTTACTGTAATATTACGGTAGGAACATCGATAAAGATTTTATGCCATAGGAGGCGGTTTTCTGCCTCAGATAGAAAGCCAAACAAGCCAAAAACTCTTATATTATGGTAATAGAAGCCACTGATTTCGAATATAAAATTCTCACCTTTTTGTGATGCTTCTTTCCAAGGTTATCCCAGGTAAACTGTAATAACTGAATTTCCAGCACTTGTCAGAAATGTGATTACACCGTCAAAAAAGCTAAAAACACTCGAGCGTGAACGAAAACCCTAGTACACGATTTTTCGGATTTTTTGAAACAATTTTGTCAGATGGCTTATTTCACAATGGATCCACATGCTAGAAGTTCAACCGTAATCTTACAGTAACGAAGAGCGATCGGTGATTCGCTCCATACTACAAATCTAAGTTGAATCTCGCTCTACAGAATAGTGCCTAAAACTCGGCGAAAGACATGAAAGCAGCGAAGTTATTAACGATCAAACAGTACATGCATGTCAAAGTGACTAGGAATATCGTTTCGAGGCACAGAACAGTTAAAGCAGTTAAACAAAATTATTGCATCACTTTCGCCTCTAAAGACTATATACCCTCAAAACGTAGCATCAGTAAAAAACACATGATAATTTTCGAAATGCTAGTTGAAGCGTTTACGTGGTCTATTCTAGTAAAAACTCGGCAAGCAGAAAACTACTCGAGTACAAGTAGCGATCTTTTGAATGTTCAACACATCCAAAGGTTCAGTGTTTCGTGCACTAAATCGATTATAAAATCGATTACTATTATATTTTTCAGCTTCAGGCACATGCACAAACTTATAAGAGCAGTTTCTCATAACAAGAACTGTTCTCTCTTTGTAGAATCGTGCAAGATTATGAAATTTTGCTTCTTGTAGAGAAGTCTTGGAAATGCACAACACGCACTTATGTTGTGTTGCATCTTACGCGTTGTTTGCGGATGGACTTGTTTGCCCTACTTTTTTCAAAATGAGGTAAGCCACAATTTCTGGCCCGTAAATCTAATCCACTAAGCAGGAAGAAATTTCTGACTGCGATTGAAGAGGGGGAATGTCATTTTCACTTATGGGGCACATGCTCAATCATAGCAATGCAGTTGAGCCCTCTTTACAATTTCGTTTTTGGCTCTGAACCGACAGTACTGGTTCAGGATTCTACCTTTTCAGTTTATCGAATGTGCCTAATTTACTTACAAAGGAAAACTTTTTGGTTGAAATGGCCTTCCACATCACCTACATCACTTTGTAGTGCCATGACTACAAACCCGTCTTTTCTGCCAAGCGTCTCCAATGGTTGAGTTATGAACGTTTTTAGGTCGTAAATGCACAACTGGAATAAAATAGTCCAAAGTTGCTCAAATGGTCTAGTGTTAATAAATAGAGCACTGACTGCAGTGAATTGTGTCTATTACCTTCATATTCAACAATGTTCTATTCGCGCGCAGAAGAGACCGTAAACATTTTCTTTACATGGATTCTGCGTTCATTTTTTGCTCTAAAAACACTCATAACAAGGGTCAAGCAAGAGGTGTACATGATCGCTGGTTACGACCCCCCTCTCTTATTGCTGTCTAATTAAGACCTTCTGAACTATATACCTACGATAGCATTACTTAAAGGCCCTGTCAAACATAACGGGTAACATATCCATGATTAGCATGTCAAATAACCCTGCAGACACAGACAACTGTAGACAATGTTTGCGCGAAATCTGAAGTTTTAAGATACTGGGTCACCTAAGGAAATCGCCATTATCCAGCATGATTAACTTTGTTTCAAAGGTGAAGTAGCTAGCTGTTTTTGCACTCAAGACGAACCATTACTACTTTTTTGGCCACTTCAGAAATCTGGCTTCAAAAGACCTTCTGACTTTGGAATTAGAAGCCAACCAAAATCTTGTTCTTCCTATTTTTCGCTTTTTATGGCTGTGCTTTGACCAAATATTATTCAAAGCTAAGAAGACGAATCAGGTTCAAATCATTCCTATGAATCTTTGAGGTCTAGGCTATCGATACATATACATAATCTTGCCTAAAAATGTTTTTTTATATAGTTGATGGTGTGTGGCACCACCTCTAAAAAGCTGTGGCTGCTACAGCGTTTTAGGGGTCGTGCCACACCCCAATAACTTACCTTCAAACAGATCAAATAGCTGCGTTTTTTATATCGTTGTTACTGCTTAACCTTCTTCTTCATATAGCAGAAATTTCATATGAAGAGGTTTCTTCAAGAGCAAGACATAATCGTTTTTTCTTACCTATGCAAATGTAAAATGCTGGTAAAATAGAAAATATTGGTATACGGTATAGGTCGTCCGCGCAGGGCGCGGAGAGTGCGCAAAGTGTGTATCGCCCGTCACTCCTCTTTTCCATTGCACCCTCGCCCGCTTGTTTTCTCTGCTCCTCTTCCGGTCGCGAACTGTCTGCGATGGACGCGACAGCGTTGCTCTCCGCGCACGGCGCGGACGGCCTATAACATGTTAAGTCTGCGCTACTCTGTGAATCGCAAGGGAAGACGATAAGTATGCTTCGAGATATTACAGAGCTGTCATCGAATCAGTGCGGATTCGTGAAAGAAGTAGGTACGGTACCACCGACGCCATTCGCTCCGATAAGCTAATGGAGAATTATAGAGAGAAGCAGAAGGAACTGCATACAGCCTTTCTGAACCTAGGAAATGTTTTCCATAAGGTACCCCATAAAGTCATATGGTGGCTCTTACAAAAACACATGTTGCCAGAGGAGTATGTTCAATAAATAGACTTGATCTACCATAGCCACTAAGTCACATGCAAACAGCTGCGAACCATCGAAAGAGTTCCAAATCAAGGTTCGGAGTATACCGAGGATCAGTATCTCCCCCTATTCTTCATCACTGTGATGAATGCTGTGATGAATCGCTCAGACATGAACCTCCTTGGGCACTTCTCTACGCATACGATGTGGTCTTTATAGCAAGTAACCAGAAAGGAGCTGCAAAACAAGGTACGAAACTGGAAAAACAGGTTAGAGTTGTTTGGCCTAAAGTCAACACCAAGAAGAGAATACATAGAATTGGGGAAACAAACTCCAGGTACCGTAAGCATAAATGCTGAAGAGCCAAAGAAGACAGCCTCATTCAAGTACTTAGACAGTCACATCTCAGCGGAAGGAGGCTTACAGGAGGAGGCCGCAGGCAGGACGAAACATGATGAAATGGAGAGCCTTAATCCGAGCTCTGTGCGACAAAATGCCAGTGCAGCGCAAGTTCCAGTTGTACCGGACCGTTATCCGTCCAGCAGCATTGTATGATTGTGAGTGCTAGCCTTGTACGCGGAACGAAAAACGCAAGCTTAGTGTCGAAACGAAGATATTACGTTGGACCATGAGAGTCACGCTAAAAGATTACATCCGCAATGATACTATACGAACTCGAATGAAAGTAGCTCCAGTTGTCCAGAAAATCCAGGAAAGAAGGCTATGAAGGCATGGGCATGTGCCCAAAAGGGAGGGAAAACTTCGCAAGGTCAGCCCTGGCAGTGGAAGCACCAGGCAAAAGACCGAGAGGTAGGCCCAATGTGGATAAATAGAATCAAGGTCGACTTGCGACTTAAAGGCTGCTGCATGACGAAGGCGCAATGGCGATATTAGTTGAGGTGCGCGAACGCGACGCGCGCGTATCCTCACCATTGTAGATCCCGCACCTCATGCGCTCTGCGGCTAATAAAGCCGCGTTCGCGCCCAAAGGTATTGCGCCTTCTTCATGCAGCAGCCTATAGAATCAACGATGATCTTGCCCCGATAAGATAATATAAGAGACATCTAACAAGAAAAGCATACCCTGCATAAGCGGGACACATGCAAGGATAAAAAAAAGAAAAATCTTTATGTTTCGTAATAGCTTGGGAATTTGAGCCAATAATACAGACAGACGGTGTTTGCTTGATTTGCTAACTCGGAAATGTTCTCACATTTCAAGTGCTGGAGGCCTGTTTCGTAGTTGCTGTGCGATCCTATCAATCTGCTAACTCAGTATCGATGTTCCGCTCAGACACAAAGCTACAAAGTCAGAAGTCCTCATGTGCTCTGTATGCACATTGTGTAGCAAAACAACCCTACTATCAATTTCGTAATAAGCTGTAGAAGTTCTGGTTGCCCCCTTTCTGCTAACTCTACTAAAAGAAAAGAAAAATTCGGTTCATGTTATGAACTCCCAGCCTAATCCTTATTCTTGTTTAAGAAAAGGTGCCAGATTTGTTTGTACTGGATTCTACTGCTGAAATTCTGTAAAAGAATAGTTCTCAGACAAGTTGTAGGCTGCTAGTAGATTCAGTTGTGACAAATTCCAAGACTCTTATTTCATTTGTTTCACTTACTTAGGAAATAGAGACCGGCAATCGGCAGTTAACTATGAAACTTGGAAAAAAGTTGGGCTATGTTTTTGAGAGTAGTAACATAACTCAGAAGAACACCAAGTCAATTTACTTTTCTTCTAACTATAGATCGTCTGCTCCTTTAACGTGTTCATCTTTAAGTCTTGATTGAACCATTCTAACAAAAAGCCAAATCATACTGTTTGCCCCTGTTCGTGCCTTTCAGCAGCTTCGAAATCCATATCATTACGGTCAAAAACGTTCATGTGGCTGAAGCTACTTACTACCACGAAAGCTTTCCAATTTATTGATCTTATTAGGTGTTGTTGCAGCTGAGTTCAAGATTGATACACAGCTTTGCTGGGCTTACGTTTCGGCATCTCCGCCTCCTTCAAAGCCTGTAAGAACGATGATATTTGCAATCTATCCCCTCAATCGCTCTATCTCCACCATATCGGTACAACCCAATAGCCGCCAGAGCCAAAAACAAACGAGATACGCGGAACAGTTAGCGCTTATCTTATAGCCTTGCAGTCAAGAGTAAGCGAACGCCCACGGTGAAGCGCCGCTGCTATGATATTGATATATACAAATCAATTCCCGCCTTGACCCGACCCCGACTCAGTAGGTCAGACCCACGAAGGGTCTGGAACGGTGCCAGCTCGTTTGTAACGGTAACGCATTCTTCCTTCCTACTTTCTTGGATTTCGCGATGCAGCCCAGAAGGCATCAAGAGTTTTGCGGGCTATTGTTTGGGGTTTGTGCGATAAGATTGTGACAGCCTCATCGAACGTAGCGTTTTCATGACACATCCTGCTGTGAACGCCTAGAGGTGTTGATGATTTGCCCTTCGCAAGTCCATCTAACAAGGGAAGGAAGGTTGGTCGAAGTGGCCTTTTGAAATGAGATGTAAACCGCCTTGTAGAGCTTGGAACGCTGACTCCAAATCTACCTTTGCTATCTGCTGCGGGCTTCTGGGCGACGAGTTATGAAGGTTTTTATGAGTAAAAATCTGAATGCAAAAATAGGGTAAAATCAGTCGTAACTTTTTCCCAATGTTCAAATGAGGCAGCAGCGAATTGGTATATTTGAATCGAGAATATTTGTTGCACCGAGTGACCTGACTATCAATCAAGCTCTATGAAAAATGTTACAACTGATTTTAGCCTACTCTTGCATTCAGATTTTTACTCACAAAAACCTTCATAACTCGTCACCCAGAAGCCCGCAGCAAATAGCAAAGGTAAAATTTGGAATCAGCGTTCCAAGCTCTACAAGGCAGTATACATCCTATTTCAAAAGCCCGCTTCGACCAATCTTCCTTTCCTTGTAAGTGCTATTTAATCCGGACGCTCACCGGTCGCCCTGTTTTGCCCACGTATTCCTCACCACACGTGACATAGACCCCCGCCTTCATGCAATCACCTGGTCTACCGTACGGACATACCATGCAATGGAAGTCGTACAAATGTTGTCGTAAGCACGTTTGCGTATCAGCTGCTTCTTGAGGTTAGGGGGAACTTGAATTTGATCCCAATTTATTCCTAAAAATCAGGTCTATACCAATACCCCAAAACTGCAGATAGTCATGCCACCATAGATGGCGTACTACATCATAGACTCAAACCTAAGTAAGCTCGCTTATTATCTTTTCCTTGCAGAACTGAGTTTTTCTAGAAAACACTATCGGAATTCATTATGTGCTCATAAAAGTCAGCTTTAATTACGCTGCTTACAAGCTATTCTTTGAGCGAACATTGCTTGTTTATCTACCTAATCACTTTTTAAACTCCACTTGTCGTAAATTTGGCGACATTGTCATAACTCATGTTTCAAATGAGCATTACGCCATTATGGTAGGTACGATCACGTTGATGGTCGCATGACACAAGCGGAATCCGACGCCTAATTCTTCTCTGTCGTGGGCGATAGTTGACCAGCGTTTTTGTATCGCACCAGTAACACAAGGAACGCTCTGAGGGACTATGTTTGCGGACTTCCTCGTTTGATAAAAAGAATAATTTATCCATCAGCTCGGCGTTTTCCCTCATTCGCGCTTGACGTCTAGCAGTGCCTTACAGCTTTGATCCACCTATTGTCATCGAACCCATCACGTGTCCAGCCCAACTGATCTTGCGGTGTGGCGTATATGATAGCCGTAATCTCGATCGTTAACATAGTGTGAAGCTTGTATTTCTTGCCCCTTTTGCTTGACTTGGAACACACATGATACCACTTTATCAAAAGCGCTCTAATAACACTCACCGCGTGTCCATCCTGCTTCTTCATAGACCGTGTTTTCAAAGCGTACGTCAAAGCAGAAAAAATCGTTGTGTTTGTGAAATTCGCGCTAAGTCGAGACTCTTAATTGACCTAATCAATTGCCTTGTGTGCTCTCCATGCTACCAGTTTCCTATGCTCAGTCCCATAGCTGAATCATTCATTATGCTGACATCCCGACATAGGTAGATGTACCTGAAGCATCCATTCGTATTTGCTGCATTCAGCGAGAAGGGAGCAACATGAAACCATTTGTTTCACATGAAAATGTGTTCGTCAGATTCTTGGACCAATCTTCCCATACCCGTCCCAAAATCGGGCAGCTCGTTTTGCTTGCGCGATGCTGGGTGTACGGCTATGTCAAAGCGAAGCCGGTATATATAGCTGCTGGCCGTCGACTTTCACGCACATGTCGTCCCATCTACTGTATCCACGATGTTAAGAGAAAAGATGATGTCCTTGTAGAATGGTTATGGATATTGATGCACTGAGTTGAATTAACTTCATAGCTCAAAGCGGCGATAAAGCTCTCAATAGCAAAACAAGAAAAGAACATCCGTTCATTAATTTTGAAACATTGTGCAAACCGGTTACGGAAGTGGACAAATATGTGCTTCAAGATACTAATCACATAGTCACAGTGCTTTACTATAAGTCACATACGCTTACTATACATGCACCACATGGGGTCATACTTCATAACTTGCCTACGTTAATGCGTAAATCTTTCATAGGACAGATTACGAAAATAGCAAATATTAGGTTGGTTCATAATTAATGCACGTTTTTTCAACTTTTTCTTCTAATGAAGATAATTCTTTTTCGAAACAATCTTTCTGCGCGCATCAAAAACTGTTGTAAACAGCAAACTTTTAGCTATACATATACTTTTGTATGATTGTACTCACCACAGGAAAGATTTTCCGGCTAAAAAATCACCAAGAATTTTTTCTGGAAGCCTCTAGTTTGAAGGAGCTTAACTTACTCTCAAAAGGACTAGAATGGAGCAAACTTTGCTCGTTGTGTAGCCGATGGTCGATTCTCTAGCAGCGTAGAACTTGGCTTTCACCAAAAATTTTCTGCGAAAAAAGTATTGCCAAGAAAGCAAAAGTACCATCTTCTCCTACATATTAGAGAAGGCAAAAAACTGTACTTTTAAAATCCCAACAATTTTTTCTCATTTGCAAAACGAGGAGATTCCGCCGTTTTCCTATCATTAGTAGTCCTTGGTCTACTCTACTAGAACCCACGTAAGCATTTTATGAAGCTCCGAGAGATCCCAGCATTTAGATAAGTTTAAGTCAAAGATTCTCGGCTCAAGATTTTCAAAAAATTTAGCATTAGTGAGCATTTTGTGGCACAAATCTTCGCTATTATAACATATATTTTTTGAAACAAATCTGAACATTTTCCATGCATTTAGGGCAAGTGGGATGAAGGTAAAAAACTTCAAGTTTGAGTTCCTCACCTTTGAAGGTATGGAACTTCGGTCTGAAGAAAGATTACCGAAAGCAAAAGTATACATCAGAAAATAGAAGAAACGAGCTTTCCGACAGTTAAGATTTTAGAGAAAAACGATTTTTGATTGAAAATTATGAACCAACCTAATAGATTAAAACGAGTATGTACAGATCATATAAGTCTTCATTGATGTAAACAGCACTATCACGTGAGCTATTTCTTCTTTCCTGATAGTGCACCCATCATGGTACCCAAAAAAGCGCCTCGAAGGGCGCCAGCTATTGGATCTGAATCACAGATAAATAGCGTAGTGGTACTTTGCTACAAGGAGTATATAGTCTATCACAAACAGAGTAATTACTTTGATATCCAAAACCATATCCAAAGGGCATTCCCCAGCCGTAACCCATGCCGAAAGGATATCCGAATCCCCATTGTGTAGTGGCAGGGAGAGCTAGCGAAATTGTTAACACGACAATAATGAGCATCCGATTCATTCCCAGAATTACGCTGCAAATCGTGTAATTAAGTTTTTTGAAGAATAAATCGAGTTAATGAAACAAGTAAACTCATTTGCATTTTGAAGAATAATCATACACACCCTTATAATAACTGTTTGGAAGAAAACCAAACATTAATTATGCTACGCGAAAGAAAATAGCCGAAAAAGGTATGCGAGGTATGCTGAAATTGGTCTAATCTTATGAAAGCATTCTACTTTGAGCTGTGATGAAGGGGGCACAGAAGTATGAATTACTGAATTATTCTTTTGAACGTGCTAGAAAAGTTCTGCGATGGTGAGGACTTGTTTCGGTCATGTATCACAGAAATGTTGGTGTCAGCTTATTCAATCATACCCCTCGATTCTTGCCAGAAGCTAATTTAGCTAGGGTAGCCTTGAGTTAGACTCAAAACTCTGAGAAGGATGTGTAGTCATACAAATGAAGGTTTTGGGTGCAAAAATATGCATATAATTAAGTTGGATTTCGAGACTACAAGTGTGACAACTCTAATAAGGGTGTCACGGCTTAGAATAGTTTACTTGAAGACTTCTCAGCACTAGATCACACTTTCAAGAAGTTGAATATATTTGACGCCTTGAAAATCTGGAAAATCTGCTAACAGACGTTTTCAGAGCCCATAGATTCTCAGAAAATTTCAGGCATTAAAGGAAAGTACGTCCTACGTTGATTTGCTTAGAGTTGAACTCAAAGAGAAAGTCCGAATGCTAGCGATTGCAGCTTAGGCTGCGTTCATACTGATTCGGAAGTTCGGGAACAGTTCCGGCACATAGCTCGAGTTGAGCGCTGTGCCGGAGGTGTTCCCGGACTTCGGGTTCAGTATGAACGCAGCCTTAAGTAAAAACTAAACTGCCAAAATTCAAATGAATTTGATGCAAAATGTTTTTTGATCGATGCTCGTATGGCACCGAAATTTCATTCTTGTGCAGCTTTACGGTTTCCAGGTCACCTGAAACTAATGTTTTTCTATTTTCTCAGTAATACCTACCTCAAAAACAATGTCCGCAAGGCTAAAACTACCTGGTTAAGTAGGACTTGTGGCTGATGTTTCGTATCGCTTGCGTCAAAGATTTCCGAGAAATGCTCGCTTGGTTTTCCAACTTATTACAGTTTATCCCAGTTATGTCTCTTCCCGGCTGTCAGCTTTACGAGTCTCATCAACATCGAGGTACTATTGCAATCAGAAGAGGCGAAATTCGGACCAGGCTATTTTTTGTGCCTATGAAAGATGTTGCCAAGATGTTGTCATCAAATAAAAACACAGTGTATAATGTAGAAAATGTATAATGTAATGTACAAATGAGTAATTTATGATATAGGATGTGAACTCAAGAAAAATGTCAATAGCAGATAGCGGTGGACCTTGCGAAACCTGTTATATATACTGTACTAAAAAGTTTCAAAAGTGATGTACGCGCAAGAAAGATGTTTCGAGAATTCGCGAAAGTACCAATCACACCTTATTGTTTTCATTAACTGCGGTAGAACTATGTGCCGTACACAAGGAAAGGTAGTCTTGATCAGAAAACTAGCGGTAGACATAGATTACAGCAGGAACAAATCATAAATTTCAAAAAACAACAAATGAAACAGAACTATTTTGATCAGTGTTCTCGTCAAAACGTTAGTATGCAATTTTTCTTTTCAAATCCTTAAGTCTAGCATGGAATCCGCCCTCATGCAATACCACCATGATATAATTTTTTGAGGTTGTAAATGCTTTAGTGGCAAACTTTCTCCGGAGTTGATAGATCTCGTTAATGTCTCATCTTCTTCGTACGCTTTTGTCAGTGTGACCCTTTTGAATTTGACGTCAATTTTTCCGAAAAAATTTAGTTACATCGTAATATTCGGGTGCGCTACATGGTAAGACAAACTTCAAGGTATCATCGTTATCATCGTGCAAATGAATAAAAGCTTCTGATTGATTACATAATGCACTATCCATGATTCGTGTACCTGGAAAGTTCTACGTTTGGTAGGATTCTACGTTTTTTCTCCTCGAGTAATTGTCGAAATCTTCAGCCCTTTCAAAAAATGGTTTTTACTCATCTTTGCTAATTTTTATATCCATTTTCAACTTTTAGACCAGCTTTGAAACAGTTGAATAGAATAAAGAAAATGCAATACAGGACATTTTTCCGGCCTCTCTAGCTAGCTTTTTGAGTCTTTTTCGGAATTTTTTTAGAATAGTTTTAATGATGCTATCAATTTCCATATTGGGGCACCTCGATTCTCAAAAGACAATAAACGTCGAGCAACCAGAATTTCATTCGATGCGGCTTTTCTTCTCTTTCTGAAAGACATCCTGCCATTTTTATATGGATAGTATTTGAGAATAAAATCATCATAATTCTTATCTCCAGACTTGTCCCAGGCTGTCTCAGAAGATTCGGAATACAGTATTTTCAACCGCTAAACGCTGATCTGCTTGCTTCAACGTTGATTCATAAACCTTTTTGAAAGCTTCAGATTCCAAAGATTCATTGGTTTTGAAGCGGTTGTGTACTTTACTTCATAAATTCGCAAAAGTGAAGGCTTTTGGATACTCAAGATATGTTGAAAAGCTAGTTGATAATTTGTTGTATTGCATTTTGTTTATTCTATCCAGTTGTTATCAAAGCTAGTCCAAAAATTGAAAATGAGGATTTTAGAAAATAGCTGGTCAAGATGGGTAAAACAGGGTTGGAGTTTCTGATGATTTTTTGACTGGATCAAAGAATTTTGAACAAAACATAAAAAGGAAGAAATTATGCATCGAACACTGTTTAAAGCGTTTATTTACCTTTATTCTAAGAGAATTAAGCATGGGTCTGAGAAAAGGCATGAACTTTCGGACCGACCTAATATATAAGATAAGGCCGTAAGCAATAGAAATCGCCTTATGGGCAAAAGCCTATGTCTTACGGGTTAGATGAGCACATGTAAGCAGGTAGCAAAAATTTAGAAGCAGGAAACTGTCAAATTTGTCTGCTTACCACTTATCAAAAATGCGTTTCTCGTCGATTAAAGAGGTAATTTTCGCTTGCTGCTGATAATAATTGCTACGTTCTCTTTTCTGCATCTAGTGTAATAAAGATGGTATTCGCAAATACTTCCTGCGTCTCTTCCTTTCCACTTTTCTCTTCCACGCAAGCGAGTCGATTCAGGACCCGGCACGAGTCGGTTTCGAAGGTTTCTGAAAACGAAGTCTCCCCTGACTTTCGGAAGTTTTACGAAGTCCCCTTTGACCTACCTACTCAAAAGAAGATGAGAAGAAACGTGCGATAAGAGTGAATATCAAGCTTGGAGCCAAATACTACGCATGCACAAGAGTTTGGCATTGGAGCGCGATATTTAACAAAGCGATTCATGAAGAAATTTAGGCAAAAAACAGAAGGAAGGAAATGATATGAAAATGTCTTCATGCAGGGATAGATTTTAGACCGAGAATCCTTCCATGCTAGAAAAATCCAAAACTTATGTGAAATGACAGAAGTATATGCTCCAGACGATCTCAGATCGTCTGGTGGCCGTCTGGAGACGATCTAATTTTGGAAAGGATATTACTTCACTTAAATTTTCAGATCTTTTTACATAATTCTCTCGCAAATAAATTTCTATATATACAGCTCAGTTTTAGTGTTCATATGATTCTGTGTACGCTCTAAACAAGCAATTTGTCTATTTTAGCCTTGCTTTTAAATCGCGCGCACTTTTCGCCATGCAGGGTAGTGCATGTCAATCGCGTAAATAACCTGTTCGAAAAACTTGCGTTCGACTAAACGGCGCTCATTCTTGGTGCTCGGCCCCGGCTCGTCAAAAACGATATCTCCTTTGCTTTTTGCTCCAAAACCGAAGTCCAGCCTGCTTCCAGACGATCTGTGCCGGGCCCTGAGTCGATTCCATTGACTGTTACCTGACTCTCTAATGCGGTCAGTTGAAGGCAGTGTCAGGACAAGGTTGGGGCGCCCGGAAATTCGTACCATGCGGAAGTGGACCCTTTGGACGGCGCAGGTGCGAGGCCATAACGTCCGACCAGTTGCAAGGAAAACGGTGTTGCGAGGCATTACGGGCACCGTCCACCCAAATCCTCTTTCATGTTCTTGTCGTTCCGGGGCCTTCTCTTGCGCCTGATTCCGAATATCAAGTCTAGAATTTGCGAAAACTCGATGAATCCCTTTCCGCAGAAATCGCAGGCCGGTTTTATGCAACGGTGATTGGCTGGGTGTGCGAGAATGGGAACGGAAATTGACAAAAGTCACGCCCACTCAAAAGGGAGGAGCCAAGGTGGCGAATCCGTCATCCAAAGCAAATTACGAAGCAATTTGCTTCAGAAGCAACTTTTGACAACGCAAGTTTGGACGAGCATATATTTGGGAGCAGGGCAGGCCCAAGTCGAATAAAATTAGGCTGGACTTCGTTTTTAGGAAAAAAGGAATACTTTTCCGTTGTCCGGACCCCTTTTTGCGAAAAGATTATTGTTTTCTTTCTCTGAAACCATATTTAGCTCCAGCTTCATAAAAAAGAGTGTCAACCTTCTGCCACGTGTCAAAAAATTTGACATGTTATCTACCCGTTTGACAGTCTTAGCAAGAGTTTGCCTTATTTACCAACCAACGTGATTTGAATATATTCAAATAATAATGTAACCTATTTGATTTAACAACATCAAAAATGTTGATAAACGTCATAAGCATGCCATTCCGCTTTCAATGAAAGTGGATTTGCCTAGAAAAAAGAAGTGCGCTGAATTTTTACAATCTGAACGGTGACACAAGTGGCAGCGGTGTAGGCAAGCCATTAGCGCTATACTTTCCTGGCTGAATTTGCATGCCAGAAACAGTTTGAGGAGGAAGATTTTGTCAAACTGAACTAAAATTATGGAAAGGAAATTATGGAATTATGGAAATTATTAAATTATGGAATTATTAAAATTATGGAAATTAAGGAAATTATGAACTAAAACTAATTTTTTCCTTGACATGTGCCAGGGAGATAGCCTTATAGGATCTATGGGAAAATTTCCTGAAATAAAGCAGTATTTTACAGGGTGCGGCAAAAGTCTGGGAGCTTAACTTTGCAGTACTGCAATTAAAAAGATACTGATGGTTTTGAATTAAATTTTATGCCACATGATGCTGCGGTCATCCTCTACAGAATACACTTTATTTGGCTGGAAATGGCTGCCATATGTATTTGTAGGAATGGAAATTACCAAACTAGTACTTTTGCAAAGCGAAAAAACCAGAATTTTTGGCATTTACAATTTTTGCTGTAGCTAGAACTGCTGTTAATATTTTACAAAACTTCGATGCACACAACATAGAAGAGGCTTTGCGCTATTGTATCTTAGTTTTGCTTTTGCCAGTAGCTGTTCTTGCATGAACGGAAAATAAAAGTTTGCAAATGTTACCTACGTGCCAGTGGAAATCCGTCTTCAGAACAAATTTAAAAGCTATAGAATGCTCAACAGGCACTGGGACCAAGGCTGTATTTTTTGCATACGTCTTCTAAATGAGAATCTATTATAATTCGGCCATGGGAACACTTTTCATACTTTTTAAACAATATTTTTAAGTTTTTATTCGCGCAATTGTAGCCAAAATTCCGATATGCGACGTACACGCTTCTAATTCAAAATCCAATATTTTTATTCCTAAGCAATGCAAAAAATTCTTTTGGAAGTATGTTGTAGACAAAAGTTCGCTCTATCATGCTGCGCATTTGCCAAGGTAAAAGAAGCAGTTATTTTGAAGGCGTGGGGCGAATTCCATTACGACTACCTGCGTGCCATGATAGGTGGACCTGCCAAGATTTTGTAGGGCTGCGTAAAAGCCAAAAGAGGCAGTTTTGCAATTCAAGAACTGGGCTGTATCTGCAATGGCTTGAATTATGTGTGCGCCAAATTTTTCGTTTCTAGGTACTTCCCTTCTCGTTTTGTACGAAAAAGTACTAGGCTCCCAGACTTTTGCCACACTCTGTATAATTACGAAAAGTACCCAAAAAGGAAAAAAATATCGCTTTGCGAGGTCCGGACGGTGTGTCAGGAAAAAAATCTTGTACATGCATTACTAGCGAGGTATGTGGGGAAAAATTGCACATACTGTGTGCAAGACAATTCAACACATTCCTGAAATGCCAAAAGCGACCACTCAGTCGAGCACAAGCTTTGAAGAAAGGGTTTACACGATGGACTTGCTCCATCATGTCGTGCAAAAAGCGCGCTATTTGGAAGCAAAGCCAAAATCAAAGAAGTGCTTGTTAACAGCGTAAAGACAAGCAAATCACATCAAGTTTGGACTGTAGGCATGGTATTTGGAATTCATGGAAGAACTATGTTGAAGAAATCCTGAAAACTGATGTGAAGTAGTACCTTTTTCAAAATTAATCCATTTTTAAACGGTCACCATACGATCTGAAATCGTAAGGAGCATATATTCTTGTAAGTTCACATACTTGGATTTTTTTTTATCATGGACAGCCTCGGTCAAGAATCTTTCTATAAGCATGAAAACATTTTCATATCGTTGCCTTTTCTTTTTTTTGGTTCAAATTCTTCATAAATTGCTTTGTTAGATATCGCGCTCTAATACCAAACCCTTATGCATGAGTATTCATTCCACTATTCTCAATCTTATTTTACGTTCTTCTTTTTAGACTAGTGAATCTTTCTGTTCTCATCTTCTCCTAGGTCGATGGTTTTCAATGAGGGTCAAATCTTTGTGAAATTTTCAACAATCAGGGGAAAATTCGTCCTCACAGACCTTGGAAACCGACTCTTGTCGAGCCATTGTTTGCAGCCCTCTACTGTTAGGCATCAAAATTCCATCGTCCCTTTTTCGGTGGACGGTGCCTTTGAGGGCGGGCTTCCCCATCTGTGGATCTATTGATCTGCAGCAAAGTAAGCATGCCTGCACAGTCCCAGGGTCCTGCAGCGACTCTGCGTCTCAGCTCTGGGGGACGAGGGCGTCCACATCCAAGTTGTATGGCTTGAAAAACACTTGTTTTCGCCGTTTTTCCGCTTTTCAAAGTTGCAGTTGAAGGCAGCGTCCCACCAAACTGGAGATACCTGGCTCTCGTAATAATGTAATAGTAGACCCCCTACCTAGGAAATGACTGAAGTTCGGAGCGAAAAAGGGGGTCTACCAAGCCTGAAATTTTCTCCGAAAATGGGCCGAATCTTACGGTAGGCTCGGGCGAGTGCGAGGTGCATGCAAGGTAGAGACGCAGAGTCATTGCGGGTCCCTGCGCTCATGATGTGTGCGCTATACGCACTCTGGCCCTGCAAATCGATATTGCCGTGTGGGCGGCGTTCGGCCCTACCGTAAAATTCGGCCCACTTTCGGAGCAAATTTCAGGCTTGGTACACCCCTTTTTCGCTCCGAACTTCAGTCATCGCTTAGATAGGGGGTCTACTATCACACCATTACGAGAGCCAGATATCCCCAGTCTGGTGAGACACTGCCTTTAACCTCAGGTGAGTTTGCTAGAAATCGGACTCTTCGCCGGACACAGCCTATAAGGTTCCAGAGTTGCTTGCCGTCTATCGAAATGGTCGTAGAGGTCCATGCGGCCTTACATCAGCTCCGCAGCTATCAATTAGATACATAATCATTTCGTTTCCAGGGTGGAGTGCTTAAAGGCAGCGTCCAAGCAAAATTTCATGGCGCTAATTCCAAATATAGCACTCAAAATGCATGAGTTCCTCAAAAAACCCTGTTTTTGAGACAATTCTATAGAAACCGTGGAAGAGAGCTCCTCATGCTATTTTTGTCGAAAGCAGGCAATGGCAGGTAGACACTATCTGTTAGATTGCGTTTGCCACTTGAAAAATCGTCAAGGGCTGGAGAGAGTTTGTTGAAGGGGCGGGTGGTGCAAGGGATTGGGCGTGGTTTTCGGAGGCGCGACCTTTACTGCTCCGATTTTCTCCTTTTGCAGGAGTGTTCAACAGTCGGATTTGCGCGATAATTCTAGATCGAGGCCGTAGTTCTCGGTTATGATAGTGTCTGAAAATGTCCAAAACTGTCCGGAAGCTGCCTTCAAGCTTTCAATGTAACTACAGGGCATTCATAAAATCGTAAAATTTATACAACCGAAGTTGATTGCGGTCTTTGAGATAACACCTCGATGATTGGATTGCTCACTTTCAGTATCCAAATGTAAGCAAAATAAGCCATTCAAGTAGTGGTGAAATCTGAGAAAATGAGGTTACCAGGAATGAGCACGCGAGCGCCATCGTCAAGATTTTATGGATGCCCTATATGATCATATTATAGAAAAATTCAATTCAATTCGTATACTTTTTGTTTCAAAGCTAGCAAGGCGCGAGGGCGAATTTCAAAGTAGGAGTCTCTTTTTTAACAAAGGCAGAGGAATAGCTGCGTACATTCGCGTGCATTTGCGTCACTCGAACACCACAAGC
>CATQJL010000001.1:88428552-88470886 GCA_958299035.1 Cylicocyclus nassatus | reverse complement strand
ATGTGTGATATGCTTTGAAGTCAACGTGGAAGTGCATGACTAGCAAGGTCTTGAGTGTACTGTTAAGGGATGGACACATCTACTGGAGTCACGAATAGGTGCTTTTGAACAGCCGGTCTTGAGGATATGGAGCTGAATGTTTGCCAAATTTGCACTGTTGAACGCTGATAACTCTTTCCAGATAACAGTATCGCTGATGTGGAAGGTAGAAACAACTGGGAACAGCTCATTAAGACGCACTTAATGATATGCTTAACAATTCGCTACCTTAAGTTAGGATCGTTCCCTGTTTAAACATTTCGGTATGTACCTTTAAACGAAATTCGCATCTACTGCAAATTCGGCATATTTAGTAAGTATATGATCATGCAATTGAGATTGGTGTCACTAACAGCGTTCAGTATCTTTTAGCAGATGTACAGTTTACCCAAATTGAGAATTGCAGGATTTTGATGCTGTACAGCGGGCCGAGAACTGAGTAATTGGCCAAGCCCAGCCCCAAAAGGTAGATACCCAAGTGAGCAAATTGCCCGAGAAGGTAGAAGAGGCCAAGGGGGGTCCGCCCATCCATCCACCAACTTGAGGGTCTGGAGATGAAAAGTCCAAAATTGAATTTTAATGTACTCAAACTTTGCCATACCATAGATCGGCACCAATATAATTATCAGATTTTCGAAATTTATATCTACGCTGAAGCACTTTCAAATTCATTCACTTTGAATCACTCAATTTGAATGAGCGGAGCCAATCTGGCCGCTTGTACTTTCTGGAGTCATTTTGCTTAGGAATTTACCTTTTGCAGCGGAAGGTTGGCGATACTCAAATAGGAGATCCGATGTTATACAGTCCCTTATCAAGTTGATTCTTATCAAGTTGAATGGAGGTGCCTCTAAGTTGAATGCCTTCTCTTGTAAGCGAAACTGTTCTCCAAAAAGCTGAGGCCCGTAGTAAAGCTGATCAGTCAGTCAGTCTCAACCAATAAAACTTCAAGTGAGCCTTCGACGAGTTAGCTCTGCTCAGTTGAAGCATTTGATTAAAATCATATCATTCATTCGGAAATTATCATAAAAGAGCCACGCGCAAGAACTAGTCGATACATGCTCCACCACACTGTTGAACATTTGTTTCAACTGGCCTTGGCTTCAAAAAGCCGGGGCTTCGTGACCTAACTAAGGCTAGGTGATGGTCAGAGAGCACCGCGCGAGAGAGACGCAGGCACGAGCGGCCTTAATTAGGACACAGAGTCCCGCCTTCCCGAAGCCAAGCCAATTGAATCAAAGGTAAGTTTTTATCACTTGGAATCACTCGTTCGAACTTGTTAATCGCTGCAAGCTCTCCAAATCTCATAGTTTAGAAGGTTCTAGCTGTTTCGAGTTGCAGATGAATTGAACCAGGCCCGATTTTTTCGAGCTGCCCTTACTATTTGGTGCAGTTGCAGGGAAGTGGGGGGGGGGGGGGGGAGACGTCAAAAAATGCCGACATGTGCCATGCACGAATTCATCTGCGACTCAAAACAGTTAGAATCTTCTAAAGTATAAGTTTAGCTTACATCGATTCACTAAATTTTCTCCGGTTCTCAGATTTCTCCAAAATGGCAGACCGCGAATTAGTAGGTGGGTGTGTGGGCAGAAAAGATGATTAGTGATTGAACCAAATACGATTCCAAAACTCTTTAACTCTGAGAGCTAAAATGAAAGCAAGTTAATAAATATTCCTGTCAATGTCCCAAGACGTCAAACTCACCAAATGGTTTCTTCAGACATAGTGAGATAATGCTGTTTGTCTACTAATTTCTGAAGAATCTATAGCATTGAACGGCAGTTTTGAAATGACAGCCGAAGAAATCGCAACTTTTGACTAACGTGTATTAATGAAACTTTTGCGCAGTTGGGTTGTGTAGAGAATCGTTTTCAGAAACAAAACATAATAATGAAATGAAACTTAAGACAAATGGATTAGCATAAATGATCCAGCGATAGAGAAACCGCAAAAGCGCAATCTCTAAAGAATCTCCTTAAGAAACTCACCGTGTCATCATGCATGCTCTGTCATCAAAATCATTACTCTAATCATTTTCATGTTGATACCGACGAAATGGTACAAGTCTAACTATCTATTTGTTCGATATTGAAGCCATATGAGTCATCTGGGCTGAAGTAAACCCTTGAAATATGTCGTAATGTAAAAAAAGGTCACGTCGTGTCTGACTGATGGGCATGCTGCACGCGACCATGTCTTGGTCGCCGCAACTTGCTCGCGCACCATAAATGTGATAAGGTGAGAATGGCTCCTCCAGGGTGAAGGGAGTCACAGTGGTCGCAGCCCCTCCAGGGTGAAGGGTGTTTCAGTTGATCGAGAAATCATAAAATGTGTCGGCCGGGGGGGGGGGGGAAGGAGAGAGCCATGGTATTCTCTCATCATTTTTCCTGATCCAAGTTTATATTTTTCAATTCCTTGCCATCACAGGTTGTTTTTTTTTGAAATGTGAATCGATGAGCAGCTTGATTAGCGCACAATTATTTTTGGCCAGAACCTTGTATTTTTTCACATTTCCTTTTCCCTTTTTCACATCACTCTGCCCACTTTTGAAATTACCATAAAAGATGTGCATGCGAGATGCGAGAAGATTCACAAAGAGTTAGAAATTTTCAAACATTTAGAATCTTTTAAAGGAAGAAATTCGTAACTTCTGCAAATGAACAGCAACGTC
The DNA here is from genome assembly GCA_958299035.1 of Cylicocyclus nassatus. Classification (NCBI taxonomy): domain Eukaryota; kingdom Metazoa; phylum Nematoda; class Chromadorea; order Rhabditida; family Strongylidae; genus Cylicocyclus; species Cylicocyclus nassatus. The sequence goes on along the minus strand of CATQJL010000001.1, from coordinate 88,468,176 downwards.
AGCAAGGGAAATGTTTTTGAAACCATCTTGTCCTCCGCTTTTAGAGCATATATTGTTTGCCTGGAGTCTATTGGAAAAAGTATCTGGTGAAGGGTGTGGGTAGTAAATTCTGGATATATAATATACGAGTTTTCAAGATAAAAAAATCCGTAACTTCTGAAGATAAATAATAGTTTATAGAGATGGTCACCATTGGAACCGCCTCGTCCTCCGCTTTCAGAAAATATATGTTTTGCGTGGGGTCCATTTGAAAAAGTGCCGGATGAAGGGTGGGTGAGACTCGTATAATGGGAGTGCTCAAGTGGAGGCTTTTTTACCATCGTCTACTTGAGCACTCCCACTATAAAAGTCTCATCCACCCTTCACCCGGCACTTTTTGTGATAAACCCCAGGCAAAGTAAATATTTTTTGAAAGCGAAAGACGAGACGGTTTCAATGGTGACCATCTTGGCGTACAAGATGTTCATCTGCAAAAGTTACGAATTTTTCAAAAATCTTCAAAAATCACTGGGACCCTTCACACAGGCACTTTTTTAGACGGATCTTAGACATTCGATAAAAGCGGAGGACAAGGCGGTTCCGAAGGTGACTATCTCCTTGTACCAGCTAGTAGTCATCTACAAAATATATGACTTTTTTATGTAGAATACTCGTAAGTGTCCAGAAATCATTAAACACTCCTTTCATTGGGTACTTCTATGAACGAACTTTGGTCAAACAATTTATTCCCTGAAACCAGATGGGAACGTTGTGGAAACTTTCCTCGCTGACTTGCTGTGCAGCTACAAAAGCTACTATTTTTTTCCTCCTGGAAGTACATGAATGCCTATAAATCTTCTTCCTCCTTTCCGATGCACAAACAATTACAAACATCTCCTTTGCTTCACCTTACCTCACTGTTGATTTTTTTCTCGGCTTTTGGTGAAGGGGGTCACCTTGGTCCCGGCTCAGGGGTGAAAGGGGGGTGAGCAAATTCTCACACTATCGCATCTATGTCGCGCACGCGCGATCGAACTCTTCTGTAATCGTTGACGGCGCTTACTGCCACGTCACTACAGATAGCTCTGTGATTCCCTTGAATCAAAGATGAAGCGAACAAAAGAAAATGCTGCAGATAGAACTTACGCCTGCGACATCTTTCCAAGAAGTCGATAAGCAAGCTCCGATTTGTACCAGCCTCCACGTGCACTGCCTCCTCGTATTCACACTAAAGGCGCTTAGTGATGATTTGTCAACAAGCAGCGTAGATAGCGCAACACTGCTTCATTTGGATGATGTTATTTCAATTGACAAAATTAGTAAGTTTTCCGGCAGCACAACAAAAATAATGAGTAGAACAAAATGTTGGGAATACATTAGAGAAGAAACTGAGTGATAAAAAACAACCTTTCCTAGTTTGTTCGAATATGAGCTATTCAAATAGCCATGACTCCAGACGGTTCCCTCGCACAAATCAAGAGGGGAACGCCGGTAATTAACAGCTAATCAGCAAACGTACGCGCGATAGAAATTGCTAAGATTGAAGAAATAAGGAAATATGACATGCTGAAAAAATTGGTGAGGAATAGAATATCAGTACAAGAAGATGGAGAAAAAGTAGCTCAGTTACTAAAAACTACGACTACACAGGATTTTAATATACTCTTTGATAAAAAATACACTCAACTTTTCCTGAATGTAAGAAATAGTACAGCAGATATACGCAGAAAATAAGAAAATCGCTCAGCGCGTTGGCTTTTGGGGCTTATCAGCTGTTGATATCCATTGCGTTTCGCATGCGTTGAACCTAGTGATGTGTGTTTACGGTCCTTGCGCACTGGACGAACTCGGCCGTACTCGACTCCTACGGTTGCGCTTTCCTGCTTCTCCGCGGTGGCAGCACTATTTTTCTTTGCCTGCCCCTCAAGTGACAATGTTCACGACGTGCTCGTCCTCTGCACATGACCACGATCACGTACTGTAGTCACGACATCCGGTGTTTTCAACGCGCGGCCAAGATAAGCCCACGGCAGTCGCCGGACGTATCGCGGCCGAAACGACTCAAACTGGGTACGTGAGATGTTTCGGACGTCGTGACTCCCACAGGGGGGGGGGGGGGATTACTATGGGCCCTGAGACACTGATGCCGGCAGCAAGCCGACATGGAAAACAAAATGCTTATTTTGTACTAAAAAATGATGAAAGATGAGGAAAAATGATAAGATGAGGAGAAGTGATAAGTATGAAACAAAAAATTGTCTTCTCTTCATGAAGTCATCTCGCTCAGGATCTCAACATCTATTACTTTTAAATCTAATCAATAAAACATATTTAAAACTTATTTGATTTGACTTCAAGCATCAAGGCATTTCAGTTAAGCATTTTCTGCTTCCACAATGGTCGGTCGCCTCATCGTGGCGTGGGGTGACACTGGGCGTCGAACTGCGATGCACAGCCGAGCGTATATTCTGGCAGGGTCTCCCAAGCTGTGAGGGAGTCGAGGTTTCCGGGGCCGGATGCCTAGCTAAGAAAAGGCCAAGCCAGTTCCCCCGCCGTCTGCTTCCTCTGGTCGCTAGGCGGTCCCTTCCCGCTCCAAGCCCGGGGTCAGCGATCGCCCCGTGGAAATCAAGAGTAGGCCTAGTAAGCCACCTTTTGTAGGGGAAAATTCATATCACTCCTCCAGTTAGAAGATTAGAAAGAAACCCTGCACATCGTATCCCGCCTACGGCGCCGGGTGGTAGCAAGAATGTTAGGGTACTCAGGGCGCCTTTCGGGTTGGACAAAAACGACACGTCTGTCCGGACGACAGCCATGGAGACTGCCTCATGCTCTGCACCTACAACGCCAGGACAGTCTCCACAAATGCCGACCTCCACGCTCTTCTTGACGCTGCAGAGCACATCAACTACCACATCATCGCTCTGCAGGAAACGAAGTCCAGGAAGAAGGACGTGCGACGGATGATTGATGGGACCCTCATCAATCGTGGTGAAAAGGTTCCATCACGAAACGTGGGAGGCGTCGGCTTTGTCGTCCACCCATCTATCGTCCATCTTGTCGATTCACACGGGATCCTATCACCTCGACTACACCCTCCACATCAGAAGACCATCAGCATCATCAACTGCTATTCTCCAACATCAGCAGCTGACGAATCAGAACTAGATGCTTTCTACGAAGTTGTAGAGGAGGTCGTCCGCAACGAGAAGTCCTTTTACAAGTTTGTTGTGGGCGACTTCAACGCGAAAATCGGGATGCCATTAGAAAAGGAATATAGGATCGGGAAGTTTGAATATGGGCTCCGGAACGAAAACGGCAACCGTCTTGTTGGGCTTCTCTCCGCAGCACGACTTTTCCATGGAAATTCCATCTTCATGAAGAAAGAACATCGCCGGTGGACATGGAAGTCGCCCAACGGAACGACTCATGCGGAGATCGACCACATTCTCAAGAACCGAAGGTGGAGCTTGCTCGATGTCTCAGTAGTTCCATCCTTCTGCAGTGGTTCCGATCACCGCCTCCTTCGAGCGAAGGTAAGATTCAGTCGACGGCTGGAAAAGAAGGTCTGCCACAGTGCCACAAGAAGGAAGGTCGTTTATGACAGTAACAGGCTGGAGGAGCTCATATCAAGATGTGACTGGCCCATTGAGGAGGACCCAAAATACGACTACGACCGGCTTCTGAAAGGATTGCGAGCCTGCGGAGAGTGTGCCTCAGTGACTTCCGAGAAGAACATGGAACACATTTCGAAGACCACCAAGGAAAGCTCAAAAGAAGAAGATTTCTGAGGCAGGATCCAAATGCAACCCATCTCGAGCGACTGATAGCCAACGACACTTGCAGAACAGCTTTGCGTGAGGATCTCAGGAAGTACAGGCAAGCCAAGATACTGGAAGCAGCCGAAGGAAGACGAAGTCTCAAGAAGTGCCGAAGGGACCTCTGTGAATATCACGTACCGCTAGTTGCACTATCAAACGAAGACGGGACTCCGACTTCTTCCCGATACAAGATGGAATCTATTGCAAAGAACTTCTATACCAACCTCTTCCGCTCATCAACACCCGTGCCGATGCCCGTTGTTCCCACTGGAGAAGTACCACTACGAATTCTATCTGCTGGAGTGCGCACAGCGATTCAGACCATGAAGACGTCCACGGCTCTAGGACCAGATCATCTTTCCGTCGAATTTCTGCGAGCTGGAGGACAACGTCTACACGAGATTCTCGCGTCGCACCTAACATCTTACCTTCAGAAGGAGAGGATTCCCGACCAATGGAGCATCAGGAACCGTCCTTCTTTTCAAGAAGGGGGAACGGGAAGACCTTCGAAACTACCGCCCAATATGCCTGCTGAGTGTGCTGTACAAGCTTTTCACAGATTATCCTCGCTTGCATAATTGGGACACTGGATGCAGCCCAACCCCAAGAACAAGCTGGATTTCGCAAAGGATTCAGCTGCATGGACCACACCCAGACGTTTTCGAGGGCTATAGAAGTCTGCCGGGAATACCAACTGCCTCTCGTCCTAACCTTTGTCGACTACGAGAAAGCCTTTGACAGCGTCGAAACCAACGCCATCCTGTCTGCGCTAGTCGAACAAGGAGTAGGCCCAGCTTACGTGAGGACGTTAGCGACTGTTACAAAGACTGTACAACGACGATGCAGCTGTTCCATCGCCCCCTGACTATTCCAATTGGGAAGGGGGTCCGAAAAGACGACACAATTTCGCCGAAGCTGTTCAGCGCGGCCTTGCAGTGGGTGATGAAGTCACTGGACTGGGACGAGAGAGCATACGAGTTGATGGGAGATTCCTATCCAACCTTAGTTTTGCGGACGACATCGTTCTCTTTTCGAGCAGTATCACTGAAGCAGAGACGATGTTGAAGGAACTAAACGAAGTAGGGGAGAAGATCGGATTGCGAATAAATCGGAAAAAGACTCAGTTCATGAGGAACGCCCTTTGCAAAGATGCAGAAATGGAATTGGAAAGCACCCCTTTTATGGAGACGTCTTCCTACGTGTATCGGAAGTTCGATGAACATGGAGAATGACTTGAGGGTAGAACTTAGCAGGAGAAGAAGAGCAGCATGGGCCGCCTTCGGGCCTTTGAAGAAAGCCACTGACCAACTGACGGACCGGAGCTTCGTGCACACCTGTTCGACTGAACCGTTCTCCGGCGCTCTGTTACGTAGCTGAGACTTGGGCCGACACCGTAGCCACGTCGAAAGCTTTAAGGACCACCCACAGAGCACTCGAGCGCATTCTTCTGAAGATGACCCGACACAAGCAACATCTAGTCGGACTTCGCAGCACGGATATGAGAAGAATGTCCCGTCTTCGTGACCCAGCGGAATACGTTGCGAAAGCGAAGCATCGATGGGCCAGTCACATCATGAGAAGAATAGACGACAGATGGACACTAAGAAAGTCGGAGTTGATTCTTCGCGAAGCAAAACGTCCTCGAGGAAGACCTCAACGGATGGGCAGACGTGTTCGTGGAACGGATGGACCAGCTGAGAAATTAGCTGGATACCATTTTTGCACCTGGAACTCGTGGACGCAGCCACCGACGTCAGCCAAGAAGATCCTGGATGTCTGAAACGAGGGACAGGGAGAAATGGAAACTTCTGAGCTGGAGCCCGCACGTCACGTAAAGCCGGGCCATCTAAGTATCTAAGTAAGTATTTTCTGCTTCAAATCAAGCCGAAATGTCATAATGCTCGCACAGAATTCTACAATTTCCTATTTCTGTGCAAATACTTTGCGGTAACACCGGCACAGACATGAAGTGAACGAAGGAAAAGGCAGACGGTTTCACTCATAAATTTTCTGATTTTTTGCACGCGTTTCAAAACATCTGATAAGGGAAGGAAGGTTGGTCAAAGTGGTCTTTTAAGATGAGATGTTAACTATCGTATAGAGCTTGGAACGCTGATTCCAAATCTGTCATCGCTATCTGCTGCGGATTTCTAGGCGAGGAGTCATGAAGTTTTTGTGAGTAAAATGTCAAATGCTAGATTAGTGTAAAATCATTCGTAAAACTTTTTCTAGGGCTTCTAATAGTCGGGTCACTCGGTGCAATAAATAAATCTTGCAATCAAATTTTAATGTACAGAAACCTTCATAACTCCTCGCCCAGAAGCCCGCAGCAGATAGCGAAGATATACAGGGTGTCCCAAAAAAATGTGCCTACTGTTTGGTTGTAAATAACTCTCTTGTAACGAAGTGTTTCGAGATGCTTTAGGCACCGTTTTGTAGAGCGAGGTTGAACTTAGATTTACAGTATGAAGCGGATCATTTATCGCTCTTCATTACTGTAGGATTACGGTAAGAACTTCCAGCATATGGAACCATTGTAAAATATACCACCTAACAAAATTTTTTTCAAAAAATCTGAGAAATCGTGTACTAGGGTTTTCGCGCATGCTGATTCCATCTAACAACTTTTTAAGAGTGTTTTCAGCTTTTTTGACGGTGTATTTACATTTCTGGCAAATGCTGGGAATTGAGTTATTACGATTTACCGGGGTTAACTTGAGAAAGAAGCATCACAGCAAAATGGGAATTTCAAATTCGAAATCAGCGGCTCCCATTACCGTAGTGTAAGAGTTTCTGGCTTGTTTGGTTTCGTTCCGAGGCAGAGTGTGGCCTCCAAAGGCCTAAAATCTTTGTCGAAGTTCCTACCGTAATTCTACAGTAATGAAGAGCGATAGATGATTCGCTTCATACTGTAAATCTAAGTTCAACCTCGCTCTACAGAACGGTACCTAAAGCTTCTCGAAACACTTCACTACAAGAAAGTTATTTATATTCAAACAGTAGGCACATTTTTTTGGGACACCCTGTATATGGAATCAGTGTTCTAAGCTCACAAGACAGCTTACATTTCATCTCAAATAGCCACTTCGACCAGTCTTCCTTCCCTTGTGAGCAGCATAAAAACCGGCAAATTGAGACATAATGTAACATTTGGGGCACATTCTTCATTCGACCTCATTCTTCAGGAAGCATCCCTTTCGTTTTGAAGACAACTTTTCGTAATGCAAACAATGCCAAGGAGGCTTTGCTTCGAGGCTAATTTGCAGATATGGAAAATTAGGCTACTACTGCTTACCGTTATCAAGCATTGAGTTGCTAAGTGTTTGTATTAAGCTGTAAAGAAAGTTCCTGGGCACTTCAGAAATTTCATCTTCAAACGCTTTTTCGGCGCTCGATCAGACTTTTACACCAAGTTTTTTCTATTGTTCATTAGAAAGAGCCTGGAGTTTTCAATACGGCTTTTGATTTTTATCGATGCTGGGAAGTGTTTGATCTGCACATCAAGAACGAAAATCTTTACAACCATAAGAATATCACTTTTTTTCTTCCTACAGCCATTTTTTGTGCAATTCAAAGATTTCGTCCAAATCCGCGTGACCTAATTGAGAATTCTGCTAACTTCTGACCCGCAACTGCACTCGAGTTTTGCGATTTGCGCTCAGAAAGTACAAGCTATCGAACTTGCCTTTGACTGCAATTTTTTTCGCAGCTGACGTCGCCTCAGCAGGGATCGCCACGCGTGGATGATGGGTCCAAAAAATGTGTAAGGCATCACCCCAACAATGCTCGCAGTAACCAAAGATTTGGTCCACCCTATGCAAAACAACAAGACTTCAAAGTCGCGTATTCAAGAAATGGCGCATTTTTAGGAGCAAAAAATAATCGTTTTTTCAAACTTTCTGGAAAAAAATTTTTTGCATGTGGTCGCTCAAAGTCTTAAACACTCTCCATAACAGCTTCAGCAGACTTCTACATAACTGGTATTTGAGCTCTCCAGCTTTCGTCGTGCCTGAGATAATCTTGTACAAATAGGCTACGTCGCGACGACCTTTTTCCCCCTCTGCGCATGCTCGTAGACCGCAGTGAGGTGCTGAAAAAAAAGCAAGACAAATATATGTTGTGGAAAAATTGTCTGTGTGAAGTTTGTAGCTTTAGAAAGAATCAGTCTCTCTGAAGTTACAGCGATTTGAAAAAAATTTTCGCTAGTGCCCGAGAACTTTCTTTACGACCTAGTATTAGCAATTTATTAGGTTGCTGCATAATTCCTGCACCAAAATAGGTACAGATCGCAATAACTCGGAATAATCCTATATTCCAAGTAGGATTCGATATATCATTAGATAGCGCAAACCTAGCTCTGCAAGATAGTGCTCAAATATCTACACCAGCTTTGATCCGCGCGAAGTTTTGAGCTAAAAACTGAAAAAAACCATGGTCCGAAAACTTAAGACGGATCTTTAAAAAATTGTAACTTCGTTTAAAAAGCTCCTAGAAAAATTCTTTCTTGCACACGCGTAGACATTCCACGCATCACATCTATCTACGCGGTTCCTGTATTTTGCTCAGCTAGACGATGAGAAAACGAAGTTTTTCATGTTTTTTCCAAAACAATGCTGAGATGTTCTAGCACTGACAGTTGTATACTACAGGACCTTAGAAGCGTGAATGTGAATTTTCAGCTTTTTACAGCAACTGGTTTACGAGCAATATCGAATTTTTGGCAATTAGGCTAGAAAAATTGGGATGAACAGAGCTAGATTTGTCATTACTCGTGAACTGGCTGTCCTAGAAGGCTGAAAATGTAAAGTTTGACTGATAATGGCATGTACTATACAACCGTTTGTGTTAGAACATCTCAGCACTAATTTGGCAAAAACGTGAAAAACTTCGTTTTCTCATCGTCAAGCTGAGAAAAAAATACAGCAACTGCATAGATAAATGTCTTATGTGGAATATCTACGCGTGAGCAAGAAAGAATTTTTGTAAGAGCTTTTTCAACGGAGTTACAATTTTTTAAGATCTTTCTTTTCTTTTCTTAAGGTTTTCGGACGCATGGTTTTTTTTTCAGTTTTTGGCTCAAAACTTCGCGTGGATCAAAGCTGGTGTAGATATTTGAGCACTATCTTGAAGAGCTAGGTTTGCGCTATCTAATGATATATCGATTCCTACTTGGGATATAGGAATATTCCGAGTTATTGCGGTCTGTACCTATTTTGGTGCAGGAATTATGCATCAACCTGACACATCTACGGAAAACTCAACAGAGGAATTTTGCCATCTAATATTAGCTTGTAACAAAATTAATGCAGGTTTTGAATTCCAACCGCAATAAGTCGTACACTTCTCATTTCTAAGTAGGTTGCAGAACACCATTCGATAGAGCAAAGCAAGCTCTACAAGATGGCTATCTTGCTTTAGCAACAACCCTGATCCACCACGAGTTTTGAGCCAAAAATCAAAAAGACCCAACTGCTCGAAAAATTGAGAAAAATCGTAATTCTCTTCATAAAAAACCTAAAAAATTCTAACTTGCTCACGTAAACACAATCTACATAGGGCATCTATACACGCCGTTGCCGTATTTTTTTTTGTCTGTTAGAAATCAAGTAAACGGAAATTTTCGTGCATTTGCCAAAGTGTTGCTGTGCCGTTCCTACATAAGTAGTTGTATGCTACAAATCGTAGAAGCGCAAACGTAAATTTCAGCTCTCTACAAGCTTTAGTTCTCGAGAAATTTGAATTTTAGCTTGTACCACATGACTAGCGAAAACTGTGTTCGATATTTTTCGAGAACTAAAGCTTGTAGAGAGCTGGGAATTCACTTTTATACTTCTACAGGTTTGTAGTTTACAACTACTTATGTGGGAACGGCACAGCATCACTTTGGCAAACGCACGAAAATTTCCGTTTTCTTGACTTCTAACAGTGAAAAAATTACGGCAAAGGCGTATATATATATGTCTTATGTGAATAGTGTTTACGTGAGCAAGTTAGAATTTTTGTAGGTTTTTTATGAACTGAGTTACGATTTTTCTCAATTTTTCGGACAGTTGAATCTTTTTAGTTTTTGGCTCGAAACTCGTGGTGGATCAGAGTTATTGCTAAAGCAAGATTGGCACCTTGTAGAAATTGCTTTGCTCTATCGAATGATGTTTTGCAACCTACTTAGAAATGAGAAATGTATGACTTATTGCGGTTGAAATTCAAAACCTGCATTTATTCTATTACAACCTAATACTATATGCGAATGCAAATTCTAGCATTTCCCAAAATCATGCATGTTGTCGACACAGGAGCGCTGATAATTACGTATATGAAGAGCACTTTCACATCCGTAAGGCTGCATGCGTTTGTCCTCTATGCACCTCATGCTGTTTTAGCAAAATCATTTTGGTGGCTTTTTTGACACAGGTTGTCATGGTCACCGTGGCTGATACTTTTTGCAGACTCACTATCCTTACAAAAGAGCAAAAGATAACATTTCTTGTACGAAAAATTCCCTACGACATGGTTTGAGAATATGAAACTGTAATACACATTTCCACTTCTCAAATATTTCCAGAATCAAAAAGAATTTTGCTGCAAGATTGAACAAAATCAAAATTGTGTTAATGTTGATGGCGGTATTGTTTAATGGAGTGGGAGCGCAATTCGGTAACTATGGTTATTACCCGCCAGGGGGAATGCCGGGATTACCGGGGCAAATTCCTCATGGGCCGGGTGGTTTGGAATAGTAGGTTTTTTGTGTTCGTAAAGTTTTCAGTAATCGCCAGATATCTGCTTACAGTTGATGCAGGCGCGAACGCTCTAAGCGGTTTCCTGCGATCTTTGGGATTTGGAAATAATTGCTTCTACACTCACGTCCTCTCAAAAAATATGAGGCAAAACATTTATTTTCCGTAATTCCGAAAATCATTCTTGATTTTGCTATTGCTTCAAGGAAGCTGAAATTTAAAACATATAAAGAAAGGATGTGCATTTACAAAGGAACGTTGGACAATAGATAAACATATTTCCGACCCTAAAACATTGCTGGTTTATTGATAAATAGCGAGATCATAGAGAATAGATATAATTATCAAAACTCATTTTTTCTTTATTGTTGCTTCAGGTTTGTACATATAGGTTCAAGCACTACAAAATTGATTTTATTCTTCTGGGCTCCATTTTTCCAAGCTGAAATAATAAAGAGGGTGTGAAGGTAGTCCATTCGTAACGAGCTTGAAAGAGATAGGGCTTTTATAACCACTTTGAAAGCATTTTGCTGTTTTAGAAAGGTGTCATTGACTGCGAAATGTTGTGGAGATTGACGCTCCTTCAAGGGGCGATAAAAATGCAGTGGTTCCTCTTCAAAAAGTTACTGCAGTATAACGGCATGAGGATTTTTCAAAAGTATGTATGCACACCTTTTGATTGTTCATATCTCTCCCACAAGGTCTGCGATTGAGTCGTGGCATTGAGTCGCATTTAGAGCGTATAGTGCAGACTACCGATCACTCTTTATAACTGCAAAGTACAGAAACTCTAAAGAGGGGATTGAGCCATTGACGACCCCCTTGTTGCCTCAAAATGCCCTGCACGAGTTCGTTTTCTAGGCTTTCTGAAAACGAAGTCCCCCTGACTTTCGAAAATTTTGAAGTCCCGTTTGACCCTCGCTCTACTCCCTCCCCAACCTCCGATTATTGGTGGATCCTCGTATAATCACTTTGTCCTTAGTAAAACCATTTACTGCTGCGCGCTGAGGATCTCGCAATTTCATTCCTCGCGACTTCAGGTCAAACTCTCAAAAAATCACAAAAATCCACAGAATTTTGTGCTTCATGAAGCCCTACATGTTCACAGAATAGATCAGGATAGATCACGAGAAAAAAGAAGAAGAAGAAAGAAGATCAAAAGAAATCATCAAAATATTGAAAAAAAAGGCTGGAACTGAAAATGAATTCAAAGAGAGAGGACACGGAAAAGTTGACTATGGGGCGCGGTATTTTATGAGGCGATTTTCGATAGAAAGAGGGTTAAAAAGGCGGGCAAGGCGCGGGCATGCAAAACTGTTCCTATGCTCAGGGATAGATTCCTTACCGGGGGCATCCGTCCATGATTTAAAAAAATCGGAAACATGTGTGAAGTAACAGAAATATATGCTCCATACGATCTCAGATTTATGGTGACCATCTGGAAACGGTCAAATTCTGGAAAAGGTATTATTTCACATAAGTTTTAAAAATTTTTAAATAAGTCTTCCTCAAATAATATTTTATACATATAGTACAAATTTGGTGTGGAAGTTGCGTCTCTAAGCTCTAAACAAGCAACTTGTTTGTTTTAGGCTTGTCTGAATCGCGTGCACTTTTCGCTACACGATAGAGCATGTTAATCGTGTCATGACATGTCCGAGAAGCTTGTGATTGCCTGAATGGCGCTTATCCTTTGTACTCGGCCCCGACTCCGCGAAAACATCCCCTTTGATTTTTCGCCCCGAAAACGAAGTCCAGCCTGCTTTCATACAATCTGTGCCGGGCCCTGATCCAACAATAAACGATTAGTGATTCGCTCATATAGAAGACCCAGGTTGAAGCCAGTATTATCTGAAGGTGAATTAACAAGAGATATCAACGTTCAAACAATGTACATATTGAAAAGAAACCCTTAAAAAACGAAACGTCGATTACAAAAGAAAAACGCCGCAACTCTTTGCGTCTTTGCGGCCTTGAAAACGAAACCCCCTTTGCTTTTACGCCCTAAAAACGAAATCCAGCTCGTTTTCATACGATCTTTGCCGGACCCTGATTACTATGTAGACTGAGCTAGTCAGTCCTTAACACCTCAGCTGTTGCTAAAATTCGAAAACTCACAGCTAATTTGGATCCCTTATGGTACAAGAATACACTCTGATAGTCCCTACGTTAGAGATAGCTCTTTCTGTTTAGCCAGAACTCAGGATCTACAACAATACAATAAAATGTTATTGAAGAAGAATTTACGTATTACACGCTACTCTAATTTGCGCGACATATAATCTCTATATATATAAAGCAGAAAATCTGTGAGTGCGTTTGTGTGTTTGTGCACATTCGGGTGCAGGTTGTGCAGGTTGTGCAGGTGTGCAGGGTGGGGAGGGTGTGCAGGGTGGGGAGGGTAAGTGAACACGCTGATTCGAATACATTATTGACAGGACCGGGCGGAGTTGGGTCTGCCAGCTCGTCATTATAAAAGGAAAACTCGAGGGTCGAAAACCATGCTGAAGTACGATGGTACAATACCGCTCATAATTCGTCAAAAAGTCGCCGCACTCTAGGGAGTGCGCCATAGTGCGCTGCAGTGCGCCGGAGTGCGGCAGAGTGCGCGGGAGTGCGCTGACAAGGAAATGGTCAGAAGTCGAAGTGGCCAATCTAAACAAATTGCATACCATTTGATGCAGCATAGAACGTTGGTTTTAAATCTGCCTTCCTTATCTGCAGAGCGTCTTTGTAGGCGAAGTTATGAGCAGCTATACTGTGAAAAAATCGTACATAAAAATTGCAAAATTGGGCACATTACTGCCCCTTTAGCTCATCTTTAGGTACGGGCCATATGAAGTGAACTAGCTGCGTTTTTTGGTGCAACACTGAGCCGAGAATGGCTCTGTGCGGCCAAGATTTCCCTTTACACGCACGATTTCTTAGCAAAACCATGGCTTCAAACAGCTTATAATTTTATCCACAAAAGCGTTCTGCAGATAAGGAAAACAGATTTAGAGTCAGCTTTTATACTGCATCTTATGGTATGCAGTCTGCTCGAATTGGACACTTCGATCTCTGACCATTCCCTTGCGAGTGTGCCGGAGAGCAGCGGATCGGGAAAGCGAGATCTACTCAGGGTGCACAGGTTTTTACCTTCTACGTTTAAAAGTACTGTGATTTTGTATCGTAGAAAAGTCATCTTCTGACGAATTCAAAAGAAAAGCTTTTCAAACGCAGGGTTTGGGTTGATTGCTGTTTTTATTTCGCAGTTCAGATACGAAGTGAAAGTTTCTTGTTTACCTCATGAGTAACAACGCAACCGCTTGAATCTCAGTATTTCTCACTGTGTTGCCACAGAAGGGAATAAAACGTAATTTAGACCTACTAATTTTGTCTGATTAGTTTGCGCATATAATATTGCTGCTACGCGTCACAATAGGGTCTAAGCGGTCAACGATAGGGTCACAAAGAAGCCATATTATCTCGCCACGAATCAGGCCGCAAAGCATTTTGGGACAGGTTCACAGAAATTCTGTACAAGCCCTGCATTCAGCAGCGCAGCATGAACCCTTCTCACCGCTTCTTGGTCTCTGTCAGCTTGACGGTATCGCTGCCTCGTCGCTTACTTGCTGCTTTTGTAGCAGTGGACGCGCTCTACAGTCATTTTCTGACTCATAGAAGATGTGGCTACCGTGATTATGCAAAAAGGGTTGACCCCGCGCAATAAGTATCATTTTCTCATTAACATTGTCAACCCCAGAGTTTCGCCTGAATCTGTCGCAGCTTGTTTCTTTCTTAATTCATAAGTGCTCTCTGTAGTACCGTGACTCTCGAGTGAGGTGGCAAAATCTGGCAAATTGGCTACATTGTACCTTGATTTGATCTTCAATATATAATGGCAAAGAATTGGGGCATAAATAATTATTAAAATTAGCGAAATTACTGTTAATGGTGCTCTATATGTGTGCTATCGCATCGCTTTGCAAGCTCAGAGAGAGTTATCCAGATTTTAGTTAGTTATAAGTATTTAGTTGTATTTTCTGCCTGCGTCTGTTTGTAGCACGTATGTTCTGAATGGAGATTTCTTTCTGAACCATTCCGAATCAAACTTCAACTTTACTTTGAAACGGATATGCACTGCAGCTCCAGCGTCATCTAAATAAGATAATCATTGCGTTTCTTTATAAATTATGAGCGGTACTATAAAGCTTTTCCAGAAGTTCTATCGCTTCTTTTTTTTTTGAGACTAGTAACTTTTTTGCTGTTCACTTTTATTGACAAATAGTAAAAAACGTGAGCACATTGCTAGAGCGTGAAGTGAACAATACAAAACAGCACAATTGAATTTTTAAAGTTAAAGTAATCACCACAAACCTAAGACTAAAAACATTTTGTAAAGCTCATTCTTCCGATCAGATTACTTTTGGCCGTCTGACCCGACTGCAGCGAAGCTTGATTAAGGTTCATCTGCTTTCTAGAATCTGGAATCTGTACATAGTATAAAGGAATGCAAAGCATCCGAACTCATATTATAGCAATGAAATAACAACATAAGGATTTTTCTTTCTATAAAGCAACTTTGTCTGGTATTTGCAAAAAATCGGAATTAACAAAGTATCTAGAAACTGGGGATGAGTGGCGCAGTGGTATGAGGCGCCGCTATGACCAGTTTGGATCTAAGTTCGATCCCTCCCCTGAGCCAACTGGGTAAACCGTTTACCCTTTGGGAGCGGTAAATTTGAACTAATATAGGATAACCTGAGAGGATCAAAGCGCTAACCTAGTTATCGGCTGGTCTTCTGCAAGTCACTGTAGTAGAACCGCACGCGTTCAAAGGCCTTTACGACTAGGAAGTAGAGTGCGTTCCGCGCATGCCTGCAGAGAATATTGAAAACGCCGAATCCTTTATCCTCCAACTTTACCTAGAAAGTCGCACTTTGTGTAATTGATCTCCTTTGTAATTGGTGCAAGCGTGACCTTCTTTTGACTGGTGGTGGGACCGTATCATAGATCTTAGGTTTATGTTGCAGTATTTTTCGACCACAAAAATTGATGCGTAATGGTATGGCTTTTGTGGTTCGAGCACATTCGAGACTGGATCAATGTAGCTCTCAACCCTGCGCTCTTGTCGATTTCGAAGACATTCTCTGCAGAAAAGTTTTGCTCTCGATCTTCACCTGCAATGTGTACATCGCGAAAATTTTCTCAATAGAACTAATTTGCTTGAACTCGAGCATCTCTTCTCGATCGTTCTTTCTTCTGTTTTCTCGATTGCTAGAGAGAGGTTGTAATCAGGAAATGCTTTGGGATTGTAAGAAAGCAACAATTTGCTCTTGCTGCAGCCTCTTCCGGTTTTTCGTAACCATGAAACTCGTTAATGTCTAAGCTGCGGTTTTTTTTCCATATTCTACCAGATGCTTTTAATTCTCCTCCATCAAGCAGATGTGTCGATGTTCTGCCATTAAGAGCAGTTTATGCAGTGAGGTGGTGGAACGCTCCACTCTCCGGCATTGTCTGCTAAGAAAGCTTCCTCATTTTGTAGCCAGCGAGAAAAATCTCTCGAAGTGTGGTACTTGCATGTTCTGAAGCCTAGAACACCCTTCCATCCGTGAGCATAAAGTTGTGCAATCGTCGCTCTTCATTGTTGCTGCACCGTATCTGTATCTTTGTAGCTCGCTCATAGTTTCGGCAACAACCGGATACGATCTTTATTCAGATACTGCAATTGCGAAGTTCACGGAATTGCACCATAAATAAAGCTGACATCTTTAGTGGCTTATAGCGCATTTTTTGCGATCATACGGTAAGCAGTTTGTTCACTTGTTCTCACCGTAGAACAAGGATGCGATGCATTTGCATGAGAGTGCCTAAAATATTAGGTTGTCTTATAAGTTTTTCCATTAATTTTCTAAAACAATAAATCACACACTTCTCAATTCTGATCATAAAGAGAGTACAAAATAGCAAAGAAAGCTCCATAATGGCGTGTAAAGTGTTTGCACCAGCTTCACTACATCACGGTTTAGAAACCGAAATCTGAGAAGTTCTAGATGAACCAAAAATTAAAATTTCTTCATAACCTTGTCCAAAAAAAACTTACCAGGTCCCAAACTCATTCACGCATATATACTCCAAACAACATACTCATATGTAGCATTGCTGTGTTTGCTCTTGTGTGAGAAACCAAGAAAACCAAAATTTTCATGCTTCCAGAAAAGTGATGCTGCGCTGTTTTTACAAGGTAAATATACACTATAGACCTTCAGTAATACTAAATAAATTTTCAGCTTCCCGGAAGCACTTGTTCTCGAGAAATACCGAATCCATTTTTTGCAAAGGTACATATTACATGCTGAAAATATTAGGTTGTCCCATAAGTCTTTTCATTTCTGAGTTTTCGCTATAATAAGTCACACACTTGTCATTCTAAATAGACATCAGGAAACCATTCGATAGAGCAAAGCAAGCTCTATAAAATGGCGTTTACGCTTTTGCACAAGCTTTGGTCTATCTCGAGTTTTAAACCAAAATCTAAAAAGTTTCGGATGGCCAGAAAACCGAAATTTTTTTATATTTTGGTTCAAAAAAATCCTACAAACTTCAAACTTGCTCACATATATACATTCCACATCAGACATTCATATGTGCTGTTGCTGTATTTTTTTATCAGCTAGAAATCAAGAAACCGAAAATTTTCATGTTTTTACCGAAGTGATGCTGTGCTGTTCTTGCACTAGCAGTTGTATAGTAGAAGCCCTCAGAAGTACTGCAGTAGATTTTTGGCTCTCTATATGCTCTAGTTCACGAGAAATATCAAATTTAGCTTTTTTCACTTGGGTTTTTCACGCTTAAATCAACATTTCTCGGGAACCAGAGCTTATATAGAGCTAAAAAATTACAGTTGTACTTCTAACAAGGGAATGGTCAGAAGTCGAAGTGGCCAACCCATACAAGCTGCATACCATTGAATGCAGTATAAAATGCTGACTCTAAATCTGTCTTCCTTATCTGCAGAGCGCTTTTGTGGACGAAATTATAAGCCGTTGAAGGCCATTATTTTGCTAAGAAATTGTGCATGTAAAATGCAAACTTGGCCGTACAAAGCCAATCTCGGCTCAGTGTTGGACCAGAACATGCAACTAGGTCAGTTTATATAACCCGTACCTAGATGTGAGCTGAAACAGCAATAATGTGCCTAATTTCGCAATTTCTGTATACGGTTTTTTTGCAGTAAAGCTGCTCATAACATCGCCTACAAAGGCGCTCTGCAGATACGGAAGGCAGATTTGAAATCAGCGTTCTATGCTGCATCGAATGGTATGTAGCTTGTTTGGATTGGCCACTTCGACTTCTGACCATTCCCTTGTAAGGGCTTGTAGTATACAATTGTCAGTGTAAGAACAGCACAGCATCACTTTGGTAAAAATAGGAAAATTTTCGGTTTCTTGATTTCTAGCTGATAAAAAAATGCAGCAACAGCACATATGAATGTCTTAGTGGAATGTATATATGTGAGCGAGTTTGAGGTTTGTAGGATTTTTTTGAACGAAAATATAAAAAAATTTCGGTTTTCTGGCCATACAAAACTTTTTAGATTTTGGTTTAAAACTCGAGATAGACCAAAGCTTGTGCAAAAGCGTAAGCACCATCTAATAGAGCTTGCTTTGATCTATCAAATGGTATCCTGACGTCTATTTAGAGTAAGAAGTGTGTGACTTATTATAGCGAAAATTCAAAAATGAAAAGACTTATGGGACAACCTAATAATATTTTCTGGGAACTAGAGCTGGGATTTGGTAAGTTTTCTTTGGGCAAAGTTACAGGAAATTTTTGATTTTTCGGGCATTTAGGAGTTCTCACATTTCGGCATCTAACTCGTGATGTGCTGAAGCTGGTGCAAACGCTCACACGCCATCTTATGGAGCTTGCTTTGCTATATCGAACGATACCCACTTTATAATCAGAATTGAGAAGTGTGTGAGTTATTGCTTCAAAAAATCAAAATTGAAAAACTTATGAGACAACCTAATAGTTCAGGCAGTCTTAGGCAAATGCATCGCATCCTTGTTCCACAGTGAGAACAAGTGAACAAACTGCTTATCGTATGATCGCAAAAAATGTACTATAAGCCACTAAAGATGTCAGCTTTATTTATGGTGCGATTTCGTGAGCTTCGCAAATGCAGTAACTGAAAAAAAATTGTATCCGGTTGTTGCCGAAACTATGAGCGAGCTACAAAGATACAGATACGGTGCAGCAACAATGAAGAGCGACGATTGCACAACTTTATGCTCACGGATGGAAGGGTGTTCTAGGCTTCAGAACATGCAAGTACCACACTTCGAGAGATTTTTCTCGCTGGTTACAAAATGAGGGAGCTTTCTTAGCAGATAATACCGGGCAATGGAGCGTTGCACCACCTCATTGCATAAACTGCTCTTAACGGTTAAAAAATTGATGACCGACCTTAACAGTCAGTGCGGTCTTGTAAATAAGACTCCAACCAAGATAAAAGATTGCCAACTATACCACTTTTGCTCATTTTAGTTAGCAGCTTTTCAGGCAAACTTTGTCAAAATCTTTTGACAGATCCGCATAAACCATATGTATGATCTGCCTTCACTGGTTACCAGGCTTCGCTCGAACACACTATCAACAAGATTTTATGGGTAAAAGCTCTAATTAGGAATCCATGATGTTATTCAAGGATAAAACCGAAAAGCTTAGCCATTCTAATAACTTCTCACGTATAATTTTTTTCAAGATCCCAAGGGGTGTGGGAAGTAAACTGATAGAACGAAAGGTACGTACCAAAAAGAAAGCACTATCAACGTTTGGATTTTTTCAAAAGGAACTTTTCCTAACAACATAAAGATGTTGAAAATATGTGCAAGTGGAGTCGCAGGCGATGAGGCACACTTCAGATAACTTATTTGAGATTTTTTAGAGATAGAGATTTTTTCATGTGGTAATTTATGTCAGCATAAACTTTCTTGTAATATGGATCAACCAAAGCATCTGGTACCTGTTCAAAAAGCTCTTGCTTTTGCGTCAGTAAGCCTCGAATGTAATGGCAGACCAATGGGATGAGTGATAAGAAGTTTAACTTTCAAAGGAACAGGTATGCTAAAAGTTCGTAAACAATTTTGCAGAGTCTTCGATAAACATTGGAAGATGAGATCTAATTATGAAAAATAGAAAGCCAGTCAACTCCAAAAAAAGTTATCAGAAAGGGAATAGTCAACACCCCGAAAATCTGGCGAAGGAATTGAAGGGGCAGCATAGTATATAAACTCTATTTCGATCGTAATTCTATAATCCGATCCAAGAGGTGGTACTGAGGTCATACGCCAAGGGCAGCCAAGGAGATGAAAGTACCACTTCAAGAGTGTTCCCATGGGTAGGGAAGAAAGTAACATATTGTTTCAGGCCACAATTATTCAAATTATCAAGGAAAGGCCAGGGCAGCATTAAGAGACTTCATGGTTTCCTGTCAATTTGCAAATCTGTTAATTCATCATCATCACCCCTATTTGAGATCGGCGGGCAATATACCGTCACAAATTGCATTTGATAACCTCTACTGGGTGAGAAATCTTAATTTTGAGCATCGGCAGCAGCAAAGAATTAAAATCTTAATTTTGAACCCAACGTTCGTATCGACGGATGTTGGAGGGACGTGGCTTTTTATGATACAGCAAACACCACCATCTTTACGACCCCGCCGATTAGAACTCAATAGATCGTATATGGCAACCTGCTTATTACTTCAGAGTGTAGAATATGAGAATTTAGCCAAGCTCCTGTAATGAAAATGATGCCAAGCTTGTATTGGCAGATAAAACTGCGATAGATGTACCTTGTTGCGTAAAATGCGTGCGTCAAGTAAACAGGCCTTCGATGTAGTGCCGCGCACAATGCGTTACATAACGACGGGGAAGCTCATAGTGTACACCACATTGTCGCGGTATACCGTAACGATAGGACAATTTTGACCATCCTAGGCTTTGCTGGATCTGGACTATTCATTCGGTAAACCTTTACCGGGCGGCACTTTATTGAAAACATCTAAAATGTTATCCACCTTATGTTCAAGATCGCGCTGCCTTTCTAGATAGCTGACTTCCCCTTCAGTTTCAGCTACCCTCCTGAGGACCACGCTCCTCGACCTCTCTTCAGCTGTAGGATCAGATGACGTCAAAGCAGGAAGATTATCACATAGGAGGGACAACAGCTTATCATTAGTGACCGATTGTTATCCTCTCCCTAACGCACCGACCAAGCTCTCTATAACATCTCGTTGACATCCAACACGGCCGTTTGCTTGCCATCAACTAGAATCCTTTGAAATGGGCGATCCGAGCTAGTGACCGCGACTTTGATACATGTCCAATTCTGGCCATATTGACTCAGGGAGGAGGAGGAAAACTTAATCAGATAAGAGAAACAACCAGACACCAATAAAGACTAAAGATAGAAAGGAAGATAGTCGAAGCGATAAACAACATAGAAAAAGAAGGTGGCAGAGTAGATAAAGGAGGGAAGGCAAGAGAAAAAAGAATTCCCTCTCCGTGGTCAAAATGGGCATTTCAAGATCATTTTGGCCATGGGGAGTTTAAGTCACCTCAAGGTTTGTAGTTGAGAAGAGAACTACTACGCTTGGAATTAAGCAACTGCAGCAGTCAATTTTTTTTCGTTTTAACACTGCGCCAAGGACGGTACGCTCACTGAAAAACGCTTATCGCGACACGGTGCTGCAGCAGCACTGTCAACACACACGCCAGACAAAGTTTTCGCGCACCAGCACCTCGGGCAGTAGTCAAAAACGAAAAATGTTAAACACACGATGTCAGTTGATTACAGTCTAGGATGAACCACTTATACTAGACTCTGCGCTGTAAAATACAGACATTAACACATTGACGACCGCTTGACACACATGATGTGTCAAAGCCTAAAGGCACCGTCCACCCAAAATTTCGACCTCCATGTTTTTGCTGTTCCAGCCTTCTCATACCCCTGATTCCGAGTATAAAATCGGAAATCCGCGAAAACCACGAAAAAGAACCGCAGACCGATTTCTTCGCTACGGTGATTGATTGGGCGCGCACGGATGGGCGGGACGCACGTCACGCCCACTCCGAAAGGGGAGGAGCCAGCGTCGCGAACGCGGCCTGAAGGGATTTCCGAAGCAATTTTCTCGTTTCAAAAGCAATTCAGGCAGCGCGAGTTGGGCAGTCATACAGTTGGGGCCACGCATCTGCTGGGTATCATAATCTCACCAACCCCAATTTGGGTGGACGGTGCCTTTCACACCTTATGTGTCATTGAAATGACTATTTTGTGTCACCCCCCCCCCCCCGGGTGTTTTAATGATGGATCTAAACACAACCTCTAGGTTTTGCCAGCATTCCAAAGTTACTGTAGATGTACTGCAAGTAGAATTGGCGTGATTTTATCTAGAGTATGTTGACTGGTCCATGAAACGCCTTGATCGTCAATGCGTTAAGCTAGGGTTACTTTCGTTCGCATATGCCGTGGCTGAAAGATCAATATCATAGTTTTGGCTAGGAAAAGGTGCGTTATTGGACGTTTGCATTCAAAAGTTTGAACATCTAAACACACCCACATTTCACACACACTGCCAGTCCAAAGCGCAGCTGAAGGTTTCATACCGCTCCGGCAGCCGCTGCTAGCAGCCCATAGCCGCCGCTGGCCGCTTTTGTTAGGAGCAAAAACTTATCAGATTCTTATTGCTCTGAGTACATCCGTCTAAGCTTCTCATCTCTCACGCTTTTTTTCCTATTGCCGCTAATATGCAGTTCCATCTCATAAATCATACCTGTGTCCAGTGTTATTATTTTCTTGACGTAGACTAGTCATCCTATTGTGCTCAATTTTCCTCTTGCAGTTAAGTCATAGTTCGCCGCAGTCTTTCGCGGTGTGATTTCTCTCTTTGGATGCGTGCAGTACATGTAGGTGTGCATCGTTTATCGTTTGAGTGTGGTTCTGCTTCAATCTTTCCTTGGCTATCGCTTTATCTCGAACATCTCTGTATTGTGTAGGAGTCAAACTGCACATTAACTGCAATAAAGCATGGGATGGAAAGCATAGGCGGATGCACCAGAGTAGTAAGAATCTGATGATTTCGCGCTTCCATGAACAAAAGCGGCCAGCGGCGGTTACGAGCTGCTAGCGGCGGCTGCCGGTGCGTATGGAGGACACTAAGAGGCGCTTTGGGACTGGTTGCTAGGTAAATTGGAAGTACAGTGGACAAATCTTCTTTGGTGGAAAACTGAGAGTTTTATGGAAAGGTTCAGATGTTAATATTTTTTGTAAATAATGAACAGGTCTAAGCATCCATGTATGTTTTTGTTGTTTGCTATTTCATTTTCAAGTTTCCTCAACACACTCATTATCCGGGCATTGCAGTACATGCTGTCATGGTAAAATAGTGCGCAAGTGCGGTTAGCTATTGCAAAAAGGCATGCTAGAATTTCTTCATGATCAGCGTTTTGCAACTTTTGTTTCTGATGCGACCACTCTTTTTAGAAAAGCGTTTCGCAGATAAAGATTGCACTTTTAAGATAGGCACGCATCATCAATTTTAGCAACAGACATAGCACCTCGAATGGTCACCTCCACTAACACGGGAGCGGTCAGAGGTCAAGGTAAATCCAAGCAAGCTACCTATTTTTCGATTCAGCATTCAACGCTGACTTTGGATTTATAATTTACATCTGCTTAGCGCCTTTGTGGACGAGGTTGTAAGCAGTTTGTTGCGAAAAAATGTACATAAAATTTGCGAAATGCGGCAAATTGTTGCACTTTCAGCTCACCTTTAGGCCCTAAGAATTCAAAGCAATCTTACGGTTTGTTTTGGCCCAGCATTAAGCCGAACATGGTTCTATGCCCGAATTTGCGCTTTTCATTTACAATTCTCAGCAAAATAACGGCATTTAACAGCTCATAACTTCGACCACATAGGCGCTAAACAGATAGGGATAACAGATTCGAAGTGAGCGTCCGCATCCAATGATATGCAATTTGTTTGGATTGGCCACTTCGATTTCTGACTCTCCCTTGTAAGGAGATTCTCTTGTAGGTCCGATAAGTGTATCATAGTGATAGTTTTCGCCGGATCTAACCTCTTAACTTTTCCAATTGATTCGAAAAAATGGGTCTGCATTTCTTTACAGCAAAATCTTGTTGGCGCACACATCAGAATGCCTAAGACATTCTCGGAGTCAACTGCTTGTCTGCCACGGGTCTGTGGGACTGTGTAAAAGCTAGTAAGGGATATTCCAAACTATGTTTACGGTACTCTTCTACTAGCGTGAATAAGTTTTTTAATACATTTCGAGTTTCTATGTTGCGTCGCTTAGAATTTACATGGTTAAATACATAGCTAAAAACTTTTGGAACATGTACTCACCTCGAATAAAAATGAATAAGAAATCAGAAAACGGTTGAAGGCAGAGTCCGGTAAAGTGGGCGCCGCTCCAGTACTATGTCACAGAGGAAAGCGTTGAATACGCCATAGGTGCAAAGCCGTAATATTGAAATGAAAGCAGAAAGTCTTTCGAAATGTTGCAAAACTTTTGGCCTTATTTGACAGTCTCTCCCTCCTGTGGTATTCATCACAGCGTGCTCCACATTACCTTTAAAGCACGCAAATTAATATTGTCGTCAAGCAATTCTGAAAACTTTCGCTTTGAAGGTCTTAATTCATTACGCATTTTCTTCGACGGGAGGTGGACAGCGAGAGCAATCAATGTCTTCAGCCAGGTACCCCTTGTCTACCAAGTTTCGCCGGTAAAGGTACAAGCCAACCCAACGGAGTGTGTTGAGGGGTAAAACGATTATTACTTGTTTTGAAAATACAGGTTTGACCTTGCGCAATCGGAGGAAAATCCGCCCTCTGTTATTAAATAGCCAAGATTATGAAAACGTGAATTCATGACTTGTAGCTTTTTGATCAAGTTGGTTAGGGCTTTGGGCTAGTTCGTAGCGGAACTTAGCAGGTGTGCCTAAAATCGTCGCCTATACTATCCATACTGTTGCACGCGCTTATTTATGTACTAATCTACGCATCCTAAAGGCACAATGTCCTGGGATTTGACAGCCTCCTGTGAGATCAAATATTGCAAATTTTGATGTGATTCACTGTGTCTACAAATGTCCAACTAGAGAGAAAAAGGCTAAATTTAGACTTTTCCAGAGTTCTCTGATAACTAGTCGATAAGCTATATGCTTTTGACGAAGTTACTTTAGTACAGAAAATCCGAACACAACTAATCCAGTAAAAAAGCATTTCAAAGCAAGTATTTCAATTCAAAGGGACTGCATTCAAATGTTCAGATGCTGTGCACTCGTTGCAGTAAGTGATTTATCTGCCTCATCTCTGCAAAAAGAGGAAAGTATTTGCAGTTTGTATCATGTTTTACCTCTTCGGGAGCTGCTAGATCCTTGTGGACACACAACACAACAACTCTCGGAAAGAAAGAAAGACAAGTAGTTCTTGACTTTTTGACTGTTGTTTCCAATAAAATATGGACTGACTTCGATTATTTTATATCTCGGACAACGCCTAAGGTTTGTATGGCAGCTTGACGATGATAAACTCAATAGAGTAGTGTGCTTTACAATTCGTTCAACACCCAGTGAACTCTAGTCAACACTATGACATCAAATAAAGTTGAACTTTCTCACTGTTGTGTCATCCAAATATGTCATTTAGTACGCTGTCGCTTTGGAACGTGAAGCAATCAAATACGTTGCAGGAGATATCCATGATTGGCCATCAAGTAAAAGATTTGTTACCTTTCCCTATCGGTGCGTTCTCCTTCAATGCTTTCTTATACTTGTTGTAAAGCCTCAATTTGGATACAATCAATCCTTAAATGTTTAGCAAACCCAGCGAACGCGTTGCAATCGTGCGAAGTGCCACAGAAGACTGGAAAGAACATCCTGAGATCTTGGAGGTCTTGAAGGTAAAGTGAGATTTGATTTATCGTGCATATAGTCTGCCTGCGGCGCCGAGATTTTGCGCTAAATGTTGCGGTCGAGGAAATAGCCATGTTGAGCTAGTTACGCCGACTCTTGCGCACGCAAAAATGCTAACATTACGAAGTTGTACACAATATGCTGTCTATATGTTGTGCATTAAGTGAGAGGCCACATTCAGGTTGTGACAATGCACGGGAGCGATCTTACTGTTTTACGTATCATATATGCTGGTTGCAGTAATGACTTATCAATGACTAGCTGGCAAACACGTCTCCGCCCGGATCTCAATAAAAATAGAATATTTGTTATCAGCCTGCTCTCCTATCCCCCTCCCCTGTGCCAAATCTTGCAAAATCGAAAAAATCATATCGATTGATGAGAAAAGTTTGACTTTCCACCCCCGGTGTATGTGTGCAAAGTTTGGGAATTAATTCAGAAAAGGCAGACGCAGACAGAGACCACGGACACACAGATACACATATACACAAACACACACACAACACACACAAACACATACAAATACGTACAGTCAAACACTAAGCTTCATCTGTGCAAATATGCATGATTCTAACAATTACGTCTACCGTGAGTCCACATTAAGGCAACGCTGCAACGCGAAACGGAGCATGCTAAATTCTTCAAACTTCGCATTTTCACAGTGTGCACTCTCCAAATGCAAAATTTGAAAATGAACAAAACTGGTTTACTATTTCCTGTTCACTCAAGTATCCTAAAAAAAGCAAAATGTGGCAACTAATAGATTACAGTAAGAATTTCAGAGTATCAATAACGTTGGATGCGGGTTTTTCGAATACTACAACAAAAAAACTTTTGCGGTCGGTGTCTTTACCTGCTGTCTACTGAAAGGGAAACTTGAAGTACGCAGAAACTTGACAGGAAAAGCGACGGAGAAAACAAAAGAGAAGGCGAAACAACAGGATAAGAAGATGCAGAAAGAAAGTCAAGAAATGACTGAAAAGGAAAAGCTGAAGAAGAAAATGGAGGATAAGGCGAAAGCTAAGAAAGAATTGGAGGAGAGGACAAAGGCGAAGGCTGAAGAGAAGGAGAAGCTGAAAGAAGAAGCGAGGGCGAGAGCTAAAGAAAAGCTGAAGGAAGAGGCGAAGAGAGCGAAGGAAAAGGAAATGGAGCACATTAGGGAGAAGGAGAATGAGAGGAAGACAGAAAGCATAGTTAAAAGAAAGGAGAAGAAGGCGGTGAAGAAAGGAAGAGTTAAAAGAAAAAATAAAGCTTAATTTAAAAAACAAAAATAAGTATGTTAGATTCCGCACATCTACTCTCCATTTGTTGTTTTGCATAGTTCACTTTTTTTTCTCAGATTTGCTATAGGTTTTTACATATACAATATGCTCACAAAATAGGCAAAATTCTCGTGAATATTGCGAAATTCCGAAAATTTCGCGAAATTCCTGGAAAGTTCGCGGAATTTTCGGAATTTCGCGACATTCACGGAAATTTTGCACATTCTGTGAGCAGTATTGTACTCGACATGCTAACAACATTTCTTATATTGTTTTGCTGCTGGTGACACATTGTATGATAGAATATCTGCCAACACGACTTTCGAATTTGACAATTCATGAGAAGGCGATTTTGTAACATCATAATCTGACGAATAATTCAAATAAAGATCTGTGCTAAGCATGGTCCGATAGAGGTGTTCACAAAGTTTTGAATTCACAAAAATTTGCGGACAATTTTCGCAACAGGTGGGCGAAAAGTGCAGGCGAAGTTGCGATCTTGATTGGTTTAGCTACTTCTATCTCACTTTAGCTTTACTGTAAGACTCTCTAGTGCAAAATAAATAGGATTTTCGTAGAGATCGGGACCAAAAACCACTATGAGTGAAGTTTGCGGTCAATCCGAGAACCTCAATATTTTAACCAAATCTTGCGCCGAGGCCAAGAGTGAGGAGCGAGAGGCCAAGAGCGCGCTATATCAGTGTGTATTGCTTCAAAGAAGCTGGAAAAAATATGGAGTGTATAGGTATGAGAGAGGTGTCTAACATGATTTTTGGGAGAATTACGGAGCAACTTTGGGAAAGCCGATTTTACGGCCTGAGCATGCATGTTGGGGGCTAATAACTCTGCGAATATTACAGATATGAGGCTGGAGTTGTTTTATTGGACAGATCTCTAAATATATGATTTTTAGAGAGAAGGTCGTAGAATAACAAGTTTCCAATAAAAGTGCCTAATTGACAGCTGAACTTGGGAAATCTGTCAATAAAAGCGAGTTTGCGCCCTTATATCTCTGCAAGTTGTAGGGTTGGGGTAATCGCATGTGGTCATTGATATGTACTTTTGATAGCTCTATTTTTCTAGGTGTAGATCATGGCTGTAGCTCCACCGTAGGAGGCGTTATATAATGGCGATAATGCATATTTTAATTTTTATCTCAGTGGAGAGTAGGGATAACAGGCTGGGATAGCCATTTTCACTTTGAATTTGAGGGGGAATTCCCCACATATAATTCGGAAAAAATGCAGGGGATCCGCTTCTGGGAGCCCATCTATAAACCTTCCCGGACTTTTTTTAGTTCAGGGTCTCGCAATTTCTCGCTTTTCTCTCCCCTCATTCTTCCCCTCTCTTTATTTCTGCAGAGCGTTTGATAGTTACCCGCGGCCATCTGGACCTGGTTAGGGGGCTGAAAACGGCTAGAAGGGGGGGGGGGGTAAATCGGGCTAGAAAAACGCGATTTTCGCTTATTCCCTTATTTTCCTTAATTTTTCTTATTTTCTTCAATTTCGATCGTGATGTGGGGTATAAAGTGGGCGGAGCTTGTTTGGAGAGTTTTAGCTGTATAAAAGCACTGGAAATAAGCTTATTATGGAGTTTTTCGAATTTTTCGCTTAGTTTTTCGATAATTTTACCGATTTCCGAAATTTCGGAACCCCCAAAATATCGATTTTATCGATTTTTGTCGATTTTCGGGATTTCATAGCCCTTCGAATACCGATTCTATCAATTTTTGAGGATTTGGTGGCTCACTAAAATCCAAAATATCGATTTTTCGCTTTTTAGCTGTGAACTGTAAGCCCCGCCCACTTATGATATTACTGTACAATACCGCTCACAGAATATGCAAAATTTCCGTGAATATTGCGAAATTCCAAAAATTCCGCGAAATTCCTGGAATTTCGCGACATTCACGGAAATTTTGCACATTCTGTGAGCAGTATTGTACATGATGTACTTGATGTATCATTTGGTTCAAAATTCTAATTTCTTCTCTTCAAATTATCCAGATACATTTTCAAATTCCAAAGTTTTAGCCCTCGGTCGAAGTCAGATACCGGTTTTTCTGAAAGTGTCTCACCATCAGATGAGCAGGCTTAACTCTCATTTCAGATCCGTTTCATTCAGGCTCGCCATTCAGACCAACGTTGTTGCTTTTAAAGCTAAATTTTGATATAGGAGTTGAACATCAACCAAGTTGAAGATCGGGTACTAATGAAGAGATGCGCTAAAGTGAAAAGTCGTAATCCATGGCATGCCACCTCACATAAAACCCTTGCGTAAAAGTAAAGACTTGGACGTGCACTACAGTTGTTGCGAAATTAGAAGAACTTGCAATTTCAATGTGAGAAAATAATGTAGACAGGCAAAACATCGTCTTTATTATCCGGGTTTGTATTTATGTTGAATGCTTAATATATTATTCGTCAAGTAATGATTCCTTTCTTAATCATAAGAACGGTGTCAAAGTATGGAGCAGATTTATAGAAGAGTTTATCATTAGGTTTCAATTTATCTTCAAAGTTGATGTGACGATTAAAATGAAACGCATATTGTTAGAAGTTTTGATGAGCTAACTACAAATCTATCTCCGTACTTGCAATGCGGCTCTTCAAAAATGTTTTGAGTGATCAAAAGCTTGAAGTCGTTGGGGGTCTTTATGCATAGCGTGCTTTAGAACCTAACTTGGATAAATGACTAGCATGCTATTAAGTGTACTGATTTCTAGGAATGATTATATTTACCGGAAACACAAATAAGTCTTTAAAAGCCAGTTCGTGAAAGCGTGACGCCAACTGTTTGCCAAACTCGCTTTTGAACGCTTATATTTTCCAACGAACTACTTAAAAAGTTTGGGAGGTAGTTCTTGAAGCAGCTCTCCAAGACGCAATAAATAATGTGCTTTTCATTCAGTTCGCCACCTTCACTTAAAGGCATCGTCCACCCAAAATTTCGACCTCCATGTTTTTGCTGTTCCAGGGCCTTCTCATACCCCTTATTCCGAATATCGAATCGGAAATCCGCGAAAACCACGAAAATTCCCCGTTTTTAGAACCCGCAGAGCGGTTTCTTTGAAACGGTCATTGGTTGGGCGCGCACGGATGGGCGGGACGAATGTCACGCCCACTCAAATTGAAGGAGCCAAGATGCGAATTTGTTATCGAGCGATTTTCGAAGCAATTTTCTCGCATCGAAAGCAACTTATGCCAGCTCGAGTTGGTTAAGTATACAGTTGGGGGCCCCACCACTGTTAAGCGTCAAAATCTCATCGACCCCATTTTGGGTGGACGGTGCCTTTAAGATCGTTCTTCACGATGACACCGAACCGGTCACTTGCGGTAAATTTATTCTTGAGAATGAATTGGCCTTAAGTATCATCAAAATTCCACTCGCGTTGCCGAAAAACACTTCTCGATGCTTAACGTTTTTTACACTTTCCTACCATACTCTGATTTTTGCATAACGATCACACTGAAAAGGTAGCCAAATACACATTAAAGATAGTTTGTAAATGAAACAAGGGAAGAAAAATTATGGAGTGACCACTCTAGCTTTTCTTCGCTTCCCAGTGCGAATATGCTTGCAGGGAGATGAAGCTATGATCGCTGTTTACCTTTTATGTCCCAATTCAGTATTGTTTTGTCATCAAAAAAAGGTCTCGACATCTTACGAGCGCGCTGTCTGCAGCATCATTTCCAAACAAAACTCCGAACAATTGTATAAAACGAGTAGGCCTCTGCCACTTTCAATTTTTACGACCCCCCCCCCCTCCCCCCCCCCCCCCCCCCGTGATTGTGTTACTAATGTTAGAGCTAATCGTTGAACTGAAGCGCGCTTTCATGCTCAACCCGCTGAATGATTGCTATCAACATACTCTGTCTACCACCCGTCGTGCATATGCACAACCAGTTTGAAGTCTATGCGTTGCGAGCGAAATATTTTTTCACTTTCTCGTAATGGAAGGTTCTAGAAAAATGTTTGCTGCACCTTTCAATCTCAAATTCTTTCATGAATAATCGTATGCCCCCCAGCTTCGGCCCGTTGAAACAAATCTGCAGTCATAACGTTACCTGCGCTGTTGTACTACAACACAGCAAAACTTCAAACCAAAAAGACGCCGAAATATCAAACAATATCGCAGGTATTTCATCAATAGGAATAAATCTCCCCTACGCTTTTCACGAACAAAAAATTCAGTGAAGCGGCCTGCATAAAAGCGACAATTTCCTCTCTGGAGGCTTTCTAACCTCTCAAGCTTTCGTCGGCTTTTTTTTATATAAATGAATTCAGCTTTTCTCGGCAGGTTTTATGACCTTACACAACAGCTTTTGCAGCAGCGCTCACAGAACATTTCCGATACTATTTAAAACCTATTTGATATGACACGCTTCAAAATTGCGCTATATTTACAAAGGAATTGTCAATACTTGCCCTTCATCCATCAGTTCTGGTCAAATGCTCGTACCGGGCTGTAGGAAAATGTTTCACGACATTATGAAATAGTGTCGAAAATATGGGAGTGTTAAGTACAGCTTAGCCGAATACATCTGAAATTGTAGCTACCTCCAATAAAATAACTTGCACCTGTCTTACTATGGAGGGCCAATAGAACTTGACGCGTTTATGTAAATGTTTGTCCTCCTTCTCTTTTCCGAGTTTTCGCGGTCTATAGTGCCAGCAAATAAAACCTGCTTCCAGAGTTGTTCGCGCGGCTACCACTAGCTCGGCGCTGTGCATGCTCACAAAATGCTGGGACTGATGGGGCTGCATACTTATCTGTGAACTTCCTAAGGCATAGTTCGACGCGATACTGGAACGGTGCTAGCATGGGCAGACGCACCTGAGAGACATAGATAGAATCACTACCGGATTTGATCTCAAACGCAAGCTTATTTTCCTCTTTTTATATAGCGTTATAATACAGGGAGTACCGATTGTTTTGCAAACAATGGAATTGCACAAAGGGGTTATCCGAAGGATTGTGAAACGGAAGCCTTTTATTGCAAAGATTTGCTTCGGCAAATCAAAAGTTATGATATAATATTTTGATGTCCAGCTCTGGCGACATTTCAAGATAGCCAAAATTTAACTTTTATGTGCACAGAAAACCAAACGGGGCAAGGACGTGGAGGTCTTTATAGTGTTCCGCGCTAAACGTTCGAAAAATTTCTGCTCATTATTCAGCATATGTCACTGGTCAACTTTTTGGCATAAGCTCACGGTTATTCAAAACAGCCGCAATCATATGCTCCGATGTTGCGGAATCGTTGCAGTGAGTCTTTATTGCCAGATTTCCGAAAAGCTGTATCGAATTGTGTTTTGCAGTTTTTGTCATGCTTGTTCTGCGTGAATCAAAATGCTGCTTTCGCTTGAGCACACACGTTCTTGACAGAAAAGAAACAGACAGTTCTCAACTTTTTGATATTAGCATGAAATAAAATGTGGAGTAATTATGAGTAGTACATATCCAACTACAGCCAAGACTAAGTATGTATAAGCAGGTCGTATAAGAATTTTACACTATAGCACTTTACTATTTTTTGAACGCGGAATGTGTAAATGCTTACCGTGCCAATTTGGTTATAGCATATCATTTAATGTTCCAGTCTTGGAGGCTGAGGCAATCAGGTACGCCAAAAAATCGGTGATTGGCCGTCACAAAAGCGATTTGTCAGTTTTCCCACGGGCACGTTTTGTACAGCTGTTCAATATCACCATCACAAGCAGACCCTTATCTCTCATACTGATTCGTCTCATCTATGAGCCAAGCGAGCGATTTGTTGTCGTCAAAAATGCCACAAGGGCTAAGTAATACATCCAGAAAGGGGGAGAGGGAATCCACCCTCAGGTCGACCTAGTCATAGCGGCCGCTTAATCAGCATGCCTCTCGCTACCAAGCGGAATGTATGGAGGCAAAATCCACTGACAAGTAAAAACCCTCAGTCAAAGTGGGGTTTCCGCACGAGATGCATATCATTTTGCTAGTCTTGGAGCGCTAATTCCAGATCCGTACTCCTTAGCTGTTCGATGACCTTTTAGGAAAAGTTATGAGCGACGGTTCCTCACGATGAATACTGCACCATAAGTCTGAGGCGCCAAAGAGTGTGCAGGTGTGAACGGATGGGCGGGTGAATAGCTGCGGAAACTACGGCAAAATATTTAAGAGTTTGCGTCTCCCTATAGGCCAAACTTCGTGTTTTTGCAAAATGTATTTTGTGAATTCGCAGACGATTTTCGAGCAAGCAGGCCCTCGTAGAAAATCTCCTGCAAATTCACAAACTACAATTTGCAAAAATGCAAAGTTTGGCCTCTAGGTACGCGGACTCTTCAACAACTGCGCCAGAGTCTTCGCAGCCATCCACCCGCCCATCCGTCCATCCACACACGTACAGTCGCTTCATTTCATATAATCATGTGTGCCATTGCACACACAGTTCACTTTGGCGTCCTCATCCTGGATTTGCAATCGCAAAAACGCGAGAGACTTATCGATTGTTTTCGATTACATCAATTTGAGGTGACTAGTAACTAAAAAGGAAAGAAAATGCGAAAACACCTTGGAAACACTCACCTGAAGGCTTGTTTCTCCCACGAATCCAGGATGGAGACGCCAAAGGTAAACTGTGTGTGCAATGACACACATGATCATATGAGATGAAGCGACTGTACGTTCCTTGGCGCCCCAAACTAAGTGCACTGGCCATCGTGAGGAACCGTTGCTCATAACTTTTTTTCAGAAGACCATTGAGCAGCTAGTCAAAATGGTACTAGTGTCTAACAAGGAAAAGAAGGTTGGTCGAAGTGGCCTTTTGAAATGAGATGTATAGCGGCTTGTAGAGCTTGGAACGCTGATTCCAAATCTACCTTTGCTATCTGCTGCGGACATCTGGGGAAGGAGTTATGAAGGTTTTTGTGAATAAAAATGAATGCAAGAGGAGGCTAAAATCAGTCGTAACATTTTTTATAGGGCTTAATTGGTAGTCGGGTCATTCGGTGCAACAAATATTTTTGACAAACATACCAGTTCGCTGCTGCCTCATTTTTGGGAAAAGGTTACGACTAATTTTACCCTATTTTTGCATTCAGATTTTTACTCATAAAAACCTTCATTACTCCTCACCCAGAAGCCCGCAGCAGATAGCGAAGGTAGATTTGGAATCAGCGTTCCAAGCTCTACAAGGCAGGACACATCTCATTTCAAAAGGCCACTTCGACCAACCTTTCATTCCCAGCAGAATGATATTGCATCATGTGGGGAAAACCCTTCTTTGACTGAGGGTTCTTCCCTCGTGAAATGAAAAAATTATTGATCGCTTTTACTGAGCAAAAGTAAAGCTTCCAAAAAGCTTAGCAGTCTTGGTAAATGTCAGGCACTGGATTTCTTATGATTATTTGAATCCTCCATGTGTACCAACCTGCGCCACACTCTGTCGAGCTGATCTACGGTTCGATACAATTGTTATTGCTGTGAGCGTATTTTTCACATGACTATAAAGTTTTGCACTCCCGCTTACATGGATGTTTTCACGCAGTCCGAGGGGAGTGGCTGGAGAACATTTTTTGATACTCTTTACACTTACCGTCCTTTTCTAACATGGATCCCACTGGAACAGTGCTACAACAATCACAAGGATCCTCCCAAAAGGTCTTCTAAGAATGATTTTGACGAGCAGTGTGCACGACATTCTTTAACACATTGACGACCGCTTGACACGCATGATGTGTCAAGCATTGACTACCGCGTGGGACCGCTTGACACACCATGTGTGTCAAGTCTCGAATTTGTTGAAATGGCTACTATCTTGGGATAAACTCACTCCACGAGCCTTCTTTTGCACTGAATTTAAGGATGACCTCTACCTTTCTTGTCAGCCTCCTTTCAGACCTATTGTAGGTGTACTTTAGATGGCAATATGCGTAATTATAGTTAAAAAATGTGGGCTGGTCCGTGAAAGGCCTTGATCCCAGAGGGCAGACAACTAAAAATCTGCATGGTCGTCAATGTGTTAACTATCCGTATACCTCCTATTGCCGATATGTTAGATTAATTCAAAGTTATTTGCGTCTATGTTTTTTACATTTGAGGCTAGGTGTGCTGTTGAGGAAGGTAGCACTTTCTCTAAATCGCAAAGCACTTGCAGATGTTTTCAGAACTACTATAAGAATTGCTCAACTGTAACACCATTGCAAATACATGTTTTTTTTTGTTCCTCAAGCAAAGTCCTACTTACCACAACCTCTAGCAAGCATGGACACTAGCTCCTATAAAATAATTTTGACATTTAGTTGTATAGATCAAGTTTTTTGGTTGTCAAAAGGCATCTATCTCAAGCTTGTAAAGTTTGTGTTATATGAACTGGCTTAATTTTTTTCTCTTTGACAGAGAACTCTACCGTCTTGCAGATGATGTCGTATCACGACTGAATTTTTCTATCAAATCAAAATCGTGTTCTATAATATGTTCACCTGTTCGAAAAGGTATTTATAAAAAGTCAAGAAAGGTAATCACCAAAGAAGAAACTATTGCCTGAGCGAGAGTCAAATAAACGAAATCACATGCATTCATATGCGCATGTCCTGAAGCCTAACAGGGGATAGACGACTCATATACTATGAACAACTATTCAGACAATTGACCGGGAATTCCGCAGCGCTTTCGTAGGTTTTCCGCAGGTAACCGGCGAAAATCCTGCGAAAGCGCTGCAGAATCGCTGCAAATTCGTGCACAGGGTTTCTGCAGCATTTTATTTAATGTTTCGCAGCACTTTGTTTGGGGTTCCGCAGCACATTGCGGTCCGCTTTTGATTCGCGATCCGTTTCTTCCGAATCAAGCTTCATTCTGAAATATTAGTTCTTCGCTTTTTACTAAGCCATCATTATTCTGATGAGAAAAATTTTCTAAACCT
Source organism: Cylicocyclus nassatus (assembly GCA_958299035.1). Taxonomy (NCBI): domain Eukaryota; kingdom Metazoa; phylum Nematoda; class Chromadorea; order Rhabditida; family Strongylidae; genus Cylicocyclus; species Cylicocyclus nassatus. Next base: position 88,432,489 of record CATQJL010000001.1, on the reverse strand, counting down.
TCGAGATGCTAGACAGCGAAATAGTTTTATCGAAAAAGCGAATGCGCAATGTATTGCTTTATGTAAGCAGCATATAGAATCACAATAGGCCGTGATAATTGCACATTAACACATCAGTGAGGCTGAGAATAAAGAAAAGTGAAGTATTCTAAAATGAATATACATGGAATTATAAAAGCATTATATAAAATAATAATCGAAATCAATCAATATGTTAGGTTGGTGCAAAAATAATGAGCGTTTTCTTAGGACTTTTTTCAGGACAACTTATCTCCATCAACGTATTTCTTTGTAATGGTTTTAACATATTGTTAGAAAGCTCCTTTCATGCTCTAACTAAAGGTGTTTGAAAGAGACTTCTAACCCATTCTTTTAAGAATTTATAGAGCTTCAAATAATCGCACTCAAAACCAGATTTTGTTGCATTCATGATTCTGGCCAGAATTTGAGCGCGAATGGAGATGGTTTATCGAAACTTTAGCTGCTATATGTAACGGAAATTGTCTACATTATGCATACTTGACCATATTTTTTAAAGTTATCTAAAGTGAGATATCGGCGGCTTAACACGGGTAATGGTTGTGCTCATTTTAGAGCCCATGACTCTCTTTTGTAGAATGCAATCGCTCGAAACTTTCCTCATCTCTGTGAGCGCGAGGGTAGGAGTCCTATTAGCAGTTTTTGCAAAAACATCCAGCTGTTCAGTACGCAGAAAATTGGAAAATTCTATACTTCGGGGGTTTAAGGCCTACTGAAAAAATGATGAAAAAGTCGATATTTTTGAATTTCGATTTTTCCCTCTTCGCCGATTTTTTTCTCCAAACTGTTATCATGTATATCTGTACTATTGACTTGCGGCTACAAGATAGACTGCTTATAAATCATAATAACAAAGTTTGAAAGGAGTTATGTTTTGTCAAAAACGAGACTTCAGAAAAAAACTTTTTTTGTTTTTCAATCCATGTTTTTCTGCCCATATGAGATATGAGTATAGTTCAATGTGCGCTGTACTGCGAAAGGTTCGCTGCATCTGATGGTCTTTATCACATTTCAAAATGTAGATTCTGTAGGAAGTTATAGCAAGTTAAATTGAAAAATGGGAAAACGCTCATTATTTTTGCACCAACCTAATAGTATATATTTACATAACCGAATAAGGCTGGGAAAAATAGGCAGATATTAGGAATTGAATAGCAATGACATACTGATGGAAGAGAATGGAAGAATAAGATAAAGGCAAAGATAACCACTTCATTCACAATGGTTAAGATGCGTTTCAAGGAGAAGATGGTCCTGTGGGAAAATGTCTCGTTTTTACTTATCGCATGTCATTTTGGTCTTCTCCGCGCGACTGAAGCCGACTTCAGGCTCCTTTCCTATCTGTAATGAGAAATTATTGAAACATTTTAATGTAAATCGCGCCTTGACGCAAATGTTCCATTTTGGAACTTCTTCGCTAGGAAATAGAGAAAGTTTGGAGGATTTATTGAAAAACTTTGAAAGTTTTAAAATCTCAACAAAAAAGCCTTGAGACAGATTTGAAGATCTGTGGAGCTTTCAGCAAAGAAAGTCAAGGCTTCCTACTAATATTTCAGAATTATCAGACAAGATATATGTGTAAGACTTTCCAAGGCAGACGTGTGTAAGTGAGAGTTATTATACAGAAACAATGTTGAATTTTTATAAATTATTCAGAAAATAGGTCGGCCCGAAAGTTCGTTCGCACCATTTTCAAAAATTCATACCTTCTGATTTTTTCAGCCGACAACGGTTTTATTTTCGTTTGGAAGTGTAAATCAATCTTTATAATAGAAGTGTGAATCAATCTTTATAACGGTACTTTAGCGGCTACTAATGACCATTGGTTGCATAGATAAGAGCGGTAGAAGAAAATTACTCATTTTTGAATTTTCTGTGTAAGGTCATAAAAAATCTGAAACTTGCAATAAAAATCGGAGCGGCCGGTCTTACAGGTTTCATTACTTGTTCTTTCTAACTGAAGAAAATTTGTGCTGATTGAAGGTCTCTATCAAAAGTTATGATTCACGAGCAAGCAATACAAAAAAGCAGATTTAGTTTTTTTTTTTACATTTTTCTCGAAAGTCGTAACTTCTGATAGAAATGTTTAATCAATACAAACTTTGCTCATTTAGAAAGAACAAATAACAAAACCTGTCAGACCGGCCGCTCTGATTTTCATTGCAAGTTTCAGATTTTGTATGACCCTACACTAAAAATTCAAAATTTGGGTCATTTTCTTCTACCGCTCCCATCTATGCAACAAATGACCACTAGTAAGCCACTAAAGTAATATTATGAAGAGCTTGTTTACATTTCCAAATAAAAACAGAACATTTGAAATCGGCTGGAAAAATCAGAAGATATGAATTTTTGGATGTGGTGTGAACAAACTTTTGGGACGAACTGATAACACTAGAGAAACCAAAGTTTGTTCTCATCATTTTTAAAAAACCCACTGCTTCTTTATTTCTCAACCGATCTGCACATGTTCATTTTTGTTTAGAAGAAAAATTCTGCTCCTTCCCAAGGTGCCTGAGGTCCCTTCAATAGAAGCAAGCTTCAGAGATCGAAGCGAAAATTTCCCGTGTGTAGACGCAAAAGATCTAAAAGTAGCAGCAAAAATCGAAGCACACGATATAATAGCTCTTATCACCTGCGCCGGTAGTAATCTGCGCGAAACTCCGAGTTTAAAGTGCGCGTTAACTCAGAGTTAACTCTGAGTTTCGTTTTGAAACTAAGAGTTAACTGCGAATTCGCGTTTCTGAAACGCGAAGTTTCCTTCTGCCACTTGAGGATCCGCTCTAGTTGTTGGGGAGCCGCCACACGCTTCATCGCAGAACGCTGCGGCTAAGTCGGGACCAGGGTTGAGCGTGAGGTCAGGCGCGCCCGACCTGGGGGGTCGTCTTAGGGGTATGACTGAGAGGAGGGGATCGTAATTAAGAACCGAATCCGTTTAGTGGGGAGATACTACGAAGGTGAAGAAGATTTGCGCTATTCCGGTGGATATCGCAATCACCAGTACTGAAGGAATGACGGCCGTAAACAGTATGCTGATCGTTTAACAACCAAAATTTCAGCCAAATTCAAGTCTTCAGCTTTTACTTTCACATATAATGAGGTCGGTAAGTGAGCTTGCTGTGTGAAATGGGTATTATTTCCGTAATCAGCATGTCAGATTACCTCTATGAGCTCTAAAGTCATTACCTACTGCATTTTCTAGTGTTTCGCAACGTCCAGAAAGGGTGATTTCAAACATGATTAACTTGGCTTCAAAAGTGAAAATAGTCAGCTTTTCTATACTCATAACAAAGTAACGGTCCCTGCAAGTCTATACTAAAAATCAGGCTTCGTATCGCTTTCAAATAGTGAAGTAAGAAGTGCTGCCAAATTTCGAACCGGCGCGTTCTTCACACTAAATGCTTTAACTCTACGGATGACTACAAGGCCGAAACAAGTCGAAACAAGCTCAAACACTAATGGAATCTTCGAGAGTTATGCTAGCGAATCACATAAAACTTGGATAGAAAAGCTTCTTCGAAAATAAAGTTAATGTGGTCAGGCGCAACCCCTCAAAAGGTCAGGCCGCCTGAGCTTTTGAGGGGTTGCGCCTGACTCCCTTAACTTGCCTTCAATATTCAAAAATCGCTCCTTTTTCAATATGAATATTGTGCGCAGAGCCTCTTCTTGCTGTATTGAAAATTTGGAGCCAAATACTCCACCCCTGCAAAAACTATAACTCTGAAAAGAGGGCTATCTAAGTTCAAAACTTGCCGTCAAGTTGCGTGTGGTTGTGCAATCGCAGAAAGTTGGGCCTACGGCCAACAAGGACCCTCCAGTAAAGGCTGGTCTTCTTCAAAGTATCACAGTCTAAGGTCCTGGAGGTGAAGCGGAGGGGTCATTTTAGGGGCTTTCACAG
>CATQJL010000001.1:88383330-88428052 GCA_958299035.1 Cylicocyclus nassatus | reverse complement strand
AAGCAGTGGTATCAACGCAGAGTACTTCATTTCTGCAATTTTTGAGCATGCCCAAAGAAGCCCAAAAACGTCACAAAAAAGGCGGGACAGCCAAGAACAGGGGTTTTGTGACCTTCTCTTTCTAGCTAAGGGATTTTTGTGCAAAGGAGGAGCGATTTTGATTTTCATGGAAACGTATAGCAAATTCCTTAAAAAATCATTACTTTTCATAGGGACAGTCGTTCAACAAGGAGTTTGCCTAGCTAAAAAGACGAGAACATAAAACATATGTTTGTGTTTGGTTCGGTATTTTTTGTAACGTTCTAAGATTTTTGGTGAGCTTTTCTAAAATTACCAAAAGTTGAGTGGTCCTCTTTTCGCATTTTTAACTCTGCCACTTGTGCTTGGTAGAACGAATTTAAGCCACTATCAGAAACTACATGATCTCTTCATTCTAGAAAAAATTATATCAGGCAAATCTAGGCAGATAGCAGGGAGTCACGATTTTTTAGAGAGCAATGCGAACGAACTTTTGAAATGACCTAATATATATATATATATATATATAGGGTGTCCGTAAAAAATGTGCCTACTGTTTGATTGTGAATAACTCTCTTCTAACGAAGTCTTTCGAGAAGCTTTAAGCACCATTTTGTAGAGCGAGGTTCAACTTAGATTTGCAGTATAGAGCGAATCACCGAGCTCGTTTTATTACTGTAGGAATACGGTAGGAACTTTCAGCATATGGAACAATCGTGAAATATGCCGCCTGACAAAATTTTTTTCAAAAAATCTGAAAAATCGTGTACTAGGGTTTTCGCGCACGCTGATTCCACTACACAACTTTTTACGGGTGTTTTCAGCTTTTTTGACGGTGTAATCACATTTCTGAAAAATGCTGGAAATTCAATTATTACGGTTCACCTGAGGTAACTTAGGAAAGAGGCGCCACAGTAAAGTGGAAATTTCATATTCGAAAAGAGCGGCTTCCATTACCATAGTGTAAGAATTTCCGGCTTGTTTGGTTATGTTCCGAGGCAGATTATGGCCTCCAAAAACCTAAAATCCTTGTCGAAGTTCCTACCGTAATCCTACAGTAATAAAAAGAGCTCGGTGATTCGCTCTATACTGCAAATCTAAGTTGAACCTCGCTCTACAAAATGGTACCTAAAGCTTCTCGAAAGACTCCGTTAGAAGAGAGTTATTCACAATCAAACAGTAGGCACATTTTTTACGGACACCCTGTATATATTAGGTTGAACCGAAAGTTCGTTCGCACCATTTTCAAAAAATCATAACTTCTTTCCTTCACGACGGTTTTGCGCATTTCAAGTTTTATTAGAAAGCGTATAGCATGTAGTTTCCAATAGTCCCCTGGCGACTTTCCAGCATGTTCAGATTGCAGAGATAAAAATGAAAGAACGAAAACATCCGAAATTCGGAATTTTTGAGAAACGATTCTAAAAATCTAGAAACTGCGCGATAAAATCCAGAAAAGCCATTATCCTAATTTTTCTTGTATTTGATTACTGACTGAATTAAGTTTGTGCTGATCGAGCTCTTCTTTCAAAAGTTATGATTTTTTGAAAAAAATTCCGAAAAATCACTTTTTTAAGAATTCTTAAGAAATTGATTTTTCGGCATTTCTTTTCAAAAAATCATAACTTTTGAAAGAAGAGCTCGATCAGCACAAACTTAACTCAGTCAGTAATCAAATATAAGAAAAATTAGAATAATGGCTTTTTTGGATTTTATCGCGCAGTTTCTAGATTTTTGGAATCGTTTCTCAGAAATTCCGAATTTCGGATGTTTTCGTTCTTTCATTTTTATCTCTGCAATCTGAACATGCTGGAAAGTCGCCAGGGGACTATTGGAAACTACATGCTTTACGCATTCTAATAAAACATGAAATGCGCAAAATCGTCGTGAAGAAAAGAAGTTATGATTTTTTGAAAATGGTGCGAACGAACTTTCGGTTCAACCTAATATATATATTGGGTCGTTCCAAAAGTTCTTTCCGTTTTTTCAACATATCATAAAAACACGTGGAATAAAGGTAGGGAAACATTTCAGGCACTATCCGACGCAGCTTTTCTTCCTCTTTTCAACTGTCATACCACTGTACCGCTTGCTATTGTGGTCAGTGAGATATTGGCCGAAATTTCGGACCTATGGTTTTTACCATGTTCAAATTTGGCAATTTTTCACTATCTTCTTTCTCAACTTTTGGAGAAGCTTTGATAGCAGTCAGATAGAGTGAACAAAGTGCAATGCAATGCAATTTTTTGGCAATTTCAGCCGGCTTCTCATCATTTTTTTAGATAAATTTTTCAGAAGTCTTCACTTTTTCGAGGTCACAAAACACACCAACGCTCTGAACATCAACAAATCTTCGATTTTCGAAACTTACAAAAGTCGTTTATGATTGTACACTATTTTTGCAAAGTAACTGAGCGTTTACCGCTTCGAAATATAAGATTTTGCATTGCACGGATACATCATGAGGCGGGTTCAAAATCAAGATTTATAGAAATTTTATCGCTTAAGACCCCACAAACTAATAAGAGAAAGTACTCATTAGAAAGGGGAGAAAAAGCTGCATCGAACGACACCTTAGTTGTGCGCCGTTTTATGTTCTGTGGCTTTTGGCATCCCCAAAAGTGGAATTTGATAGCATCAGAAAAATAATTCTAAAAATGTTTTGAGGCTAGCTATAGGTGCCGAAAAATTGCATAAGATTGCACTTTGTTTACTTTATCCGACTGCTATCAAAGCCTTTCCAAAAGTCAAAAAAGAAGATAGTGAAAAATTGCCAAAGCTGGACATGGTAAAAACCATGGGTTCGAAATTTCGGCCATTATCTCACTGACCACTATAGTAAGCGGTACAGTAGTATGACATTGAAAAGAGGAAGAAAAGCTGCGTCAGATAGTGCCTGAAGCGTTTTCCTGCCTTTATTCCACGTGTTTTTATGATATGTTGAAAAAACGGAAAGAACTTTCGGAACGACCTAATATATATATATTAGGTGGGTGCAAAAGTTCTGTCGTTTCATTTTCAAAAATTTGTAAATTCGCCAGATTTCAACGGATTTGCTTGCCTGTAATTTTATTAGAAAGAATAGGTCTTCCGCTTTCAAGCGCTTTTTTGTGGAGCTTCTGTTTCACACTGAGTGCCGAGATAAAAATAAAAAACTAAGACCATGTCAACTTTGACCATTTTAAGTTAGGTCATCAAAAATCGGGAACGCTGCAGAAAAATCTGAAATCTTCCGTACATATGTTTTTTGGCCTACACTTTGCATCTGTGAAAAATTTGTGCTGTTTGAACGTCTCCGTGAGATGTTATGAATATCGAGTTTACCATGGAAAACGCCAAAATCAATTAATTTGTTTATTTTCGCGAAAATCATAACTTCTCACAGAGACGTCCAAACAGCACAAACTCTTCACAATTGCAAAGAGTAGGCCAAAAAACATATGTACTGACGATTTTAGATTTTTCTGCAGCATTCCAGATTTTTAGTGACCTAACTTAAAATGGTCAAAGTTTACATGGTCTTAGTTTTTTATTTTTATCTCGGCACTCAGTGTGAAACAGAAGCTCCACAAAAAAGCGCTTGAAAGCGGAAGACCTATTCTTTCTAATAAAATTACAGGCAAGCAAATCCGTTGAAATCTGGCGAAATTACAAATTTTTGCAAATGAAACGACAGGACTTTTGCACTCACCTTATTAGGTGGGTGCAAAAGTTCTTTCGCCGGATATTCAAAAAATCACAACTTCCTTTCTTCTCAACAATTTTTCCCAAATTTATTTTTGTATGAAAGAGGAATCCTTTTTCTTTATAGCTGTCTTTGCCATGAATTAGCCTAGTAAGTTCGAGTGTTAAAAGCAATTGAAGGAAGCTAGTCAAGATCGACATTTTTCAAGCTGGATCATGAAAATTTCTAGAAGTATTTTTATTTGATAGAGAAAATTTTGCACATTACAGTGGTACCTCTTTCATGAATTAAAACGAAGTAGATCGAGAGCTAGCAGCAAATAAAGAGAATTTCTTCACTTTTGCAATTTTTGAGCATGTACAAAAAAGCTTGATAACGTCACAGAAAAGGCGAAAAAGTCGTAACATGGGTTTTATGACCTTCCCTTTCTAGCTGAACAAAAATCGTGCCAATCGGAAGCAATTTTCATTTTCATGATTTATTCGGATTTTTGGGTCTGCGTTTTTCACGAAAACGAAAATTGCTCCCGATTGCCAAGATTTTCACTCAGCTGGAAAGAGATAGTCACAAAACCCATGTTTATGACTTTTTCGCCTATTCTGTGACGTTTTCAAGCTTTTTTGAGCGTGCTCAAAAATTGCAAAACTGAAGTAATTTTCTTTATTTGCTTCTAACTCGCGATCTTTTTCGTTCCAATTTATGGTAAAGGCACTACAGTAAAGAGCATAATTTTCTCTATCATACAAATATACTTCCAGAATTAGTTGATGTATCAAAGCAAAAAGGGGTTACTCCTTGAGCATAAAAATAAATATCGTGTCCCTGAATATCACTACTGCCCAAATTTGAAACATCTAGCAGAAAAAACTGTGTAGAGAGAAGAGATTTATCAAGATGGTATACAGAAATGAAACGACCCTATGTATGCTTCCACTGAGTAAGGTATAAGATAATCCGATTATCACACCTGATGAGGAGCAATGTGGTGAACTCGGGTTACATTTGCGAGAGTATGCAATGGTGGTTTCCCTTTTGATCGGTGTTTTGACCTTTGACTATAAAGGCTAGTAGTTTTTTTGGGCTGATAACATTTGTAGAAAAAGGAACGATTGCATCCAATAATATTCAGATGCTCATAGTTTGACTGTGCCTATAGAATTTTTGGTTATCCTTTATCTGACCAATCCAAAATTGGTTTAAATTCGGTATTTAAAGTTTCACACGCGTAATATTGATGGTTCAAGGAGGCAGTCCTCTTTCTCCAAATCATCAACATACGTGAATAGCATTACTTCACCTATAGCGCTACAAATGTTCTCTTACTTTTTTCTAACCCTGCAGTTCACCAAAGCTTTCACATGTCATATGACATTTTGCCGATATTGTCAACATTTCATTACGACTCCATTAAAGTATGTTTTACTGGATATTGAGAGCGATTACTCGTAATGAGAGTCCAAGTGGATAAATTTGATGTGACCAATCAGATAAAAGTTGATAGGCACTGAATGGAATCTAAATGTGCTATTGTTTCGAGAGATTCATAAAGTATAAATCGCTACAACAATTTCCAGTAGATGCCGCGGGCACTCCGAATGTGGCACTGGATAGTTTTTGCGGTAGGACACTGTCTTCACTTCACATAAGGCAACGACTTCTTGATTACAGATCCTACCAGATCTTGCGTATGTTTGCGGTGATGATGATGCTAAGGATTGTAGTGGCCTTCGCGCCAGCCTCAGAACTCAGCTGAAGGAAAAGCTACCAGGACTGTTTCCACGATATGCACCGGTCAGTTCTATGAAATTTTAGCTCAAGATTTTACTAGTTGCAAATACCGATATAGAAATTATCTACCTACGCATGCAACCTGATTTTGTTCATTTAGAGCTATAGGAAGTCTCTCGGATGCAGAGCTAGAACAGTGGGAAGAAAGTTTGCTAATTGGGAAGAAAAAGTCATGGAGATGAAAAACAAATCGGACGGGTTATTTGACTATATCGTCTTCTCGATGCCAAGGTGAATAAAAAAATTTTTATTTACAAACAGCTACAGATACTTTTAGAGAGGAACCACCTGGGACGAAAAACTGGAATTTGAGCGGCTTAACCATTACCGAAAACAAGAAAGAGGAGTTAAAGGTGAGACTATCCATTCTAGCGTAGGAACGAATTCTCTGTGACAATTCGTAGAGTGGCGAATACCACTAAACACAGCATTCTAAAGGGTCCGAAAGTACGCTGGATTTTTTGCAGGCGTCCTTTAGTGTTCAGCAAATTCGTACTGAAGCCACCAAGAGAATATGTACTTTTATCGTTTTGTGATCTCATATTGGCTTTGTGGCAATTCTGAACTTCTAGGCTCCCACAACTTCTTTTAGAAAACTGTGTAACAGATGGAAGGGTAGCAAAACTAGTTTATCGAGGCGCCTTTGAAAATAATAATTTATCCCGGAACAACAAAGGAACCTGGGATTCTTCCCTGATTAAATGAGTAATTGATCTATCCTCTCGCCGCGTGCGGAAACTTTCGCAAGTTTCTTTATTGGCCCCGCCCCTAGCTTGCGACATTCATTTCACAGCTACTGGTAAGCAATGTTTATAAGGATCAAATACCGTGTACTGGTTGCTGCATAAGTTCTGTCGTTGCAATTTTCAATTTCAAGATATTACAACCTTTCTGAAAGTCAGTTTTTTTGAAAAATCAATTTTTGTGGGTTGAACAAGTTTCGACCATCATCAGGCAATAAGCGAAGTAAGAATTCAAAAATTCTGCATTCTCTTTAGTCTTGTTTGGTGATGCTCTTTCATGAGGAAGTATATCCCAGCAAACGATAAAATTTTGAAGATTATTTTGTGACCGAAAATCCATAAAGCCTTTAGAGGAACCGTCCCGGCGAAACCTGAATTCGAATATTTTCCTCTTATCAAGCCTTATCCCTCCTGGTGATTCCGAATGTGTAGCGTGCAAGGAACATGTCGAAATTGGGCTTTTCCTGAAGCTCCCAGATCTGAATTAGGGCGTGAGCACGCAAAGCCCACCAAGTTAGAAGCGGAACAGGGATTGGTCAAGACCGTGTATATAGGGTATATGACCTCTAGCTTTGCAGTTCAAACTCGCTTTGCGGTGGCACTCGGACCTATCGTAAGGTCCAGACCACTTTCGAAGCAAATTATAGGCTTAGTAGACCATTTTTTCGGTCCAAACGACACTATTATTACCGCATTGAAGAAAAAAATGTTTCAAAAAACTTCTTCTGGAGATTTTGATGGGAGGAAGTATTTTATCAAAAAATTGCAAATAAGCCGTGTGATGTTTCCAATAGCGGATTACATTCAAGAAACACTTTCGTTTTGCATATCAACACATTAGAGAAGCCCGACTAGATTAATTACTGAGCAAAGTGGATAGGCCAATTTCGTGCCGCTCACAAACCTTTGTCCTGGAATGATATCCACGAAAGTCCCCGCGAAATGGGCTTTTCGTGCGAATAAAATGGACTTAGTCCATGCGGTGCGATAAGATATCGCATTTGCGAACACATTCATTCCATACAAAAATGCTTCAACTAACCTTTCTCCAACTTGTCTCAACCTGTTTGCTCACTCTTGCAAACTCATTTCCACCAAGTGGTCGATATCTAACTAGGCTGACCTAACATTACAATGTCACTCAAGTGGCTATTCTATTCTTTCCCACATCGTTACACCTAACAGAATGCCATTCATTATCGATGACTATGCATCTAAATCACTTCCAAGACTAAAATTCATGTCATATCCGAGCCTCCGTTTCAAAACTTCTACGAATCAGCATTAAATCGAATTCGTATGTGGAGATTCCTGCAAAAAGCAAACTTTGGCTGGAGTTGCACTGCAATCAGTGAACCAAAATGCTCCTTACAAGAAACCTTGTACTACACTACAACTCAGAGGGTTTTTCAAGTCGCAAAAACTTTGAATCCCAAAAGATGACTTCGCAAGCGGTCTATATTAGCTTTTCTTTGTCTTTCAGCGAGTTGAATGTATGAACTAATCTAGTAAGAAATTCTTCACGGAATTTCTCTAGCTAGCTAGCGGCACAGCGGCACTTCAGTAATTCTTGCGAACCAAACTCAAAATTGTGTTTGAAATGCCGTCTCTGAGGTTCGGTTCTACGAAATTAGCCAAAGATAGCTTCTAAGTAATCACATTGAAGCACAATTTTTTTCAAATTTTGGATTGCAAATCATGAATTTGGTTTTGGTTGATGATTTGAAGAGTTAACAAACTTTATTTGTTTTACATAAGAATTTTCTGATTGACCTGATATTAAGAAGCATTTGGGTTTATTAGCGAATATTTGAGTAAATTTGATCTTTTACTATGTTTTTATAGCGTTTCTATGAGTTTAGAAAGAAACACTTATTTCAGACTTCATAAAAGACATGACGGGACGAGTGGCGTAGTGGTATGAGGCGCCGCTATGACCAGATCGGACAGGGTTCGATCCCCGCCCCTGGGCCAACCAAGCCCTCTACCCTTCGGGGCCGGTAAATTGGTACCAGAGTAATCTGGGAGGATAAAAGCACTGACTTGGAAACGGCTGGCCCCCGCAAGTCACTGTAATAGGCTCGCACGCACACAATTGCCTCTTCGACCATGAAGTTAGTGTGTGCGTTCGGCGCATGCCCTCAGAGGGTATTGAAGACGCCGAATCCTTTATCCTTTATTTTATCCTAAAAGACATGAAACTTTTTCCACTCACCTATTACCTTAGGATAGGATGAGGAACACATTCCCAAAAAATCGCAATCAAAAATATGCAAAAAGGTCAAAAATGGGCTTAGTCCCAGCTCACCTTGCTGCTGGGAGTAAAATGGGCTTTCAAGTCTATTTAAAATGGAGGTAAATCCCATTTTGCCCCATTCTAAATGGACTTTTGACGTCATCATTTCGCAAGCGAGAGCTCAGGTAGGGTTAAATCATTTTCATTTCACCGCTTTGCCTCGTGGTTGCGATGGGATGAAAATTTTTGGATATCGTAAGCGGGAGCCGATTTCGACCACCTTCTAACGCGAACGAATAAAATGGACTAAGTAAGTCCATTTTCCTCCATTATGGACTTTCGTGGATATGAGTCCTGAGCTATAATAATACAATCTTTGAAAAGCAAGTCGTAAACGTCACGTTACATATGTGCAACACCAATTTTTCCCTAATTCGGACTAGAACAAACTGTACAGGCAATCGCTTGAGGAAATCATAAATTGCGAATGCCGAGAGAACCGGCCGTTAAAATCTTACGATAACTTACTGCTGACAGCTAAATAGTAGGCAAAATAATTCACAAGATTTCGATGTTGAACTGAAGCTTTTCCGAGAGTGAAAAAGATTAATTAGAACATTCTTGAAGAAAGTCAGAGAGGCCAGGGAAACTTTTCTGTAGTTTTCTAATATTGAGGGAGTCAGTTTCAGGAAGCTGATGAAAGAGTTTGGAGAATGATGGTTGCTCATGCAGTATTCGAAAGTAAAAATTGTGAAACACATAGTTTGAAAAAGAGAAACAATCAGAACTGGTGGGCACTTTGTTAAGTCTTCCTGAAAGGAACAAGAGACATTTTCGCTGAGGAAGTCCTTGAAAGTAAGGGCAAATTTGAAAAGGAGCTAGGAGGGGGGAGGAGAAGATCAAGGCAATCTGGACCAAGATCTTCTTATTTTTTGAGAGACGGCTTGTTAATAATATATTATCAAACTAAGCACACATCAGATTAAGCCACTCAAGACTAATGTAACCACCTCTCCAAAAATAGCAACGACATGTTGGCATTTAGGTCGTTCGTTACACACAGTCTCCAACTTTATTTTCGATAAGCGAAACCTTCGGAGCGTTAGGATAGGTTCGGATAGGCTGTGTTGTATTCCTCTTCCAAAAACAAGCATGTGGAACTCCTACAACTTCACTTATACCGTTCCCACTGTCAGCGTAGTTGCTGGTCATAAGCTGACGTTTTTGGTAATTAAAGGTATAAAGGTACTCTGCAAAAGTTTTACACATGCCCCACTTCACGCACGTCAAGACCAAAGTGCCACAAAGCGACATTCATTCTAACCATGACCGGGGCCCGGCACGAGGTGAGCAATCGGGTTTTCCATAGCGAATTCGCCTTTGACCCCAAAAGTTTTTAAAAGAATACCCCTTCAAGCCCAAAAACGGGACCTGGTACTTATGCAACAAAGGCACTGACCAGACTTTGCTCAAAACGGTTTTCTTCACTCAATTTTCCCACCTCACACGTCTAGCCTAAAAGCGCCAGCACGACTGACAGCAAGCGGAACGTGTTCGAGGAAAATGTGGAGAAAAACAAGGAGATTTGGGTGCTCTTGAGCGCTTTTGAGCAAAGTCTGCGGTGCCTAACACTTTATCAAGAGGTAAAGTATTTTAATGAAAAAAAAAACTTGTAACAAGCATTGAAAAAACCTAAACAGGGCAACCTACACATTTTTCACATACAAACATGTGGAAAGGTATAGTTCAGATGACAATCTGCGTGATTTTAGCTAGAATTTCTCGACTTATTCGTGAAAGGCATTGCCTCGCAAGGCAGACAACTAAAAATGCGCGTTCTCGTCAACGTGTTAGGAGAGGCAGAAAGCATTTACTACCAAATTTTCCGAGACTCTACTCAAACCTAACAAAAACGGTATCCGCTTCGCTTTTCTAACCCGCAACAATTTCCACCCCGACATTTGTCCCCTCGTGCCAGGTCCTGCTAATTACTGAAGCCAAACACGTCTTGACAGTGAGATGCAAAACTACCAGTAGATCTACCAACATGATAGTTTTTTCAGAATAGTTTCTACACTAAAATTGGATGTGGCTCTGCGAAGGATAAAGAAGGAAAGAAGCTATTATGTTTTCTTCGTTTCAATTTGAAGGAGTTCTACGAATGGGCTGCTGAACAGTCAGATGGAAAGAATTTGGATCTCCCTCTAGGACACATAAGAATGTAAAATTGAACAAAAAATTCTAAAATGTCTTCAAATGCAAACTGTTATTCACATTGGAATCTGCCATCTGAAGCGATTGGTTGCTATTTCAACAAGTGCTGCATGCACAGTTCAATGTAAACTACTTGAGACCTGGTTTTCTGCATCCAAAAAATGTAAAGTTTGACATGCGCTTTTCGAATATATTACTTTTACAAAAGCAAGGCTGCAAAAGAAAATCAGAGATGTGTAATCTCCGTCCCACTAATGACAACGTAACGGCAAAAAGATAGGTGCCGGGTTTTCGTGGCAATGCGGAAATAGACCCCCTACTCAAGCAATGACTGAAGTTTGGAGCGAATAAGAGGGTCTACCAAGCCCGAAATTTGCTCCGAAAGTGGCCCGATCTTACGGTAGCCTCGGACGCCCACACCGATTTCGAACTGCACGGCCAGAGCACGCATAGCACATACCTATGATTCAACTGGCTTGGCTTCTGAAAGGCGAGATAATGAACAGAGAGCAAGTGCGCGAGAAAGACGCAGACTCGTCGCGGGCGCGAGCGGCCTCAATTAGGTCACAAAGTCCTACCTTCCAGGGGCCAAGCCAGTTGAATCAAAGTGTACAGTCGTGAAGGCAGAGTCCGCAACGACTCTGCGTTCCTAATCTGCATGCATCTCATACTTGCCCGAGCCTACCGAGATCCGGGCCACTTAAGGGAGGGGGAGGATTTATAGACTTTATAGACCCCCTTTCGCGCTGCAAAGTTCTGTCGTCGCTTAGTTAGGGGGTCTGCTATTACATCACTACCAGAGCCAGGCACCCCTAGTCTGGTGGGACGCTGCCTTTAGGAGTGATGGGAGTTGGGGTCGCGCGGGTCGGGTTCCCCCGACCGCCTTGCTTGCGTTCTGCACCTTTCTCGTGAGCATGCTCTCTTATCATTTTTTCACACTTCAGCATGAGGGCCAAGCTTCAATCGCTAATCAAGCTTGGAGGAATGATTAGAGGGCGCATTCGCGAAAAGGACAAAGCCCAAGAGCGTGGAACAGGGGCTATCACTGCCAATGAGGCAGGAAATGTAGTATGTTTTAACCAAGGTCAGGTTGAAACGACTGGGGGCGTCCATCTCACATAGTCCGCGCCGCTGTGAGATGGACGTATGAGACTGTACTATCTTCACTGTGGTAGATCGTGTTAGACCCATGACTGCGTACTTCAATTTCTGCTTAAAAAGACGCTAGCGTTGTGTCCCTCGCACGTTCTAGAAAAGCAGAGGCGCCGCAGTATACGAAATGCTTCGGCCTGTATCCTATTAAAGCAAAGTGTGTATGCTGTCTTGATCTGTTACAGCGTTAGCGATTAACACCACCGCCCCACTTATGCTTTGCTCCGGAATCGCGCAGGTCCCTCTGTGACTAATCATCAACGAACCCGGTGGGTTCCGGAACCCATTCGGAAGCTTTACACGCGATTATCATTCAATAGTTGGTTTGGAGACCCATGAATTGAGATTACCCAGTGGGTTTCGGAACACACAAAGAGTCTATTGACGAATTCGGTATGTTTGCGAGCTCAAAAATCGAGCATAGCGGTGTTTCCGGGTTAATTCACAGTCTTTAGGTTCAAACAGTGAATTAGCAAACCCCAAGCACGATGCAAGCATTGTAATTGGCTACGTGTCACCCAGTGCCGAATGCTTTAAAGGCAGTGTCCGGTGAAAAAGTCAATTTTGAGTTATTGTGCTTACCCAGGCCTATTCGCTATGCTGGATCCAAAAATGCATATTGGAGAGCGCGAAAATGGCGAAAAAGGTCTCTAAAGCAGAAGGAAAATAGCAGGTGAGCGGGGTCCTCCCCACTGTGGATTCACGTTCTCAGCTTCTGGAGCAATCTTCTTGCTTCCGATTTCAAGTCACCCTTTTCCACCTGGCCGGTGTAGATATCAGGCCGGCTAGCGGGATCGAGAAGATCGCTCCAGAAGCTGGGAGTGCGAATACACAATGGGGATGACCCCGTCCACCTGCTTACCCTCCCGCGTTAGAGCGTTTTTTTCGCCGTTTTCGTGCTCTCTAGTGTGGTTTTGGATATAGCGAATAGGTCCGAATAAGCACAAAATCACAAAATCAACTTTTTGCCCGGACACTGCTTGACAGTATGTATCAGGAGCAGTTTCTACCTACTTAGACATTTAACTTTTTTATTGTGGACGAATATGAGAGAGATTTCTTGACTGAGAGGACTTATCGTTCTTGGTGCCAATCATGACATGAAAGTCTTGGGAAAGGTCGCAAACATTTTTCTCAATAGATAATCCTTTTTGTCAATTTGTAAAGGAACTGGAAAACTTTGTGGTTTATTATGCCATCTAACAAGGAAAGGATACCAACATTAGCTGGCAATTGAAGATGAGATGTATGTCGTTAGATGCGCCCTTTGAACGCTGATTTCAAATCTGCTTTCCTTTTTTGCGGAATAAATTTCCGAAAGAAGTTACGCGGGTTTGAATGTCCAGATTTGCCAAGCATTGAGTGGCTTAAAATCAGCTAAAAGCTCTAAAACAACACCTATGCCATTTCCACCGGCTTTGTTCCTTCCTTGCAAACAATATACTCGATACAAAAACGATTTTCTCCTTTTTGGTGTTTTTGTACAGCTTTTCGCCAATTTTAAGCCACCTAAACCTCGAAAAATTTGGACATTCGAACGCCCACAACCTCATTCGGAAACCTATTCCGCAAAAAAAGGAAAGCAGATTTGGAATCAGCGTTCAAAGGCGCGTCTACTGATATACATCTCATTTTCAATCTCCGACTAATGTTGGTATCCTTCCCTTGTAAGAATTCCAAGACGCACATTCTCTAATCACTTTGCAATCAAATTAGGAGGCTTATCATTAGCCAACGGAAACATCTTGATATGCGAGCTGCGAAATTAATTCAGTGTCTGTGATTTCGAAGGAAAGTCTTCTGCTGCTATGGTAATAGTAAATAAAATACAATACCACGCTCAGAATGTACAAAATTTCCGTGAATGCGGAATTCCAGGAATGTCGTGGACTTTCGCGAATCTTCCGGGTCGGTAGTAAACCTATCGAAACTCAGAGTTATAACTCAGAGTTAACTCTGAGTTATCTCTGAGCTAACGCGCAACTTTTTGACCCCTTTAACAGGTGTTTGAACAGATCAAATCCGGAAGATGATATGGCAGGACTCTCCTTAATATGTAGTTTATTTCTAGTAGCGCAACATTGTCCAAGTCGTCCTGCACAAGAAACAGCGCCACCAAACGCGCAACTAGTGTCTGCGATAACTTTGAGTTTGATGCGCGTTCCAGTCTATTGTGGAACTCGGAGATAACTCTGAGTTTGGTCAGAGAAAGAGAAATAGTGTGCGAAAGAAGAGGGGCAGCTAAAAAGTCCTCCGGGGTACATTTTGCTCGTAGTTTAAGCAGGCATGGGGGTATCGTGGTGCGCAGTGATTTACAAAATTTTGAAATTTTGTAAAAACTTGGCCCAGGGGGTTATTCGGTGCGCTGGTCACGCATATGGTACCCATTTTTCACTATGGGGTCATGTAGAGGTGTTACGGTAGGTTTACGGTAGATGGGAGAGAATCACGAAACTGATCGAAACTTGGTACACTGGGGTTATTCGGGGCGCCGATAACGAATATGACATGCAGATTATACTGTGGTGTCATCTGACAGGGTTACGGTAGGTTTACGGTAGATAGGAGAAAATCACGAAACTGATCGAAACTTGGTACACTGGGGTTATTCGGGGCGCCGATAACGAATATGACATGCAAATTATACAGTGGTGTCACCTGACGAGGTTACGGTAGGTTTACGGTAGATGATTTGAAGCGGCGGAATTAGCCGAAATTCGGTACACTGAAGTTATTCGGGATGCAGATTACGGAGAATCTATCTGCTACATACAGTGGTGACATATGGAACGGTTACGGTAGGTATACGGTAAGTAAGACGAAGGGCATGGAAGGGCAAACTTTGCCGGGAGGATTTATTCTGTGCGCAAATCCTAATAGTCAATTCTTATCATTGCGTATGCCATCCGCTTCCTCTATTGTTTGAATCTTTCAGCTGCGCAAAAGACCAATCCTCGTGATGAACCATCACTGCCCGATAGAAATGGAAATGAGTGAGGCTTTGGTATAACTTGTTTTGACCTGCTAAATGTTAATGGAATGAGTGAGTACATTATGGCAAAGCAATTTTAGGGTTCTTGGGTGTGTCATGGTCTAGCGGTTTAGTGGTAGGATCTTTACGCTAGACCATACAGGTTCGAGTCCCTACTTTAACGTCGCTTTTGCAGCAAAGTGCTTAACAGCTCCTCAAAGCAAAACTCCGAGCTTGAGAGTGAATTCGGAATTACGAAAGCGGAACTCAGAGTTTCAATAAGCGTAACTCAGAGTTTCAAAAACGGAACTCAGAGTTATCCCTGAGTTAACGCGGAGCTTCAAACTCGGAGTTTCGACCGGATTACTACCGACCCCGGAATTCTGCGACATTCACTCGAAATTTGCACATTCTGAGAGTGGTGTTGTAAGTAAATAATAAACTGTTCAGTAAATAACACCAAACCTTTTTTTCTGTCAAACGTAATGTTTCGCCTACATCGCCATCATCACAAACGTATCACATCAGAGCTGACTGACTCTATGGTCTATAAGTTTAGCCTTCGCGTATGATACTTGCAGCCGCATCGTCAAGAAAACAAATCACGCAACGTATGTTTTATAGACATTTATTGATTAGAACACTTGTTCTTTGGGATTTTTTCCTTATCACAATGCTATGTAGCTAGATTTCATGTTGCACTTTACGCTACATGTATTTCGTAAAAATGCACAGCTGAGCAGTCAAGTAGCTGTGATCTTTTTTTAGCTTGTCTCAAATTCTACGAATGCAGAACATTCACGAATCCTCTGCAGTTCCTTATCAAATGAAATTCTTTTGCAAGCGCTGTCTATTTATCGCTTTGCACTGATTGTATCCTTATCTGACAGCGTCATTTTCTACTCACATTGTTTGGAAACGTACTACTCTTTAGATTTCAATCACTGCGATAGTTTTTGGGGATACAATATGAAAAGTTACTCTGTCCGGGAATTTTAGCCTTTTTTTTAGATATTCTTCTAAAACATCTAGAATATCCTTTCTAAAATACCTGCATATAATCAAAATTATCTTTTCTTGCAAAACTCCTTTTTCGTAATAGCTCCGAAATCTTTTTTCATTCAGTCATATTTTTTCTGCTGCGCTTCAATGTGAAAAAATTCAACACTTTATGAAAAAACGCAAAGAGAGAATTCGACCCTTCGTATTTCAAAGTTTTTGAATGCTAATCCTGTTTTCTATAGTTGGTGCACTAAAACCTGATCCTTGTTTTACTCTTTTTCCAGGAAGAGTTTTAAATGAGTAGAAGCATAAGACAAAACAAATTTTAATCAAAAGGCTTTGCTATATATTTCCCTCTTTCTAATTAAATTTCTGCAATAATATTATTCGACTTTACCTTATGCAGACTGATCCTCTCAGAATTATGTCATAAAAATTTTCAATATCATAAAACATTTTGTGAAGTCTTCTACATCTTTTTGGAATTAGCGTATTTGCAACCTTTGTTTTTTGAGCAGAAGTTCTTTTTTTTCTTTTCCGGGTTCTTCTGTGCTCATTGTGAATTGAAAATTCTGTGCTTACATCAGCATTAAATCTAAATTTTCAATGAGTCTTTCATTCTAACGAATTCCTTAATCTTTAATGAATCTTTTCTTTCAACGATCTTCTTTCTAGTAATTGCTCAAAATTTACTGCATGCTTTTCAGGATTGTTTGTCATTAAGGTTCTCAATGAAGAAGTGTTTTTTTTGAAAATGTTAGCATTTCGTCAATCAAAACTATTCATTCTATGTAAATCACCAACATTTACAGAATAGTTGCCATTTATTAGGTCATGAACGCTGTGAAAAGCGATGCTTATCGTTTGCTTCATCGATTGTCTAGAAGATTTGGTGTTTCGCATCGTCAAGAGAAAGTTTTTTTCGTTCACTTTTTTCAAGAAACGCAACAGATTTTTTTTGCGAAACATTTGCATATTTAGTCATCTGAGAAAATAATGGAGGTGATATTGCAAAAATTTTCAATTGTTTGTTTTGGAACAAATATCTTTGTTTCAATATTGCCTTTTTGCTTCGCCACACCCTTCTACCTTTTCGCTTTTCTCCCTTTATTTCTTCCAGTCCTTCCTAATTTATTTGTAGTGGTATCTTAGAAGAAGCTTTGTACCGTTTAGAACATCTTTTGTTCCTAGTAGCTATAGCTTCCTGAATATTCCGCCTGTTTTATTGTGATCGATCGTCGATCGGACTAATGAAATGCAGCTTACTCCGAAAATTACATGAATATCGCGCTGCTCAAACACTTGCTGTCGCTTCTTGGACCAAAAATTGTTTTTTCCATTTTTTGAACTAAACTATGACCTGATTACTACTTACACAGCAGAGCATACCCGAAAACGATCATCATAAGCACTCAACTTATAGACAGAAATGGGATATGGACATTCTACAAATAATTATTAATTACAATAACAATTCTACATTCTACAAATGTTCGAATTGTAAAGTCAATGTTATATAGCAGACAGTTGAGTAAAGATTATCTATTGATTTCATGTAATCATCTTGCCTAGCTTCGTCATTACGATAAAAACACCGTGTTCAAAGACTTTCCCTCAACCCTGTAGTTCGCAATTATTGGAAGAGCTCAGATTTTTCTACAAAAATTGGATAGACTTCGTCCAGCTTACTTTTTCCTAAAAAGTCGCTCCCAATTCTTCTTCCATATTTGTTCGCTTTCCAATAACTCACTTCTCAAAGCTTTGTGAGGGAAGCAAAACTCCCATTTCTTGAAATATCGTTATCCAAACATCTCTGAAGTAGGGCTCACGAGTTGATTTGCCTTGATCTTCTTCTTGATCCTAACAAATACCTACAGCACATCTCCGTTTATAGGCTTTTCAGCTGTCAGAAGAGTAGAACTATTCAATAGTCTCCACCAAACCCTTAGGTTACACTCTAATCAAACAAACTCCAGTGTTTTTATTTGGTTGTAGTCGCTCCAAAATAGATACAAGCTTGGCCTCAAATCTCATTTCCCATTTCTGATCTATTTACCACCACCTATTTTAAGCATTTTCTTCAGCCATGGCACTTTCACATGTCTTACTTTCTGTTAAAGAGTCTGCTTTTTTTTACAAAATCACTGAAAATATGATGCGAGGTAAACAGCTCCTTTCCAAATCTTTTCCCTGTTTTTTTGGAAAAGTGATATTATCTGTTTTTTTTAGCGTATAAGGGTCCTTATAGATTGTTCCATTCATAAGTCAACCTTCACCAAAAACCTGACCAAATTTCGGGGACATTGCTTCTTCTTGTTTCTCTAGAACTCTTTAGCTCGCAGCTCCTTGTGCGCATATAAATTTATGCAAACCATGGTTACGCTTAAGTTCACACCTTTCAGGAGACCATAGGCTGCTCAGACGACACTCGCTGAGGAATGTCTCTTGATGTGGTACGTTTTGAACATGCAGTTCGAGGAAAAAAACAGATTTTTAGACTTTGGAAAATCTAAATGCCACACTACAGCAAATATCCGAGTTGTTACGGACAGTGGAGATTGCAATACTCATAGTGGCTGTAGCTCTCTCCATATTGTTGATAGGTGAGAATCGAAATAAGAATATAATTTTTCGTCTTGCGAAAAGCAAACTCTCAAGAAGTTTTCTTTTTGACTTCACACGAGAATTAGCGTGGAATTTGGTGCCTGCAAGCTCTCATGACTTTCAATAGAGTAGTGCTAAAACTTCACCTCATAAGGACATCGTTACTGAAAAAAGCTATAATTAGGTACCAATGCAAGCAGCCGCCAAAAAGCCATTTGATTACAGCTTCTTCTCAAAAAGGGCAGCTAGGTAGCTGATTAGAAACAAGCTATGATGATGGCGAATATTGTTCAAACTGTGCCCGGTAGATCAAATTCCTTGTAAAAGATTGCGGAAATATTTGCAAATTTTCTCTCAAAAGTGACCTCACTATTCAATTTACTAATTCACATTCGCACAAAAACTTCAGAAACATTTGATGGGCAGGGAGACTCTGTTGTCTATACTGCTTTCTGCTTCTGCCTTGAAATACAGCTTTTGTCTCTTGTCAACCGATTTAGACTGAAAATCAAGATCCATCCATGTTTCTTGTGAACGCATCAGCAAAGATCCATATCCAATATTATTTTTTTCCAGGTATGACAGCTATCTGCTACTACTCCAAGTACAAAAAGTATAGCTTACTACGAGGTGAAGATGAGAGGAGTGAGAACTCGTACGCAAAGAGTTCTTACCATCCAACCAAAATTTGACCAGTTTTTTATATTCTTGTTTGTGTTCAGGTGGTTGCCAAAGGCAAGACACACATCTACTTGTTTCAGATGCTTAGCAATTTGTAAGGATAATTTTGAATATTTCCTAGAAATTTACCTTGGGTAAAGTAGTCAGTTCCAGTTTTTAGCCTATACGGTAGAAACTGCATGATTGTTCTTTATGTTTTGCCATCCGCGTGCCAATTATTGTTCTCCCTCACATTTTGTTGCATTATTGTTACAGCCTGAGCTACACTGTGATTGATGCTCACTATCATTTGCCTTGTTGATCAATTATTCCCAGTGATATATGCTTTATCACTTCTGCATTTTTTGAAAGTAGATAAAATCATGCAATAAACAAGATAAAATTATGCAGCAAAATTGTTCCGCTTCGCATAGATGCAGACTTGGACAGTCGTCACTATCAACGCACGGTCCGTAGACCGGAAGTGCAAAGCTGAAATAATGAAAAAAATAATAAAATTAATAATAAGAAAAAATAGGGCAATAACTCAAACAATGACCTTAGAAGAAAGATATAAAATGAATTAACTAGCCATATTACTGGATCGGCTATCAGAGTCAATCAAATGAAGTTTGTAGTCAAATGAATCTCCTTCTCATGAAGAAATGAGGAGAGAAAGGGGGTGGGGGGGGGGGGGGAGGGAGAAGCGGACCTCGTGTTTGCTTATTCCTTCGATAAAGCAAATTTATATTCACCCAAATCTTTCAACAATTATTCATTCTGCTGAAACTCGATTTTTTTCAACCATAACGCCGAAAATTCCCGGAAAAGATGTGGTCGAGTACAAGAATCAAAGGATAAGTTCGCCAAAAGGGGTCATTTATGACACAAAAATTTCTTGAAAGTTAAGCTTTTTATATTGCTGCAATAAACTCAGAAACTTGTGAAGATCGATAAACCATGTCCTAGACTTCTATTTTTGATAATATGATTTTTCCTACTTACTCGGCTATACGGTAACTCGTCCGAATGTGGAATTTCTGTAGTCTTCGCATTTTCAAGAAGGCGTTGTAATTCTGCTTTTTCTAGAATGCTGAGCTGAATGCGGTTTTTTTGCATAGAAACAATGAATGATGAAACAAAAAAGGAGGATACTGGTTTCCACCGTAATCATTCTGAATCGATAGCCTAAATCTCGTAGATTACATAAAAGTGATTTGAGCCTGATTCGTCCACTTAGCTCTGTGTATTATTTGGTGAAAGCACAGCCATCAAAAGCGAAAAATGGGAAAAACGAGATTTTGGTTGGCTTCTAATTCCACAGTTTTGGAAGTCTTTTGAAGAGAAATTTCTGAATGTGCAAGGAAGAAGTTGTGCTTCATCTTGAGTGCAAAAACGGGTAGCTTATTCACCTTTGAAATGAAGTTAATCATGTTGGAAAATGACCATTTCACTTAGGTGGGCTAGTATCTTAAATCTTCAGAAATCGCTCAAACTTTGTCTACAGGGGTCAATTGACATGCTAATTATGGATAAGTTGCTCGTTATGTCAAACAGGGCCTTCGGGTAATTGTCTCAGGTATATAGTGTACATAGTTCAGGGGGGAGGGGTGTAACCAGCAATCGTGTGCCACACCTCTTGCTTTACCCTAGGCATAGCACTCAAGTGATTTAGCTGTATATAGTGATCACAATACTGTGTGGACGTGTATTCGGGATGGTATAGTAGCGCAGCGCATATTGTACATAAAGAGCCCCAATGAGCGTATTTTGATGTGCCCATATATCATCCTCAACAAAAAATTACCTGTAGGCTCTTTCTTTGAAACCGAGAGAATTGCTGATGAATTTTGAAGATTATCAAAGTCCATGAACGATTTATTTACCATAAGTCTACAGAAACATCTTGAAAGCTAACTGGCATAAGTACTTTGATCTGCATGAAATTATGAGTGCTTCAGTTGAGTTTGCTTTGATCTGAGATCTTCAATTATGCTCTACGACGGGCATTTGTAAGAGCGCAACTCAATGCTTACTACAGTGCTGGCCATAGCTATAAAGCCACCCTAAAAATCACCGTAATTTGCTCTCTCTTGCTCATAATTGTCTGAAAAACCACTATTTTGTGCGCAGACTAACATCATACCATTGACCAGAACGGCTCCCAATTTTATGGATTTTGGAGGAAGAAAAACTGAAAAATTTGAAAAACGGGTTCCAAAGGCTGGTCACAGCTATAAGGCCACCCTCTCATTTTCAATCAGTACTACGTTTTGTGAACCTCAAATTTTTTGTACATATACAACATCAAAATATAAAACATTTGTTACACTTGGAAGGAGTCGCCTTTCAAAAAGAAGATTCGTACTGCCTTTTTTGCTCTAAAATGCATAATAAGTCACATCATTTGCAAAAAACTGCTTTTTCACTGAATTTTGAAGCACTTGTTTGACTCGGATAAAAGCCCTATGTTTTGCCGAGCCTTTGCAATAAATACAGCGAAAAGCGCTTGAGTCAACATTGCTTAGTCCCTGATATTGATAAACGAACCCCAACCTCACCTCCAGGTAGACGAGTTTTTGAACCGCAGAAATTGAGTTCTATTGCCCGAAAAGCTCTGTCGCGTGCTCAGCACGTCGCTTGTACAACGATAGACTCGTGCGCATAGCTTGTACGTCGTCGCAACTCTGAGGATTCTGGTTCCGCTTTGGACGCCTTCTTTCCTAAAATGGGTGGTGCACTCCGTCTAATCATGACTCACTCTAACCACCTCGATCGAGCGGAAAACCGCTCAAAACTTCAAAATCCTACTATTCCTGACAGTTTAGTAATACTTGACTCGATGAGGAGTTCAAAGCAGTGAAATCTGAAGTCTTGTGAGATACACTGCGCACAACCGAACTGCAGACAAAGCGTTCTAACTTTAGTGCGGAAAACACGTCTTTGCAAAAAAACCTGACAGCTTCTGCATGAGTACGTCGCCATGCAGACAAGGTGTCAACTTCCAACCAAATGTTCTCGTGCGTCAGAAATCGAGTTTTGCGCCTCAGAAGCGTACTTACACCTCGGCAAGATGAGGGCTCGTTTATCAAGATTGGCGACTACGCAATTTTCAGTTCAGCACTTTTCACATCGTTCATTGCAAAGGCCAAACAAATCCTAGGACCTTCATCCGACTCAAACAAGTGCTTCAAAATTCAATGAAAAAGCAGTTTTTTTTGCAAATAATGTGACTTATTATGCATTTTAGAGCAGAAAATGCAGTACGAATCTTTTTTTTGAAAGGCGACTCCTTCCAAGTGTAACAAATGTTTCATATTTTGATGTTGTATATGTACAAAAAATTTGAGGTTCACAGAACGTAGTACTGATTGAAAATGAGAGGGTAGCTTTATAGCTGTGACCAGCCTTTGAAACCTGTTTTTTCAAACTTTCTAATTTTTCTCCAGCCAAAATCAATACAATTGGGAGCCGTTCTGGTCAGTGGTGTGACGTTAGCTTGCGCACAAAATAGTGGTTTTTCAGACAATTATGAGCAAGAGAGAGCAAATTACAGTGATTTTTAGGGTGGCTTTATAGCTATGGCCAGCACTGTATACAGAGTAGGAAAATCCCATGGGCAAGTTTGAGAGTCCTCATGGACATCATCCTATATTGCAGCTTTCCAAGTTCCTTACAGTCTTAATCCGGTGTAGGCGAAACATTTCAAGAGCAGCGCATACGCACTCCCACTGGCTCAGCGAGGTAGATTAGAATGAAAAGACGCAGATCTGTTCCCGCCTAAACTGAGTTGAAACTTACTATATTAACCTTACAACGTCAAAAAATTCTTCGACGTGAAGGTGAAAATTACTAGCAAATTGAGATTGCGGGTCAGGCTCTTCTACTTGGCTTACGGCCGCCAAAATTGGGTCCGTATCACCCCTTTTTGCAAAGTCATGGTTGTGTTCGACAGACTTATGTGCAAGCCATGACTTCCGCCCAAAAAAGTGGTCAAAAGGTTGATTACTTTACAAAGGCGCCAAAGAGAATTGACTGCGTAAAGGTCAATTGCCAACGTTCAATCTGGGCATTTGCGAAAATTTTTGCGCAGGCATGCAGTGGTCGTATTCATCAGCGAACCCAGTGGGTTCCAGAACCCATTGGGTAGGCTCAACCCAAAATCGGTTCACGAAACTAGTGGGTTCCGGAACCCAGTGGGTTACACCTACACAGTGGGTTCCGCCACTTAACCGGTATTCACGAACGAACCCAGTGGGTTCGCGAACCCAAAAGTTAAGCATACCGGTATTCACAGAATAAGTTACCCAGTTTCCGTGGGTTCCGGAACCCACTGCGCGCTGGGTTGGCGAATCCAAGCATGGTGCAAATTTCTCAGTGGGTTACATGCGAATCCGGTCCTTTGCTGAATATTGCGTGTATTTGTATAAGCAAGGGTGGTTATTAAACTTTTATAAGCAGGGATGGTTATTTATAGCAACAGTGATACATTATAAACACTTTCCATATTCTTCAGTTCTTCATAACAAAGAATTTTGTTGGATAAATTTTCATACGAAATTCCATTGAGATGTGGGACTAATAACTTCATGCCGGTCACAATTTAGCAGTCTCTGAAAAGTCGCAAACAAGCTTTTTAACGGAGATTTTTTGCGTCAAATTGTAAAGACCCTAAGCACTTGCCGATGTTTGCTCATGCTATTCTAAAATTTTTCTGATTTTGTTGAGACTGCAGAGGGAGCCTCATATAGGAAGCAGAGCGTCTGCCTGTATTTGTGTTTATGTATTTGGGTCTATTGTCCGTGTTTGTCTATGTTCGTTTATTCCGCAAATTAATAAAGAAAGTTTCTGCTTTCATTTGATTAAGTCAACAGACGAAAGCTTCAAGAGAAGAAAAAAGCGGTTTTTTATGAATAGTTTGTTCCTTAATCTAGTGGAGTAAGAACCAACGGGGAGGGGACAAGTAGTATCTGTGGTAATCATGTATTAATTGACTTCTCTTTTTGCACATCCCATTCTGAGGAAACACCCTCTACCATTCGGGCGTCCTCGCACAAGAAATACAAATGGACAAAAGGACTCGAGCGCTTCTTGCGAATATGCACTTGCCACTGACGATGAAAATTTCATTTAAAAGTAGGAGGTTGGAAAAGGGCATAGATTTACTCGTCATGTACAGCAAAAGCATTCATAGTATAAAACTTACCTACTCCCTGCACCATGACAATTTTTGAAACTATGCGGATTCGTGAATGTCAGCTATGCCGCAGTCTTCGAAAAAGGTGGCTGATATCTTCCTAATGAGGTAAAAAACAACTCTGAACGAGAAAGATCACTTGTACAGAACGAGTAGAGCCTTCTTTTTGCATCCATTTCCACACACATGATTGTCTATAGTCATGTGTGGATCCGAAAGAATACTTGTACAAAGTACAAAATAAGGGAAGTGCAGGTTTTCTCGCACGAGAGACAATTATTCATGTTATTCATTCGAACATAAGAGTTCCCGAAAGCGCGGCAAGCGTGCTGACGCTTTTAGTTTAGCGCGATCCCTGTGCGTGGGAAAATGAGGAAAATAGTACACCGATAAGAGGAGGCACATTGGTGACGTCATGGGTTGGCAAACCCAGTAGGGCACTTGTGAATACCGATCTTACCCAGTGGATTCGCGAATCCACGGAACCCACTGGATTCGCGAACGTTCGGGAACCCACTGGGTTTGTTGATGATTACGGCCCCAGAGCTTATCAATTTCAGTGTCGGGTGCATATTTCCATTGCTGCGCGGGACTCTGCCTCTCTTCCGCGAAATGCTGTCCAGTCATTTCCAATCGATTAAAGGCACCGTCCACCCAGATTCTCGACTTCCAGGTTTTTGTCGTTTCAGAGCCTTCTCATGTCCCTGATTCCAAATATGAAGTCGAGAATCCGCGGAAATCCCGAAAATCCTATTCCGGAGAACCCTCAGGCCGGCTTTCCAGAACGGTGATTGGATGAGCGCGCACAAATGGGCGGGCATGGATGGGGAGGGGCGGGCATGGATGGGGGTCCTCATGCATCTTATATATAAAGCTGAATGTCTGTTTGTAGGTATGTCTGAATGTATGTCTGTATGTATGTCTGTATGTACGTATGTTCCGAATAGAAATTTTTATTTCTGAACCGATCCGGACCAAACTTGGCACACATACATTTCGGGCCCCGGCGGATGTCGTAGGCTACTTTTCGTCATCGATCGATATCGATTTTATCGATTTTTTGCAAAATTTGAGCTACGGGGCTGGGAGTTGGCACAGGGGGGTAATCGAACATGCTGATCACCCCCATGGGCCCTTGCCCACCCTTGCGGTGGGAGTGCGATCAAAGAGCATGTTCGCGAAAGATGTGCAGAGTTCAGGCGAAGCGGCCGCGCGGAAGCGGAGATTCTGGTGCAGCCGACACTGCAGTTTGTGAACCCTGTATCTCACAGTGATTTTTTATCCTATGGCGGCTACAAGCCATAAAATTCAAAAATGACCAAAACTTGCATTTGTCCCCTCCCAAAACTTTGTTAAATTCGCTAAATTACCGATTCCAAATGAAAAAGCTTTCGAAATGATGTATCGTAGTATGATGTTGATTTTTCGGAATGAGTAATTGCTTACATTCATTTGTGATGATCAGCGCCCGATGAATTTCAGTGCCAAATTATGCGGGAATGAGTAAGACATAAACAACACAGTGAGTAAGACAAGTGTATAAAAGGATGAGGAAAGTTGGCGTTTGCCAATCACTTGATAATCCTTTGTGATTTGTTCGTGATCTGCTTTCATTACAGGTCTGCTTCCTTCTGGTCTATTTCTTTTGCTCAGTCCCCGCTTGTCGACCACGTGTGTCTCCGACTTCGTTTTCCTGACTTTCCTTTTCCACAGTCTTTTTCGTGAAGCCCTTTGCTACTAATCGGTTCACAAATTTTCATTTTTCATGTTTCTCGATTTGTCTTGTTTCGTGTTTCTCGATTTTATTGTGTTTACCAACCATAATTTGGCAGGCTTGTCACCCATTTTCGGATGAACAATAGCACTGCTCCTTGGTACCGTAGACAGTCGCATGGCTTTAGAATAATTGGCCAATGTATGAAAGCGTAGGCGGTGTGAGGTAGGTGACTACTTGGCAGAACCCAATCGCAATCGCTTTGGACAGCCCAGAAAATTGGCAATGGCATTCCCTAGTGCCAATCACGTGTCCTCCCTCAACCAATAGATTTTCTCTTTTTCGACATGGTAGCCCTTTTCAGTTTGTTTCCTCGACGGGAGGTGACAGGCTAGACTATCTTACCCTGGCAATTTTCTCTCATTACTCACACTGGTTTTGGCACGTTTGCGTGTATGAGATAAAGATAAAGAACCTAGACATAGTACAAACAGTGCAAGCCTCTGCGAAGCAGAGGTGATGCTCTGGTCCTTCAAAATATGAGTAGGCATAGGGTCGTTGAAATGAATGCGAATCAGTTACGTGATGTCCAATCTATATTTATTTTGATTTCTGCCATATGTGAAACACTCAATGCGCCAAGAATCTGCTACCATTCTAATTGGCTACTTCTTGTACTCATAGCCATAACCACCAAGCCTCCGCCATAACCACCTATCCATATCCACCGTGAGCACCCCAACCACCACCATTGCCATAAGAACAAGGTGCATAGGCTGCACATCCACGTCCATAGCATCCACCGTATCCAGCGTATCTTGAATGATTTTTCGAGGTTTGGGTTTTATCAGAGTTTTAGTGAAGGCAGCTTACCATAGCCATTGTGCTGTCTTTTTTGCCAAATCACTCCACTAGCATCCACCGTGCCAAGGATGATCCAAAATACAGTTACCAAGAAAAAGAGGGACAGAAGGAGCGTATCTGAAGTGGCTCTATACTTGCCTCCATAAATTTTCGACTTTTTTATGGCTATCGGATCCTATTTAGGAGGTTAGTCGAAGTGGCTGAATGTAAACTACCTTGTAGAGCTTGTAACGCTGACTCCAAATCTACTTTGCTATCTGCTTCGCTTCTGAGCGAGGAGTTGTGAAGGTTTTTGTGAGTACAAATCTAAATTCAAGATTATAAAATCACTCCTAACCATTTTCTAACGTTCAAGTGAGACACCAGCGAGTCGGTAAATTTGAATCAGGAATATTTGTTGCTCCGAGTGACCCGACTACCAATTAAGCTCTAGAAAACAACTTACGACTGATTTTACACTAATCTTGCATCTAACTTTTTACTCACAAATTCATAACTCCTGGTCCAGAAACCCGCAGCAGATAATGAAGGCGGATTTGGAATCAGCGTTTGAATTCCCACTGAAATAACTTTTTGTGCGTCCATGTTCTACGCCCATAACAATTTTATCTCTTATACTTCATCCTCTGTGATTGCTTTGGCTTTTATCAAAAGAACGTTCTCAGACTCACATAATTCTTCATTTCCTCTTTCTTCAAAATCAATACAGTCAACAACAGCAAGCTCTCTTGAATGACTATACTGAGCCTTTCTAAGTCGTCTACAATCACGAAACTTAAGTCGATTAAAATCACATTGCCTCGATTTTTGAAGCCGCATGACCTAGTCCTGAAAGTCTAGTGCAAAGATAAATTTATGCAAATCATGGTTACGCTTTAATTCGCACTTTTCAGGCGACCTAGGCTGATCAGACGATACTCGTTGAGGAATGTCCTTAGATGCGGTGAGTTTTGGCATCAAAGTCACCCGAATAGATGGAATTTTTAGACCTTGGAAAATCTAAATGCGACACTGCAACAGATGTCCGGGTTGTTACGAACAATGGAGATTGCAATACTCATAATTGCCGTTGCGCTTGCTATATTGTTAATAAGTAAGGATAACTAAGAGAGCATTTTATGGTCAAATCAAAAGTAAACATCATTATTTTTAGGTGATTATAGTCATGCATACATTTACGCTTTGGTCTGAATTTAGAATTTTTGTCTGCCGCAAAAAAATATTGAGAGATTTTTGATTTTGACATGTAGAATTTTCGATAAAATTTTGAAATGTTCGGCCTCAGATTGATATAGAAATGCTTACCCTTTTCCTTTTAATTGTGCAAATTTTCGTTCGAAAATAGTAGACTTTTTGATATTCGGCTTTTAAAGAACGCCTTAGGATGCTCTTATGTGCTGTTATGTCGAACGTATTATTACACCAAAATTGCTTCCGGTCTTTTTTTTTGATTTGGCAGAAATACTAGCATTTTTCTTAAAAAATTTTCCAATTTGTATTAATTCAGACCGTTTAGTTTTCTTTAAAAATGCATCAAAAGACTTCCGTAATTTCCCATCTGACTCTATTTTTCTTAGGCATGACCGCTATCTGCTACTACTCCAGCTACAAGAAGTATACTTCGAGAAGATGAAAGCAGTGAGAACTCATACGCAAAGAGTTCTTACCACCCAACAAGAATTTGTCTGTATTGTTTTCTTGTTTGCATTCAGCTGATTGCCAAAGGCAAAACACACCTCATCTACTTGTAGAGATTGGTAAGGAACTTTTCGATCTTTGTACATCACCCTGTGACTCTTACCTTGGCTTACCTTGGGTAAATCGTAGTCTGATCAGTCTCGCAGCTTATGGTGGAATCCTCTGATTGTTGTTTGAATTTTGCCATCCCTGTGCCAATTATCGTTCTCCCTCACATTTATTGTTACAGCCTGTGAGCTACATTGCGATGCTCACTATCATTTGCCTTGTTAATCAATCAATCCGAGTGTGTGCTTTATCACTTTTACATTTCTTGAAAGCAGATAAAATCATGCAATAAATAGAATCATATAATGTAGCAACATTGTTCCGCTTCGCATAGATGTAGACTTGGACAGTCGTCACTATCAGCGCACGGACCGACTGGCCGCAGACCGGAAGTGCAAAGCTGAAATAATGAAAAAAATAATTGAAATAATAATAAATAAAAAATAGGGCAATAATTCAAGTAATGACCTTGGAAGAAAGATATAAAATGAATTAACTAGCCATAATTACTAGGTAGGCTATCAAAGTCAGTTAATCTATGACTTTTGTATCTCCTTTTTATATAGAAATGAAGGGAGAGGGGGAAGGGGGAGGGGGAGGGAACGGAAAACTTGTGATTGATTATTCTTTCAATAAAGCACATGAATATTCACCCAAATCCTTCAAACAAATTATATATTAGGTCGTTTCAAAAGTAATTTCGCTTTTTTCAGACGGGCGCCACATTTGATGGAACGAAGATTTCTAAGAGGTCTTGGAGGCATTCGATGCAGAATTTCATTCTCTTTCTAATGGTTATAAAACTGTTGAAAAACAGTCGATTAGCTTTCAGAAAATAACCAAAATTTGCGACCCATGCTTTTTGAGATGGTCGAGTCTCACAATTTTTTAAAATTTTCTTATCAATCTTCCGAAAAAGTGCAACTAACATATTTATAGAGCAAACCCTACAGAATGCAAAACTACTTTTTTCTCTTTCTCATAACTCGCCGTAATTTTTTAGAAGATTTTTCAACAGAACCATCGGATTTTGGCAGGCCCACCTCAGCCACAATCGCATCAAACATCACAATTTTTCGGAATTTGGAACTATCAAGATGGTACTATGAGTTAGCAGTAATTTTACAAAGCAAGTGAGGGTTTACGAGTTCGAAATATCAAGTTTCGAGTTCTTCGGGTACAGCCAGGGGCTCGCTAAAAAAAAATGAGTTATAATGATTTCTCTCCTAAACTAAACGAGTCGGAAACAAAAAACACCCTGTTAGATAGAGGAGAAAATCCTGCATCGAATAGTGCCCGAGCTGCTCTTCTCTTGATGTTCTACGAGGATTTAGCTGTCCAAGTAAGGAAGTCGGTAGCATCAGTTAAAATTCTGTTAAAAATGTATGACAAGCTATGGAAAGGAGAGAAAAGTAGTACTGTATTCTGTAACGTTTACTCTATCGAATTGCTACTTGAACTCCTTCTGATGATTAATACGAAAGTCTTAAAAAATCGTGAAATTTGACCATCTCAAAAAGCATAGGTCGCAGATTTTGGTTATTTTCTGAAAGCTCACTAAATGTTTTGCAACAATTTCATAACCATTAAAAAGAGAATGAAATTCTGTATCGAATGCCTCCAAGATCTCTTATAAGCCTTTGTTCCGTCACATGTGGTGCCCGTTTAAAAAAAGCGAAATTACTTTTGAAACGACCTAATATTAGGTTGTCCCAAAAGTAAACTCCATTTTGAATAACTTGAGCTGTCTTTAGTTTTAGACAGATTTAGGACATCATTCGGTAGAGCGGAGCAAGCTCTAGAAAAAGACTACCAAAGATCCACCTAATTCATAAGTAAAATTTGGAGCCAAAAATCAAAATTTTTCAGCTATCCTAAAAACATATCTCCTTTCAGAAAATTCCTACGGACTTCCGACTTGGTCGTTATATAGTAAACACATACTACCCCAAAATGTATTTGGTGGATTTTTTCCGGGGATCAAAATTGGAGACGCCACTTTTTTCAAGTTTTTTTGTGTAAAACTTGGTATTTCTCGATTATAAGAGCACACGCAGAGGTGAAACTTTGAGTTTATACTAAGTAAGGCTTATAAAATACAATAACGTATGTGGGAGAGGCTGGGGGCGGATTTTTGGGACAATTTCTGTTTCTCGCTTTCTATGCTCGGAAAAATCTAGTAAAAGCATATTTGAGTATTACTATGTGCCTACTGTATAATTACCAAATTGGAGGTCCGTAGTTCTTTTCTTCGCAAAAAACCAATTTTCAGGTGACAGATTTTTTTTTTCGATTCTAACTCCAAACTTCACATGGAAGGCTACTTTGGCGGACCTTTGGCAGTCATTTTGTAGAGCTTGATCTGCTCTGTCGAATGATACCTTATTTAGGCCAGGAAAATAAGAACATCTTGAATTATTCAAAAAAGGATTTTACTTTGGGACAACCTAATACTTTGCTGAAAATCCTCTTAATTTTTTCCAACTATGACGTCGAAAATTCCCAGAAAATGTGGCCGAGTACAAAAAATAAGTGTCAAATGGGGTCATTTATGATTCGAAAATTTTCTGGAAGTTAAGCTTTTGTTATTGCTGTACTCATCTCACAAACTTCAAGATATACAAGTCAATGTGAGAATTGAGGCTATAGAGGCAGTTCTATGTATTTAGACATTTTCTATTGAAAAGGAGTGGTTTTTTGCTTACTCGGCTGTACGGTGACTCGTCCGAATCTGGAATTACTGTAGACTTCGCATTTTCGAGGAGGCGTTGTAGTTCTGCTCTTTCTAGAATGCTGACCTAAATATGGTTTCTTTGCATGAAAACAATGAATGTAGAATTGTTACCGTAGTCATTCTTCGCTCTTCAGCAGGTGTTTCTCTTGTGATGTGCTTCTTTGGCTTCCTAGTCACCTTTATAGCTTCTGTTTTGGTAAATTGCACAAAAATTTGTAATTTCTAACCTCTCCGTCAACTTCCGGCCCAGTAGTTGCACCAGTGGTCAAACCGATGAAAGGAGTAGTACAGCAAGCTCCATGGACACATCCTCCTCCCAAAGCTGTACAAATAGCATCGTTGTCCAGACGGCATTGACCAATATGAGCTCCACCATTCAGGCAGCGTACTGAACTGCTGAGCGATGGTGATGGCGGCTAAATGAATTTGTAACTCAGTTATAATGCGTTTTACGAGTTAACCTACTTTTGCAAAATCCAAAAATTTTAGAGCAAAATGAAAATTAAGACGAAAGAAACACAGAATAAGCAAATACTTCGATCAGACAGCTACATAATCGCCTTTCTAGGTTCCTATTGTAATAAGAAAAAAGAACTTACAGCCACATTGCTATTTCCACGTCCAAGGGATAGACCATAAGCCGTCGGATAACCTACGCCAACGTTCGTATTAGGTGGAGGAGGTGGGGCTGTAAAATTTTTATTTTGCGAGCGGCATTACTAGAAAATGATAAAAGCAGATACTTTGCATATATGGTTTTGTTATTTCGTTATTCTTACATTTTCATTTTTTGGCTCTATGTCATAATTGAGTTTGAAATTGTAACATGTACACAGACAAAGTGGCATAGATTTCATTATGATATGGTTTTTCAACAAAAAATATCAGGTTGGCTGATAATTTCTGTTACTCTTTTTTTTTTGTAAAATTCCGAAAAATTTCAGATGTCCTACAGAATCCTCAGGGTTGCTCCATATGTAGGCTACGGCGGGGTATATGACTGATGCCGCCAATGCACAAATAGCTTGCAAGTTTACGACAACTTAGTAAGCACCTCAAAATTGTCATTTTTTCTCCAATTTTTTTCTTTGTGTTAAATTGTGTATTTTCTCTCCCATAATGTTTTTAGAACAACTTTCGTATCGTCTTTTAGGCTCCCGCCAAAGTGCCGAATCCATGCCAGCGCTACGCCAGCGCCGAGCTAGCGTTTCGATCGATACACGTGTATTTCGTTGGGGCGGGGTCCTGGCTGAGAACTAGGTCAGCTAGCCCTGCCCCAACGAGATACACGTGTATCGATCGAAACGCTGCTCGGCGCTGGCATGGCTTCGGCACTCTGGCGGGAGCCTTATGGCAGGCAGCACTTACAACTAGCACGCCAAAAACAAGGGTGAAGAACAAATTAAAAAATTCGGAAATTCGTCGAAAATCTTTTTGTGCGTCGTATAGGACTTGATTCGGAAAAATTGGCATTGTTTTTTCTGTTAAAATGCGAATGCGCGCTGTCACTGCGCACTATGTAGCTCATGTGAATGCGTGCGGACATTATTGTGCCATGACTATGGACTATGCCATACCGTGGTATGGCCCATAGTCATCAACCCAAAACATCAGTTTAGTGCTATGCGAGTGTGCAAAAAGTACCAGATAAAATGCAGTAGCTTAATCTCTGTCTGAGATTACCGCTCGCCAAGTTTGGTGGCTTTTGCTAGAAAACGGATCAAAATATTTACGAATTTGTTCTAAGCTGCAATTTCAAGGGTTTTTTACCTTCAAAAGTGATGTTTTGAATTGATTTCAAGTTATTAAGATTAAACAACTTATGCATTATCTAACATATCTCCTTTCAAATTTAAAATATATGTTCAATGTTGTAAAATACTTATTATGTGCTATTCGGTGTCCATCTGGTAATAAAAATCTCGCCTCTTGATATACACACCCCTGCCCGAATACCACATCGCCCGGTCTCTTCCCATCATCTGGAACAATGCCAGCCCTCTGACAACGATATCCATAAAACATACTCCCAACGATAAAATGGGTATTTTGCGCACGGACCGCGGATCTGACAGTACCAGCGGGTAAATCTTTGTACCCCGTCAGCACTCCTCAAACATAAAAAAGTGCCGAAAGTTTCTTAGATTTTCAATAAAAATAAAAGTTTAACAGAAACTACCTGCTAATCTAATATCTCCGCAGTCAGCAAAAAAAAAATGAAAATATCATTGAATAATGGGTGAGTGATAAAGTCTCACATTGCTTATCGTTAACACAAATGTATATTTGCTATAACTGACTTTAAATCAGCCAACAAAGCTTCTCCGCTTTTGAAAGAGAATTTTGTGACTCACCAATGCCGAAACCTCCTACAGCATAGGGATTGTAGCCCCACTGTCCATGACTGGATCTGATGAGAGCAAGAATAATTACCCCATATAACATATCCTTGGCCCACGTGATAGTGCCTGAATTTTGCAATGTAATGTGAAAAATACGGTATGTAAATTTTACCCTACAAGGCGTTGAAGGAGCAGTGATAATGATGAGATAAAAATCTCGCCTAAGCCATCTAGTTATGAGACGCCCTCTATTGTTTGTTCATAGAAATTCCCGGATAGTCATCTCTTGGACCGCAAATATTGGCACAACTGTGCGGACTCGGTCAGGTTCGAGCCTGAAACTGCGTAAGAACACTCGTGTGTGATGACACAAATAGCGCATGCATAGTCTGTAAAAAACACTAAAAAATGGAAAAATTATGGTGTACTAACACATTATTATCCATTCAAGCCATGGGGAACGGATAAACATGCAAA
Source organism: Cylicocyclus nassatus (assembly GCA_958299035.1). Classification (NCBI taxonomy): domain Eukaryota; kingdom Metazoa; phylum Nematoda; class Chromadorea; order Rhabditida; family Strongylidae; genus Cylicocyclus; species Cylicocyclus nassatus. The sequence continues at coordinate 88,393,905 of CATQJL010000001.1, read as the reverse complement.
CTTGCTAAAGCACAGACTTGCGAGTTACGGTTGAGTAGGGAATCTTAGCCATATTGTAATGCGAAATTCACGAACAAGAGTTTTGGGAAATTTATAATATAGAATCATTTTTCCATATGAGTCAAAGCTTGAGTCAGTCAATATTCGATTATGCCTTCATCAACAGGCAGAGATTTCTTGCAATGAACTGATATCGTCTGGATACGATACAAGACGGGATCTAAAGATGAAGCTCAAATATTTGCAACAGGTTTATTTCACGTGAAGTTTGTGCCCAAATTTCAAAAGGCTTCATGTGCCTGAAAAATCGAAAAAAAAGATCGCACTTTTTCCGAAAAGATCCTAACTTCCAACATGCACACGCGCACACCCATTCTATGAGGCTATTGCAATAATAATGTCCTTTCTTCTGGACATACTTTCCAATCAACCTTCTTCATCAACCGATTCTGCATATCGGAAAGCTTTCTTAATGTGCTTTCTAATAATGTTAAAATTAAGTTTCTATCTCATCTGTGAGAATTTCACCAGCATCTCGCACAGCTGCATTCAAAATCGAAATTTCTTAGCTTCGATTTTCTTGGCCACAATTTAGGCGCAAATGAACGAATTCTTCTGAAAACTTAGATACCGTATGGATGAATATTATTTACCTACTGCATGTATAAATAAAATAAATCTATGCTGAGAAATCGAAGCCTCAAAATAATAAAGTCGTTCCGAAAGTGATGTCGCTTTTTCCAAAGGTACGCCACATCTCCAGGAACAAAGATTTGTAAGAGATCTTGAAAGCATTCGATGCAGCATTTCATTCTTTCTAAAGATTGTAATTTCAATGCATTACGAAATGAGCTTTTGAAAATCTACCAAAATTTGCGACCCAAGCTTTTTGAGAAGATCAAGTTTCACAATTTTTCTAAATTTTTGTAACAACCCTCGGAAGGAGCTCAAGTGTGCGTGGATAGAGGAAACCCTCCAGGAAACAGCATCATTTTTTACCTACTTTCCATAGCCCATCATAATTTTTACATAGATTTTTTATAGGAACCATTGAAATTTAGCAGGCTCGTCGCAGACACAAATGCATCAAAACCAACAAATCTTCGGATTTTGAAACTTACAAAGGTGTAATACGGTTTGACACTATTTTTACAAAGCAAATGAGCACTTGACGCTTCAGATTAGCAACTTTCGAAAATTTCGGGTACAGCGTGGGGCTCCATGAAAAACCTGAATTATGGTGATTTATTCCGGAAAACTTTATGAATCAGAGAAAAAGAAGAATTATTAGAAAGAGGAGAAAAAGCTGCGTCAAATGACACCCAAGTCGCTTGCCGGTTGTTGTTCTGTCAGGCTTTTTTTACCAGACATGGAGTTTGATAGCATTAAAAAAATTGGTTTTAGAAATTCTAGGAGGCAAGCTAAGGAAAAGAAAAAAATTGTTTCGTTATCCTATAGGGTTTGCCCTATCTGCCAACTACTTGCAGTTCTTCGGGGAATCAGTACAGAAAAAGCTTAGAAAAATAGAAAAATAACCGAATTTGACCATGGCAAAAAGCATGAGTCGTAGATTTTGGTAGAATTTCGAAAGCTCATTGAACATTTTGCAACGAGATTATAGCCACTAAAGAGGACGAAATGCTGCATCGAATGCTTCCAGAAGCTCTTGGAAAATCGTGCTTCCACGAGATGTGACGTTTTGAAAAAGCGACATTATTTTCGGAACGACCTAATAGATACTCCTTTGTACACTATGTTCTGAGAATTTTTCCTGTTTAAAGCAAGCGCCGAACCTTCATTCATTTCTGTATGCTTAAAGCTAGAACATCTTGCCTACAATTTTTGCAGAAAAACTTAGCTATTTGATGCTTGGAGACTTCCAAATATCCTTAGTTTGGGCCTTCTGGTCCACAAATAGGCTTACAAAAGTGAACAGTTTTGGATCTCTATCTTTTTTTTCGCAGGTGCCGTTCGTTGCAGTTTGTTCTATACAAACGTCTGCTATTGGCTTGCATCTACAAAGTAAGCTGATTAGCAACCATAGGAACAATACTTGAGGGAAGTGCGATCTCGCAAAGACGAGGTTTTTAAAAGAATACTTTCGGTTTTTTAACGCATTTTTTTTCGTTTGCGATATCAGTACATGCATGAGCGTTAGGTTAGGAAAAGTTAATTGCTTCTGATATCTTAATTGCATTCAAAAATATGTGGACTGGACAAAGTTATAACATTGTTTTTGCAACAACCTACATCACCCTGTCGGATGCACAGTTTCATGATTTTTTCATGGCCAAATACGAAATATCGAAGTTTGACATTCTGCTAAATAGTCTCGAGCTCCCACCAGACTGTGGTTCTATGGTATGAACCTCTTTGAAAGTATAACCATAAAGCTCCAGTTTTTTATAGATTTATCGGCAAAACCAAAAAAACTGGTGATTCTCCATGGGAAAACGTTACAAACTGTGCTTGTGATTGCGTGGGCCGTTAGTAGTACACCCTACCTGGTGGTACCATAGATGCCGGCAAGTTGACATCGCGTAAAGTTGCCTACTTTGGCGGCATCTCGATTTTGTAGGTTCGCGTAAATAAGGAAGTGCTCCTTGTACTCACAAGATTAGGATAAGAAATTTTTTACACTTTTGTTCCGAATGCAGGCGGAACAACTTTCGGCGGAATTTTGCCATTTATCTTGTAGAGCTAGCTTTGCTCTTTCAATTATACCCTTTCACTTTTTTCGTGTCTACACTGCCCCGATAGGATGTAATGCGAGATCATTTTTTAAACAACCCAGACTAGTCTCGGCACGACTTTCATCTTATATATAAAGCTGAATGTCTGTTTGTAGGTCTGTCTGTCTGTCTGTCTGTATGTCTGTCTGTCTGTGTGTACGTATGTTCCGAATAGAAAATTCCATTTCTGAACCGATCGGGACCAAACTTGGCACACATACACTTCGGGCCCCGGCGGGTGTCATAGGCTACTTTTCGTCATCGATCGATATCGATTTTATCGATTTTTTGCAAAATTTGGGCTACGGGGCCCCAAATTTTGCAAAAAATCGATGAGGTCGATATCGATCGATGACGAAAAGTGGACTGTGACACCCGCCGGGGCCCGAAGTGTATGTGTGCCAAGTTTGGTCCGGATCGGTTCAGAAATGGAAGTTTCTATTCGGAACATACGTACACACAGACATACATACAGACAGACAAACAGACATTCAGCTTTATATATAAGATCATAAGTACAGCCATAATTTTTAGCTTCCTACGAGTGTTATTAAAAATGAAAAATTTATTCATGCTGAGTTTAATTTTATTCGAAAAGTAGTGCTCGTGGAAAGCTAAAAAATTTGCGGTTTTGTTTTTGAAGGCTTCTAGTATACTTAGGTGGAAACAGTATAACTTCGCTTTTGTAAAGTGCATGGAAACTAGCGTTTCTCAATTTTCAGCCAAAGAATCGATACCGCGACAGTACACATGTTGATTGACTGTATCGAATAACCGATAAAAAAATCCGACTTCTTGAGCGAAGATAAAGAAACCCCCAGAATCTGATGGATTTTGCTTTATAATTAAGGTGGATGGAAGTAAAGCGTCATCTTGCAAAGCATGCTCTGTTCTACCGAGCGGTACTTTGGAACTTTTCAAAACTGTACAATCATGATTCATTGCTGTTGGATTCGGGAAAGGATGAAGGTTCAGAGATAATCTATTGAAATAGTGTTACTTGCAAACCTCTGTGCTTAATTAGATTGCTCTTCTAGTCAAATCTAAGAGAGTAAGAATTTAGGAGACCTAGTTTTTTCACGAAGGCCTTTACCTCTCCAACAGCAGCAGGAGCTGCTCAAAGGTGGCACGTCTATAATAAATCACGTTCATCGTTCCAGAGAGGGTGCGTGATAGTTTGTTGTATAGTATACTTTCATGAAGAGCTCATATGGTCTTATATTGCACCGTTACTTCCTAAGGCAAACAAAGCTGATTTGGAAAGTGTCGGAAACGTACCGCTCTCAAGGGAGGCTGGAACTTGAAATTTTCAGGAATTTTCCCTCCACCACCAAGGGTGAGGTTCGCTTGAGAGACTACCTATAAAATCACGTTGGTTGAAAAATTAGTCGTTTCATGAGTTTGTATCTTCATTCTCGTCTTTATTTCTCTGACAAGCGGTGGATTTGCGGCGAGATGCTCATAACAATGGGAAAAGCTGAGCATGTTTTTTCCAAGTGAACTTATTGCAATCAGAGAAAAGCTGACCTACTTCGATTTCTCCGCTTACAAAGACAAAAATCTTAAAAGCGAAAAAAAAGCATTTCTGGAAACTGCCCTTTTTTCGTAAGAAAATCGATTTTGTGCAGAATTTTCAGCCGATTATGAACAATGGCGCCTTCGCGTCAGTATGAGACAATAAAGGATTAGATTGCTCCAAAATAACAAAGAGTTTACGAGTGTCGCCTGAACAAGATCTTTTGCAGGATGGGCAGGGCTTCTGCACTGAAAATTGTTATGAACAGAACGCTCGTGCAAACCGTACGCAACTCAATTGCAAATTCTAAACGGATCCCTATTCCAGAAAAAGGCTTAAAGAACAAGTAGCCAGTTTTTGTGGACGACATTATGGCTTCGTACGGTAAGCGTCGTCAACTCCGTTCTGTAAGACTTGACCATGAAGTACATCAGTATCCGATGTGCTGCTGAGTCTTGCTTTAAGAGAAACTATTCGGAATACTTCGATTTTGAAGACGATAGCGTTAGTGACTTTTTTGGAACTAGACTCCCTGTGCTATTGCGAGACTTACCCGGAAATATGACGGGAAATTGGCAGATGATTGCGCGCAAAAATAAAATATTTATTAATGAATGATTTTTGACAGGGTTCCTCATTCCGTTAGCATATGAAGATCTTACGAACTTATGAAACGACCTAATACATGGATCAAATTCTTACCAGCAGAGGAGCATTGGCTTTATCAAAGTGTTCTCTCAGCCTGTCGTAAGTTGTGCCGTAACGATATATGTCTTCAAGCCATTGAAAAGCTAATTCTTCGAGAGTGCAGTTGTAATTCTGTGAGAAACGTTTGCTATACATTGAGCAATTAGCAGTAGCAACTTCATACCGTAGCATTCGTGAGATCTAATTTTTTTGCAACATTGTTAGCAATAGAGACGCGAATCTCGAATAGCGGATCATCTATTTGGTATCTCGAAGTCGAACAATTGATGCCATTTAAAGTTTCCAAGGCATTGTTTGAGACGAGTACAGTAGAAATGGATAACGGAAAACTAGCAAGAATACTCACTCTAAGATACAAACCGAATATCATAGCTTCTTGCAATTGTGATACTGCATTGATGCCGTGCATTTATACTACTTCTTTTCGGTGACGACAGAGCTTTATTCGACATCAACGTTAACTTTTGCTCAATTTTTTATTCAACAGTTTGCACTCATGTATGAAGTTGCAGTGCTGCTATTACTGTGTACCTACTGTGTATTGTTCTCCTTCGGAGTTTGACATCATGACGAAACAAGGTTTGTTGCAAGCACACAAAAGAAAGATTGAGCGTAAGCAGACAAACAAACCTTCTGCCTCTGTATGAAATGCTGAAACTGTGTGCTGTCATATCAAAGTGCATTATTTTGCCACGTTTCAATATGATCGTGATCACGCACAAGAGAATAAAGAATAATAGAGTCATTCAACTTTGGTAGGTGGTATTTCACAGGGATTGTGCGATTCTCACAGAACGTAGCAAGTTCCAGCATATTTTTTGAAAGTCAGTGTTGTTTATTAGAAGCCTGGTTGCACTGCAGCCCTTTTATTCCAGTATCTGTCTACGGAATTTAGGGCTGATGCAGCTTTCAAACTTAATCTACTCATTCAGATATATCTTTCAGTTATTACAATTTAGCAGCAACTCTTGCTATCATCGTGGCTATAGTGAGTACCCCGCACCTTCTTATAAGTATCTCCGCGAGCACGCAGCGCATGCTTCTGCTCCTCTGCGATTTCTTTTAGGTTCTGAATAAATGTCTTATGCTTCTCCTCCTTGTTTCACGTTGTTACCCCATCATCTCTTCGCTTCAGATGTGGCGATACTGACACAATTAGCTTCAACGTGCCTAAGAGCATTTTTTGTGCCTACTCATACTCCCTTTGCGGTGGTTGAGATTCGAACAAGTACCAAGGAAAGCTTTTGTGGAAAGCCCTCCCCCTCCCCAACACAGAAAATAGGAGTCTGTACTGACAAGGGAAGGATGATTGGTCGAAGTGGCCATTTGGAATGCCTCGGTAAGGCAAAGTCAAAACTACTTTCGCTAGGTGCCGAGCAGTTTTGTGGGGGAGTTACAAGGCCATTTTCCTCTGGCACAGCCGGCGCATCCAGTGATGAGCGAGGTGCTAGAACAACGCAGCAGTGTGGCAGTGGTGCAGTGGCAAGACGGCCTAGGAAGCAAATGATCGAGGGTTGGAGTCCTGCTGCTATTTTGTTTTAAAGTTCTGTAAAAAGAGTGACAGTAAACGAAAAATACTCATTTCTAGGCAGTTGAAACAAGCTATTTATTGCAAAAAAGTCACTATTTCTTCATTCTTATATACAGAGTGTCTCAAAAAGATGTGCACACTGTTTGATCGTTAATAACTCTCTTGCTTTCATATCTTTTGCCGAGCTTGAGGTACCATTCTGTAGAGCGGGGATAAATTTAGATTTACAGTATGAAGTAAATCACTAATCACTCTTCAACTGTGGGATTACGGTATGAACTTCCAGCATACAGCGTTACTGCGAAATAGGCCTTTTGACGAAACAGTTTCAAAAAAATCTGAAAATTTGTGTAGCAAGGTTTTCAAGGTGCTGATTTCAATACATAACTTTTCACCAATTTTTCGAGCTTTCTTGATGGCGTATTCACATTCCTGACGAACAAAAAATCAGATGTTACCCTAAATCTGAAATTACTCATGAAAGAAACAATGTCCTGACGTGCAGTTTTCATATTTAGAAAAAGCGACTTTGCTTAGCCCAGTTCAAGAGTTTCTGGCTTGTTTGGCTTTCTTTCTGAGGCAAAACACCGCTTTTAATGGCTCAGAATCCTCCTCGAAGTTCCTACCGTAATCCTACAGTAATAAAGAGCGGCTGATAATCCGCTCCATACTGTAAACTTAAGTTGAACCTTGCTCAAGAGAATGGTACCTCAAGCTCGGCAAAAGGCATGAAAACAAGAGAGTTATCAACGATCAAACAGTGTGCACATCTTTTTGGGACACCCTGTATAAAGCTGAGGCTCCCGCCAGAGTGCCGAAGCCATGCCAGCGCTACGCCAGCGCCGAGCCAGCGTTTCGATCGATACACGTGTATTTCGTTGGCGACATCTACCTGCTGAGAAGTAAGTCAGTTAGCCCCGCCCCAACGAAATACGCGTGAATCGATCGAAACGCTGGCTCGGCGCTGGCGTAGCGCTGGCATGGCTTCGGCACTCTGGCGGGAGCCTGAATGTCTGTTTGTCTGTATGTATGTATGTATGTATGTCTGTATGTGTGTACGTATGTTCCGAATAGAAAATTCCATTTCTGAACCAATCTGGACCAAACTTGGCACACATACACTCCGGGGCCCGGCGGGTGTCATAGGCTACTTTTCGTCATCGATCGATATCGATTTTATCGATTTTGGCAAAATTTGAGCTACAGGGCTGGGAGTTGGCACAGGGAAGTAATCGAGCATGCTGACTACAAATATATTATTTACAGGACCGGGCGGAGCCGGGTAAGCCATCTAGTAAGCTATAATTTTCCACAATATGTAAATCTATGGAGGTTATGATGTCACAACAATGGACTCAAATGATATATTAACATGTGTGGAATACAACCACAAAATGCTCAAAGCAGAAGAGCTTCTCGCAGTGCGCACATCGGATAAAATATAAACGATGACAATCAGCAGCTTCACAGCTGCCTATCAAAGTCGGTGAAAACAGTGCTGAATAGGAGACTCGAATTCGCCGGGGTGGTTATCAATGTATCCGGCTTGCATGGGGTATGAAAGAAAATTTTGAATCGCGGCGAGCAAAACTGTATGTAAATGAGCGTTAAGATCTTAAGGATGGAATCCCTGTGATGCAAGGTAAAGTTCAGTTCGAGAGCCAATACATGAGATGTGAAGCGTTTGTACAGGCCCCGTAAAATCCAATTGCCCACGCCTCGCTTTGAACACCAACGCGCGGCGCGGCTGAAACCGTTTGGTCCCGAAGCGCTACAGGCTTTTTGCGAGCGACAATAGCGCGCACTCTTTCCACACATATTTTTTAAGCTTTTGAAGGGAGCTTTCGTCATATACCTTGCATTGACGAGAACAACATGGAATGTAGAGAAAGATTTCTTGGAATATAGTGAATGCCGACAGTCGTTCGCGACGACCGCTCGCTTACACTGGTATTCAAGGCACGGCGCGGGCAGTTGGTTTTACGGCGCCTATACATTGCCTGATCGCAATCGATTGCAATTTTGCAAGTGCGCGCGCTGCGAAAAGCTCTTGTGGTATTCCATACATGTTAATATATCATTTGAATCCATTGTTGTGACATCACAACCTTTACAGATTTACGTATTGTAATTATAGCGTGGAAATCGTTAAAGATTGTTGAAGAAATAGTGACTTTTTTGCGAAAAGCTTGTTTCGACTGCCTAGAAGAGTATTTTCCGTTTGCTGTCACCCAATAGACTTTTTACAGAACTGCAAAACAAAACAGCAGCACAGAAATCGAACCCTCGACCATGTGCTTCCCAGCCCGCCGTCTTGCCACTGCACCACCACACTGTTGCGTTGTTTTCCTACGGTGGGGGTGTCTAGGGCTTCGCTCATCACTGGATGCGCCGGCTGCGCCGGAGGAAAATGGCCTTGTAACTCCCCTCACAAAACCGCTCGGCACTTAGCGAAAATAGATTTGAGTTTGCCTTACCGAGGAATTTCCTAATATACAGCTTATTCCAAATTGCCACTTCGACCGATCATCCTTCCCTAGTGAGATTCAAAAGTGCTTCTGTATGAATACATTTTCTAGCTCAAATGCTTGGATTTTGCTTTCATTGGATAGAAACGTCATGAAAACAATTGTTGTTGTTGTTCTTTGTTCTTTTCAAACTATTGAGTACATTGCCTATCGCACCCATAATTAAACTTTGAAGCCCGTGCCGATCGGCCTCATTCACAGAATTTCAGAGCCAGTAAAAAAAATGATGCTATACTCTACGCTTGGAGGTTTTTTCGAAGGCGGACTGAAGTTTGCCTTCTCCTCCCGTGCTCAATTTACTGAATATAAGAGTAACAATGCTTTGCTACTAATTATCGAGACGAGCTTGTGCGCCGAGGCCATACCTATGGGAAGCTGGCCGGGACACAAACTATCAGGGCCCGGCACGCGTTGGGGAGCATTTTTGGAAACGAATTCCCCCAGAATTCGCGAGAATTTACGAAGTCCCTTTTGACCTAAAAGTCAGGGGAACCCTTGTTCAATCAACATATCAAAACATAACGATAAAAAGCGAAAAAAGCGAGTTTTAAGATATCTGATATAACAAAAAAGCAAAAATAAACATTCTGAGGCATTCAATTCTTGAGTGTGAGTACTCTGCGTTGATACCACTGCTTAAAACCTCTTAGATCAACCAAATCTGTGACCTGCAATCTGGCATGCATATTTCGCCACATAGTTCAAAGGACACCGCATGTTATGGAGCGAGATATTTATCAATGCTTTAACTTACACTATTTGTGGCGCAAAAAAAGAAGAGAAGCAGTGGTTTGAGTCGCTCTCTTCGCTATATGAAAGACTTTGGATCGTCCTCTTTGTCCAAATCAAAACGGTCCAAAACTTATGTAAACTTTCCGATATCTATGCTTCGAACCGACCCAGTTGGTTTGGTATGGTCCAGAAACCAACAAATTTAGGAACGGGTATTAGTACACATAAGTTTTTGAAACTTTTTACATAATGTTGTTTGGAGTAATATTGTATATACATAGCCAAATTCGGCGTCATGTGATGATTTGTGCGCTGTAAACAAGCCATCTTGTTTGGGTCTTACGTTTGAAATTCGCGCGCTTCCTAACTGACATGTTTGTAGTTTTTATTTTCGGTGCTTCGCCAAGGACCTTATAAAAACGATATCCCCGTTGCTTCTATCCTCAAAAACGAAGTCCAGTTTGACCCCGAACCATCTGTGCCGGGACCTGCCCACTATATATGGGACTATGTCAAGTACAGTCATAACTTTGGAATGTGAAAATTCTCGGCGAAGTTTGCGACTTTGCGTTTTCCGCCGACTTCGCCGAATTTGCCGAGAATTTTCACATTCCACTTTCATAACTGTACTTCTAACAAGTTAAGCATGGTTAGTAGATGTCGTCCTTTTGGATGGATATAAAACATGTTGAAGGATAAAGAACGCTGATTTCAAACTTCAATATAGCAATGAGAAATATAAGAGCGCTTCGTCCAATAAATACTTTGTGAAGAAAAACTGTAGTTGCCGTATAACACAGTTAGTACTCTGCGTTGATACCACTGCTT